>OX375875.1:115502227-116102227 GCA_947359465.1 Metellina segmentata | reverse complement strand
GGATTAGGAACGGCCAAACTGTTTATAGAAATTGATATTACACAAGTGTAATTTATGCAAAAATTATACTTAATAATACAAAGTCGAGAGCTTGTAGGTCTGACTTCAGTATTTTTTTGTTTCAGAGGGGCACTTAAATAAATACATATATTAACTCCATGAGGCCCATGGAATGTAGAACAAAAGGTTAGTAATATAAACAAGATTCCAGCTGTTTCCTAAGTTCTCTAGCCTTCCAATAGTGCGCGTGAACATCTTTGATAATGGCGAACATTTCAAAAGGCGGTCACACAGTCCTTGTCAACCATTCCTTTGCACAGGACACATTTAATTCGACTACAGATGCCAAAATGATGCAAGCGCTTGGGTAGACAAACATACCCAATCAATAATCTAAAAGACGTCACAGATATATAGCGAGGGCGTGTAGGAATGTCGTCAATGGACTTCCCCTTTTTATACTTTGTGTTTTCAGTCCTTCCCCATTTATATCTGTTTTAATTTGTTTTGGATTGCTCTAACAACACATCCAACGGGCGCTCTTATTACTCTTTGAAACGTATCGTGTTTAAACCTCATTGTTTAACCAACCCTATAATCGCGGAGATCGTCAGCCTACATTCATGACGTCACATAATCGTGGATTAGCCTTTTGTTATAGGAGGCGTTGGTTTAACACGAAAAAACACGCCTCTCAATTTAAAAACCTCACGTGTTAACACGGGCCAAATGTTTAAATTTGGGACCACCGGCGTACAATGGGTTTGCCTATTGTGCTAGCAAACTGTCTGTTTTTCGCTCCCTGTCACTAAAAGCTTTCCCTGCTTTCGTTCGTATGTTTATTTACTTGATTGTGTTTGTCCTGTGCTAGGTAAAACTTGGCCAAATGCCACCCTTGCGCCATACAACCCAGTCAGACAACTAAAATTTCAACTTTATCTAAAATTACAGTTTGGGAGCGTACTAAATTTAAAATGATTGTACTATTGACTAAATAATTAATGACTCCTTAAAAGGAATAAGAAATCATATCTAACAATTTGATTCAATCCCCAGGTCCAAGTGATCTGCTCTCCTTTCCGTTGTAGGTGGGTTAGATTCTTGTAGCTTTTCACAGATGGGTTTCTCAATGTTCTTTGTCAGTGGGGTTTTCTTCATGTGTGGTTATTAAAAATTTGGCACATTTTGGCAAAATATGGCCCAGATAACCCTACCAATCTAAGTGAATTTTTATGTGATTTACTGTTAACTTTGCCCTATTACAACCTTTCAATTGCCGTTATCATTTACACAAAAAGGAATTTTCGATGCGTATATCCAATCCTTATCAAAGATTTAAAATCACACAAAAATGATGGGTGAATTTATACCTTTTATGAATTCTGTCAGAAACTTTAGATCTTCCCGAGCACTCTTATAAAAGTACATTAAACCTGTAAGCTTAGGGCTCAATAAATTTACTATTCGAACCACCCCATTCTAAGTAATTTTCAGGCTGGGAGGTGGCGACATATGTTTGTGTACTAAATGTTCTTTGTGTAGTTTGGTTTCCTGCTATTTATTCCAAATTAATGTTGGTCTATAAAACGGTTTATTACGTTTCAAAAACGAGGCAGCGTTTGGGACTTTTGTTATTTTTCGACACAAATCATCTTTCGGTTCTATACAAAAAAGACCAAAAGGATAACAATGGCATTATAAATCAAATGATATGGCGTAGAAACTGAAGTGCCGGAAGATTCATCAATCAAACGGATGGATAAAGAGGCAGAAATATTTCTTACGACAAAAGTTTTCCAATCTATCCATAAGCGATGATTCAAAGCTATATATTTGTGGAAAAGGAAAAGTTATACTTAAAGTGACCTCTCTGACCTACCAAGAAAACACAACTCGGTTGCGAATTCGAAACTAGATCCAACGAAAGATCGTAGTGCATGTTTGGGCTAGCACACGTTAAATCTCTTGTGGCTTCAAGTGTTCTCACGTTTGAGTAGCGTTGAAGTTTGTAAAGTGGGGTGCTAGCTCAGGTGTTGACCGTCATCTGATTAAGGTTCAAATTACGAGGTGTTGTCATCGGATCATTCCTTTCGGGATTGACTTCTGGGGTTGATCCCGGAAAGTCACCAATAGCACGATGCGTTGCTTCAGTGCGATGTTAATTAAAATACCTACTGTCGTGATCCGCGCATGCGCACTTTAAGCCGAACTGGCGCACAACGCTTCCCTGAGACACATAAGAGAAACGAGAAACTACGGTCTACACAAAAGGACGATGAGCGTCTTATATTCGGCTAGAAAAATAGAACGTTTGTATGATTGTCTTCCTATCACCTTAAGCCGACCAACAGGTGTAGTGGTTAAGGTGTTAGCCTCTAGATCGGAAGGTTCGAGGTTCGAATCCGGGTCCGGGCATGGATGTTTGTAAGCGTATGGAGTAGAGGTGGCTGGAGCACTTTAAATCTGTCGTGGCCGAAAATCCTCACGTTGGGTTGTAGTGGAAGTTTGGAGCGTGGGGTGCCATCTCAGGTGTTGTTTCGTCATCCGACCGTGGTTCAAAATTACGAGGTGTTGTCCTCGGATCTTTTCCTTAAGGGACTGATCCCGGACCGTCGTCAATAGGCCGTTGTGTTGCGCTAGTACGACGTTAACTTAAAATTAGCAATTACTAAATTACCTATCACCTTAATTCCATCCTGCTATTGTCATCTGACCGTGGTTCAAAATTACGAGGTGTTGTCCTCGGATCTTTCCCTTAAGGGATTGATCCCGGACCGTCGTCAATAGCCCGTTGTGTTGCTCTAGTACGACGTTAACTAAAATTACCAATTACCAATTACCATCCTGTTATACATGAGTTTTTCTGTGTGTGTGTATGTCGTTATTAAATAAAAGGTGTAATTCATCTCAAAATAGTATATGTTATTGACGAAGTGCCCATTACGCTACGAAGGAACCTAAGCCTGACATACGAAGTAAGAAGATGACAAATCTACCTACATATCTACTTTTTGGGATTGATCCCGGACCGTCACCAATAAATTTGTGTTGCTTCAGTGTTAACGTCACCACCCATTGTCCAGTGTTACGTTAATTACTCTTCCAAGCCTTAGTAATTGTTTATGAAATTGTATGATTAGTATAACTTTTTGGTTCAAATTATTTCGATTATAAGACGTGATGAACAATCGTATTTTATTTACTAATTTTGTTTCAATGTGTCTGTTTTTCTTAGTTTGTTTGCTGTTTCGCTTAAAAAGTACTTTTGAATTCAATACCACCTTACAGACAATTTAATTTTTATAGTTTTTCTTTAAAAACACTTTTTTTCAACATGAAAGACATTTGTTTTCTGGTATTTCGCTTTTGAAAAACAGTGGATTGTCTCGAAAAAAAATGTTCCCAAATACACATTTCCAACACTAAAAACCTTATTAAAGAAGGATAAAAAGTGCTCAGAACAGTTTTTATTTTGAAATTGCAAGAAAGCATTTTCTTCGATCGTCTTTAAAGCTATTCGAATTTCACTTCAACTTCAGTAGTTCATTGGAATGCGGATAGTAATGCAAATTTAATTAAACAAGTATTTCGAATTTGACTTTGTCTGAGGCACAGATACAGTAATAGACTTTCATTGAAATTCCTTGTTAATTATAGCACCCTTTTGAAATTCCGCATTTTTTAAACTGATTTTCTCCCTTTGATCTTTGGTTTTTTGCATTACAAGAAACTCTCTTTTCTATTCTTCGTATTCCAGAGTTCAATAAAAGGCTAAAAAATTTTCATTATTGTAAGTGAAAAAAAAAGTATTTTTACAATAGTTACGAGAGTATAAATCTTCGGTAGTACAATCGCTTCTTATTGTCGAAATACTATCTTATAGATAAAAGCTTAGAATAGTTTTAAGGTAGATTAACGAATCAGATTAGCTGTCCTTACGCCAAATTTTATTTAATTTATAATTCATTAACTGTTTCCAATTAATTAATTTAATGTTTTTCGGGAGTAGATTAAAGAGTAACGGAATAGCAACCGGAGGATTGCGGGTTCTAAATAGGGATGTTACTTATTGTGATTTCACAGTAACAGTTCTAACAGTGACTGCTACTAAAGAATATCTGTGAATCTAAACTGGGATTGTGATATTAAACTGTGACTGAATCTGATTGGTAGATTGCAAAGTATCTTTTAGCCACTCGTAGCAACAGGATGCTCCAATATATTTTAAAATATTTTAGTAGTTCATTCCGTAAGAGTAATACTCAACTGAGTCACTGTAGCGTCCAAGCAATCAGCTATCGATACTTTCAATCACTGCTACCACGCTTGGAAAACTTTTTACCTAATGAGAAATTTGAAAACAATTTTTTCCATCCGCTATAAGTTAAGAAAAATGAGGGAATACATTTTCCTGGACTTCGGTGAATTTTCAAAAAAAAAAAGCGCCATAATCTTCGAAAATGGCCAAAATTAAATGTTATCCTGGAGGTTTTTGGAAAATTCGAACACCTTCTTGCTTTGCTTTTAGGAAGTTAGAATATTCTAAGAGAATGCTTTCTATTGTAATCTCTTAAGTTTATGATCTTGTAGAAACTAGGAAATTCTTTGAAATAGATGCTTTATGCTCTAATCTCTTTACAGCTTTTCAAACAGTGTATGGATAATACGAATATTGCAAAGTAAAAAAGTATGAGATTCTTTACATGTAGATTAGATACTGTAGCAACTTCTCATTCCACAGCTATATAAAAATAAAATAAAATCTCAGGACGAGACACAACATATATTGACAGAAAAGGAACGAAAGAGTACACATCTCCAAAATGGACAACAGAACGATCGCTCACTAGCTGCATAATACAGGGTGGTCCCGAATTCATGGTACAAACTTTAATGGTAGGTACAGGACATTGTAACAATGATTTATTGTATAGGAATGTATAGTCGCAAGTGACGCGGTGAGGCGAAAACAGGGGAAATAACGGCCGAAAGGAAAAACAAAGATTTTATTGAAAGCGTTGTTGACAAGTGTCATGTTTACAGTAATTGTTCAAAATTGCGTCCACCAGTATCGATACATGCTTGACAGCGTCGGTGGAGCGATTGGCGTACACGTTCAAAGATGCCTGGTATTTCACGCACACCTGCAGCAGCTACAGATAAGCGAGCGACGAAATCCTCATCTGAGTCAACTGGAGTCTCATAAACAAGATGCTTTAGATGTCCCCATAAAAAGTAATCGAGGCTCGATAAATCGGGAGATCGGGGTGGCCAAGGGACTGGTCCACCACGCCCAATCCATCGAGTACCAAACGTGGCATTCAGGTAATTCCGTACATCAATGCTGAAGTGTGCTGGCGCCCCATCGTGCTGAAACCACATGCGGTTACGAATGGCGATCGGAACATCATGCAGCAGTTGTGGTAACACTTCTTTCAGAAAAATAAGATAGCTTCCGCCAGTGAGCCGCGTGGGTAGTAAGTATGGGCCAATCAAAAAGTCGTTCACAATACCAGCCCACACATTAATACTGAAACGTTGTTGAAACGCATGTCGACGCGTTGTATGTGGATTATCGGTTGCCCACACATGGGAATTGTGCGCATTAAAGACACCCTCGCGTGAAAATGTCGCTTCATCTGTAAATAGCACATAATCTACGAAATCCGGCTGCAACGCACATTGCTGCATCACCCACAGGCAGAAGTTCACGCGGCGAGGATAATCTGCCGGATTCAATGCTTGTACTTTCTGAAAATGGAAGGGGTGTAAGCGATTTTCGTTTAACACTCTGCATACAGTCTGATGACTCACACCTACGTCACGCGCAACAGTTCTTGTGCTTGACTCGGGTCTATCAGCCACAATGTTCAAGATGCTTTCTTCCAGCCTTGGAGTGCGTACAGCTCTTACTCGACCAGCGCCATGTCTGTTGACGTCGAACGCACCTGTTTCACAAAGTTGACGATGTAACCGTTGAAAAATTCTATGATCCGGCATTCGTCGATCAGGATACTCCGCGCGATACATTCGTAACGCAGCTCTGCCGTTACCATTTGCACGGCCGTACATGTAATGCATGTCTGCTTTTTCTGCATACGTAAAGTCACCCATCGTCTACGGCAGCACAATTGTGAATGGCGCTTTTCCCTACTGCGATGCATCATGTTCAACAGCGGCTAGACATCTACTGCCCTCTACCGGCAATGATACCAACCGATCACTCCATTTCTCTTTCCTTTTATTTCCCTTGTTTACGCCTCACCGCGTCACTTGCGACTATACATTCCTATACAATAAATCATTGTTACAATGTCCTGTACCTACCATTAAAGTTTGTACCATGAATTCGGGACCACCCTGTAGAACAGACGCTAGCACTTCGAAACGGGCACAAGCGCAGTAGAGAGCACGAACATATGCCCTTGGACAGCTGATAAACAGTTTCAATTGGGGAATAGAGAAGAAAATCATTGCTGTTCTGCTACAATATGATAACAAACATAACTTGCATTCATAAAGAGGCTGAACCTTCAAGTAATAACATTCAAATAGAGCACTTACAATTTTGCAATTTCTGACCCGAAGAAAGCCTTGCTTTCGATTTCGCTGATCAAGTTGAAATCCAAATTCCTAGAAAAAGTCAACATTATTTATAACTGTAAAATCGATAAAATTTATGAAGACAAATTTTTTTTACCGAACTACAGCATACGTCAATAGATTGAATAGAAGATCATAACTGCAACCTATTGTTTTTATTAATGCATGTTTTAATAAATAAATGTTTTAATTTGAAATGAATAAATATGTGAATTCTAAATGTTTTAATAGCAAATATTTGAGTAGTACATAAAAGGCTGCTGTAGACAGGTTGGAAAAGTAGCGGATTGACAACCAGATGGTTGCGAATTCAAACCTCAATCCTACCAAATACCGTCATATTTGTGCTCAGGTGTTGTTGAAATCCAAATTCGATACCAATCCAAAGACAACACCAGCTCAGGTGTTGACCTCGTCATCTGACCATGGTTCAAAATTACTTGGTGTCCCTATCTTGAATAATACATATGATAAATCGTCGATTTACATGTGAAACACACCGAGTCAAAATGTACAAGATATGAGATTTTAGCTTTTATAGACCCGGACTATTGGGTTTCTCTTTATAAAATGACACTAAATCACTATAATTTCAAAAGATACTGGTAACAATTAATTTTATGAAAGCATTATTGGCATTGCCCACCACTAAAATGTCTGTTTTATGTATTGTATAGCTCTTCGTTTTAAAATTGAATGCAGCTTTAATGTATTGAAGTGTTGATGAAGACTAATCTTGCAAAAAGTATGCCCGTATTTTCGTATGAAACACTGGTCTGTATTGTCTGTACCACTATAACTGCTCCAGACGAAAAATATGTCCGTGTTGGTTGCCGTATAATGCATTCAAATATTTATAAAGATTAAGCTTGCAAAAAGTATGTCCTCGTTTAAGTGTGAAACAATCTCCTGTACTGTCTGGACCGCTATAACTCCTCTAGACATAAAATTCGTCCGTGTTTGTTGACGCAGAATGCATTCAAGTGTTGATAAAGATTAAGCTTGGAAAATGTACGTCCTCAATCTAGTGTGATGCCCTGGTCTGTACTATCTGTTCAACGAGAACGGCTCCAGACATAAAATTTGTCCGTGTTTGTTGCCGTAGAATGCAATGCATTGAAAAGTTGATGGAGATTAATCTTGCAAAAGGTATGCCCACATTCGTGTGGAAACACTGTCTGTACCACGATAACTGCTCCAGACATAGAGTTTGTCCATATTTGTCACCATGGAATCGATGAGTGGTTTTCGGGCAGAATAAAACATAGGGAATATAATTTTGTTTAATTTGTTTTCCCAAAACAATGTTCATTTACTTCAAGTGTGTTTAATTTGTAAGTCGACGAAATATTTGATTAGTAATTATTTAAATTACTAAGATTTGAATTGTAAACATTTGAATTGCAGATATTTGATTGATAGATATTATATGCAGTACATAAAATCAATATCCTAAATAGAATTTTCAAGCATAAAAAAGTTTTCTCTTAGGACATGGAAGTGAAACGAAAAAGTACTTAAAGCTTTCAACTGATTAGCATTATGTCCCTAAAATACTACTGAATAGTCTACGGTTTTATTACATCAAAATGACATCGTCTCATAATCTTAATTTGAATATTTCTGTATCTCACAAGTATTCGGAAAGAAAAATAAGCACGTCACGATACAAATAATTGTTATTTGGGTACGTAGATTGATTTAGCTTTGATATTTTGACTGACTCCTTTGAATTCATCTTAAGTCAGATTTAGTCCCTTTTGCCCTAATACGGATGATATATCTATCCCAATATACATCCAAAAAACCTATGTTAGTGCAAATACTAATGTTTGGGTGACTTGAAACCTACTTAAAATAATTCTCTTTTCTTTCCTATATAGTCCTGAGAGTATTTCTCTCAAAGATAATAGAAGTGAACAGAAGGACTTTTAATTGATAAAAATAAATTGAATATCTTAGACACTATGGTAGTCCAATGTGTCCTTAACGCCAACTGTATCCCTCCTCGCATTCCAGGAATTGCAGTCCAGAAGGCACCTCCACCCTTAATCCAATTTTCCCTGAGAAGCCTTATCCGTAGATCTCTTTACAGCTTTTCAGAGCTCTTGACTTGCATTCCCAATGGACATCACGTCCTCTTTCGATGAAGAATTAAGTAAACCCATTGTCTGTATAAGAGTCAGTACTTGAAGTTGCAATAGGTAGTCTCTTTTTGGCGAATACTTATTTTGAGAACAGCATCGAACGAATACGCTATTCAGAATTCGTTGGCATATTACAGCAAAAGTGCATAGCCTCCATTTTATTTCGTTTGGTCTGAAGAGTTCTCTTCCTTGTCTATTCAGCACATGCTGGGAGCTTTTAAGTAGACAATGAGAGAAGAATGGCAAATTCTGAACTTTTAGCAGAGATAATGATTCGGGAACTTCTGTAATGTATTCTGTATAACTTGACGAATATTGATCTGCCTCGTACGTGTGGCGAGTAATAAAAGAGTGTTATGTTAAGTTCGGATATTATTAGGTAGGTTCGAAAGAGATCGGTATAAAGTTACGATTCTGGGATACATATAAAAGGAATATATATATATATATATATATATATATATATATATATATATATATATATATATATATATATATATATATATATATATAAAAGCAAGAATAATGTCATCGGCTTAGAGCAGAAACCACTTAGCAGTCGAAAAGTAAAATTTTACTTTTCAATATATATATAAATACCTATCTATTTTCCATATTAACCAATCTCTGTATAATTTTATACATATACCCTATACATTAAACTATCTATTTTTATATTTCTAAATCTACATATCTGTTATGTGTATGTTCGATAAATGCACATGATTTGAAACAGTAAATATAGAACATTAGATGTGGGTTGGCTGAAATGTGAAGTTTGAGAGTATCCCAAGCATACACTATTGGATTGAGATCAGGTGACCTCGCTTGATACGAATTCAGTAATATTCTTATTTTTTGGGTGTGTGTATTTTTGGTGTAAAAAGTAAAGTTTTCCTATGTATTTGTGACAAATTCAACAAGTGTTCCATGTACACCATTTTTCAAACATACGATTTTGACTTTTTGAGAGTTTTAGTATAACTTGTCAAACTTACAAGTTATAGAAACTTACAAGTTATCTATTCACGCAAAAATTGTATTTAATTTTACTGTGACTACGTTTGTTTCATTAAGTAAATCCATTCTGTTTTGACAATGTTTCAAAATCGTGTGTTTTATATTATCTGCATTTATTTATTCACGTTATAGCTTTTTGATACAATGCAGAGACTTGTTATACGAACAAAGTAGAATTGGGTTCCAAAAAAATATTAACAAGCAAGTTTTTAATACTTCAAATATTCAGGTTCGAATTAGTTTTTGCATGGATGTTGTTCTTATGTGCTCTATATTTAGACTCAAAAATTTCTATCCTACTTTTTTTCTGTCTCATTTTCATCATAGCAATTCATCCGCCTTAGGCTTTCTTCCAGAATGTCTCTCATAGCTCAACTTGCATTATGAAAATGAGAAATCTCTTTTTATGCAACCAACAGAAAAATATTGCTGTAGATATTGTCTTTGTATCTATTGGATTTATGTCTCACGAGCAAATATTTTCCTTATATCTTACGCTATGAGAGGATCAAACATTTTCATTTGATAAATGTACATCAATAAATAATAAAAAGTTTTACTTTTATTTCAATTTATATGAAAGCTTTAAAAATAATATATACTGATAAGCTGACGCAGAATGGCGGGATTTCAAAGACCAATTGGTTCAGTCGTATTTTTAGATATAATTTACAATACAAAAATGACGATTTGAAGGATTCTTCAGTTAGATTAAAGTTTAATTACTATTTCACACTATTTACACATATATAGAAAAATATTACATACTAATGCTAATCAAATTAAGAACGCTTAGGTTCTTATCGAATTAAAATTAAGATTCTAAGTTCTAACGGACAGCCGACCAACCGGTATAGTGGTTAAGGTGTTAACCTCTTGATCGGAAGGTCCCCATTTCGAATCCGGGTTCGGGCATGGCTGTTTGTAAGCGTATACCAGCTCAGGTGTTGCTTCGTCATCTGAACATGGTTCAAAATTACGAAGTATAAATTGTTAGGGGCAATGATGGTCCTCCTTCGCAAGTGACCATCACTTCCGGCCTTGTAGTGGCCAATAACTTAGGTCAAATGTACCCGCCATTAGGAAAAAAAAAGTTCTAACTGACAAAAGCTGCAGGTATGGGAGAGCATGGAAGGCGCATGACGTCAGCGATGCCAGCGACATCTAAGATTCAAATAATTTCTACGTAAGTCAAGTTGTATTAGCTGCTTTTAACCACGATAAAAGCATATTGAGGCTACATAATTTTATTTTTATCAAGATAAATAAAATGTCTTTAAATTTTTTTATTCTAAACTGCTTATTTTTACTTGGCGTTTGAATACTTGAAAAGTTAGAAATTATTCTCCTAATCTCAACTTCGCGGTCGTCGTGACTCAGTAGGTTGCTAATTGTGTTAGCAACCTCCACGTTTAGGTGACACAGTTTCAATTCCCCTCTCTCTCTCTCTCTGGGTATATTTCTTACTAATGTGTCATTAATACTTTCCTTGTGCGTGCATATATATATAACCAGGCTTGCCTCTAGCTGTTTGTACGCCCGTGTGCAATACCGATGATGTCGTCCCTGTTTAACTACGACTACCTACGCTGAGCTTGCCAGAAAAGCTCTTTAGTGTTGTATCATAAGGGTGTGAAAAAAGAAAAAAAAATACTTTACAAAGAAAAACTATTTCTTTTTCTTTACTTAGTTTTGTTTACTTAAGTAAAAAACCATATAAATATTTATCTACAGAAATTGAACTCTTCTTGCCTTTATGTTTGCGAAATCTGCTATCAATTTTTTTGTATCCAAGCTGTCTAAGATTTCATGTTCAATTGAAACTATAGCTAAATTACTTTGTCTTTTCTGGTGCATTGTTGATCTTAAATAGTTTTTCATAATTTTTAACTTTGAAAAGGGCTTTTCATCAGATGCAACTGAAATCGGCAATGTAAGTAACATTCTTAGCACTATTGCTGTGTTCGGAAATGTTAAAATTAAGTCATTAGTAAAAATATATTGTAATATGGATCATTAGACTAGTTTTCTGGAAAATGCAACTTTAAAGAATTGATTTCATTAAGCAAATCAATACCGTCAATGTCTGTTTCACTACTTGAATCGTCTTTAAGCTTAGGATTTAAATTTTTACAATGTTTCATTAATTCTTTATTGCAGTAATTAAATAAGTTATTGCTGAAAATGCCATATATGTCTGTAAATGTTTTTAACTCCTCGAATCTATCCTTTAAAGAAATTAATGTCTGGATTCTGAAAAAAACTATACTTTGTATTTGATTTTGGAGTCTACTCGTAGTAAAACTTCATCACTATGTTCATATTGAAATTGTGTTGGTTTTCTTCTTGGACGAATTGTGTTTATTGGTTGGAAATCTGTTTCTACATTGAGTTCGTGTGCCACATTGGTAGCTTCTTCTAACACCCTTTCAAAGTGTTCATCCGTACGATATTTTGCGAACTTATCAATCAAGTTATTTAACAAATTTATGCAGATTTGAGCATTTATTGTGGGGCTTTGCACCATTTTACTCAGAGCATTAATTTCGTTTAAAATATCGAACCAAATTACAACCGAGCAAATCTATATAAATAAGAATGGAGTGTTTGTTTGTACATTCAATATTTTCGACCCATTTCAAGTTTTCTATCCGTTTTGGACCCTTCTGATGCCGAATCCGACTTTTTCTCGTTTGGTGTCTGTCTGTCTGTCCGTCTGTCTGTCTGTCTATCTGTCCTGTCTGTCTGTATGTTGTGCCCTATACACGTCCACGCGGTTTAAGATATTTTCATGAAAATTTGCATACAGTGAGTACTTATCTTCATTTAGTGAGTGGCATTGGTTGCGAAAGTCTGTCTGTCCGTCTTTCTGTTCTATGTTCGATTTTGTGTTTGTGTGTTTGTGTAGACATCACATGAATTGTATTCCAGATATTTGATTGCATTGTATTTTATTTTATACATTATCTATTAGTGTAGTGAATGCAATATTAAACATTTATTTATTATTATATTTAGTTGAGTTTCATGCTAAAACACCTGAGTAAGAATACTTAAATCAACCATAATTTGGTAGTTTTGGAAAAATTGGAATGTCTATTGAATATTACGATTACTTCGATTGCTTTACCAGTACTGCTGAAAAAGTAATTATACTTCAATTTTTTTTTTTTATGGAATTTCATCTCTGATACTTCATTTATTTCGAGTCTTATTTTTATTCTTTGCGCAATGAAAACGATTTCCGAATATTTGGGACAGACGATATTTTTCAATGAAACGAGAATGAACAAGATCGAGTGAGCAGTGATATTTTTTCTGGTTCTTTCGCTCTGAATTAATTTCACATTTCTAAATTTTGTACACTTTTAGTTGTAAGGTGTGGCAACTGTGCGAGATCAAGAGATAAAATTGAATCGCAAATTAATATCTTTAGAACAATTTTTTGCGACATCTTTTATTTTGTTTTACTTCGCTGTTTCCTGTTTTAAATATTTATTATTTTAATAAATGTGTTTTCCTTCTAATCACACGCAACAGCACCACAAAGTATTAGACTTAAAAATGTTAGGTAAGTCAGTATAAATTTTCAGTAAATTTTAAGTGTAGTTATGCCATTATTGAAAGAATAATGCCGTTATTTAAAGAATAATGCCGTTATTGAAAGAATAATAATGTTTATTAATCCAAACTGGAACTTTTTCCAACATTAAAAAATTCAATGTAATAATGACAAGAGAAGATTGCAAAATTTCACAATGTCGCATACCGGAGGCAAGAGTGCCACAAGTAAAAAAATATTGTTTTGTTGACTATGAGTGCGAGAGCACTCGCCGTAAATCGTAATTTTAATTAATTGAGTTGAACATGAAAAGAACTTAAGAAAGGGAATTCCAAATCTTCCTATAAAAATCGTCTTTTATAGTAATAACCTTAGTATCAACTTTCGTCATTTTGTAGCTTTGTCATACAGCAATTGTGCGATGTATGTGAAATGTATTACATGAATGGATATGCATGTGTAGGATTTGTGTCCAAAGTAAGTTGTAGAAAATATAAAGATGGCGAAAGATGTTAAAATAAATTTTATTCTACAAAAAACGTAAGTCATTATATATTTTGATTATCTCTTCAATCTAGAGTAAACCAATTCAAACCGAGTAAGGTCGGGTATTTTGCTAGTAAATTAATAATTTTGAATGTTCAAAGCAAGCGAATGAATTTTTTGAGATGTAGTACAATCCCATTCCGACAAATTATCAGATATTTCCAGCAAAGCATCAAATATTTTTTCGAGGATACCGTAATGGTTTGACTGCATCGATTCTGTTAGACCATTTCGTGGCACTTAAAGCTTTTAATTTGAAATCTGGTAGGTGTTTGAAAATTATAGACCACCTTTTTGTAGACGATGAAAAGAAAATGTAAATTTCTTGAATTATATTAACAAAATTTACAGTTTCGTACGTAATATTTGATGCATCATTGACAGACTATGAGCCCAGCATGGAACGTAAAATGCGCGACTGTTGATTTCCAAAATTTTTTTTGCAGTCCATTGTGTTTTCCATTGCGCACTTGAAAGTTTTTTTCCTTTTCAGCGGTTCCTAAAAATTTTTCGTAAGCGGTAAGTATTTAAAAAATTTTTTTAATACAACTATAGGGAGCTCCGGCCACTGCTCGCCTCCGCTCGAGTAAAATCCGGATTATATGAATTATTAAGATAGTTTCGCCGTCGCAGGAGATTGACTTTCAAACAGGAGTTTTGGTTTGCGAAGCAAAGCAAATTGTATCTGGAAAATGAGTGTTGGTTTGAGAAGCAAACCAAATGGGATTGCCTGCGTAGGCGAGTAGGGGGTGGAGGTTTTGCCGTAGGCAGGAGATTGTCTCTGTGAGAGGAGTTTTGGTTTTCGAAGCAACCTATCCCCGGGGTTGGCGAGCGGAGCCCCCTAGTACTATAAAAGAAAATAGAAATTGCGGGCTGGTCGGATTTTTTTCTCCAAGCGATGACATTTCTTATGCTATAGGTGGGGTGGGTGTTATGGCAAGGACTTTAAATATTATGTGATCGATCACTAGATTTGTCACCCCTCTCTGGACGTGCCGCCCGCGTGCGGTGTACGCCTTGCACTCCCGCTTACGGCGGGCCTGTATTTATCGTAACTAGACGTTGTATAGAGTTTCACACAGCATGGCCAAATATGGCCCTTGCGTCATATAATACAACACAAACGACCAACCTGCTAGTAACTCAACACTTTCGCTGCCAATCTCGCAGCACCAGCGCGTGATGTGGCGTCAACGTTAAAGAATCAATCACACGGCAGTGCGTGCTGTGGAGTGGTGTCTCAGTAGTCAGTCACGCTTTGGCACGTGAAGAGCTGCGTCACAACATTAATTCTCCCTTCAATTGGCATTATATGTTCAGTGTTGGCGAAGAGTAAAGGTTAGAAGCTAGTTGTAAAGGTATGTGAATTCGAATTTATAGATATATTAGTTATTAAAAAAAGTCTTGTAATAATAATTGTAGAGACGATAGTTCTGCAGGGCCTTCACGCCCCCCAAAAAGAAAAATGTAATCTAATAAGCCTCTAACAGATGATGAAATTGCAAATTTAAAGGCTGAGCTTTTGCCAATCTATTCTGGTATTTGCGTGGCTGGCATTGGCTTCTGGGAAAAAAAACATTCCTACGGCGGGACAATAACTATCAACGCACTATATCAGCTTTGGCATTTTAGGTCAGAATGCAATGAACATCGTAAAATTACTGCTTAATTAGGTCCTGATGAGTAACGTGTCTTAAAATTGTTCTGATGGTACTAAAGATTCATTATGGATCAATTGTGTTGCAAAAAATGAATCCCAACCAACTAAGTAGTAACAAAATTAAAGTATTTAAGATCAAAAGTAACAAATAGTGTGAAATTATTGTTAACTTTGATTACATTGAGCAACATCTCTTAAAATTGAATTGCTGATACCAAAAATTCATTTGTTCTCAATTGTATTTCATAAAGTACTACTCAACCAAGCATCAACTTAAAATTTCAATATTTAAGATCCGCAAAGTAACAGTTGGCGTGATATTCCTGTTGAGTTAGATTACAGCGAGCAAACATCTCTTAACATTGAACTGATGTACCAAAGTTTCATTTGTTGTCAAGCGTCGTTTATAAAATACGTCCCAATCAACCAAACGAGCAGTAGCTTAAAATTAAAGTATCCAAGTTGAGAAAGTAATGAATAGCGTAAAATTACTGTTAAATTAGATCCAATGAGTATAATTTATTACAATTGAAGATACTAGAGATTCATTTGCTGTCAATTGCTGATATTTGAGATAAATCAACCAGATAAATGCCTTCAAACAATCAGTGCTCCATTTAAATGCCTTGTAAAGTGTGCATCAATAATTCAACGGATGTAAAGCCGTTGAACAGTCTATCCTTCTAATATCGCATTGTGTTGGCAATAATCACTTCGTAACAGATATGGATCTAATGCAATTAGACTTCAGGGATTACAATTTCAACCAATTATTTGACAGGAATTCTATCAGCGAGGTATGCAAATTAGCCCATAATACATTGTAATGTAAGCTAGATCTTATGTCCCCTAAGCCCCAGAGGCATTTTACGACGCTCGTTGACATGTAATAGCTTTAACCTCCCACTGAGTTTGGGTAGTGTTACTTGGAGTCCTGATTTCAGTAGACCTTTCAATTAGCAGAGAAATCCATGGCTATTCTACTTGAAGTAATTAAAAATTAAGTATTAAATTTATTAGTGTTGACTTTGGACCCAAATTTTGTTGTAAAATAATGGATTAACTTCCAATAAATAAGGAAATAAATTTGAGGTTGTTCGAAGGCGAAGAAATGTGTTTTAAGCCTTTTCTGTACTCTAATTGACGCTTAAAATCTGTCTAAGAAAACGTTTATGGAGTCTCTGGTTTGAAGCGTTCGGAACAGATGTATGAGCAATATTTACAGAGCTAGATATTCAGTTACAGAAATTAGACAAAACTTTATTTATCTATTTTCACCAATGCAATTTAAATCTAAGAGGAGGAATATCTGTATCATATGAATCTCTGTCTATCAGTCAAGCCCAAGTGCAGAAAGTGCTTAAAACTGTGACGTACGTCGCAGAACAGACAAAGTCTTTGCAGAACAATTTTTTCCTTAATTTTATCATAATTTTGGACGATTTGTTTTCAATTATAAGTTACGATGTTCTGCAGTGCAAAGCACGCTCCTTGCCATACCTTTTTTTCTTCTCTAGCTACGGAACAACCTCCCTACACCTCCCCAAATTACCACAAGCACTTAGTAAATAACACATCTTCTATGTCAATGCAAACTATTTAACTTCAAAAGTTATCGACAGAATTGCAAATTCTGAAAGTATGCCTTGGTTTTAAACAAAGTAAGTTAATTAATTTTTATGTTTTATTATAAATATGTAAAACATATTTATTTAATAATTGTATTTTACGTCTGTTTTTGATTTTACTGCAGTTTTTAAAATTTGTACAAATAGCCTGCAGAACAATTGCAATTGCTTGGAGTTGTGTTGCAAAACACTGAATATAATTTTGCACCTGGGCATAGCAGGCTATATGGTAAGCTGCGCCAAACATATGACAGTATCAAGTAAAAAATGTATTGAAAGGGGGAAAAGAGGGAGTGGAGAAGTGGTACGAAAAGCAGAAAAGGATTGCTTGGGTAGTCCAGAGAAGATAATATTGTGTTTACTAAAGACAGTGAACCCTATGAGAAAATAAAAGGTAACTAGAGTACCTCCAATTTGTGAAGCCCAAACATACCTAAAAGAGATGTACCCTAGGTAGATAGATATTTTAATAAGCGTCGTAATGGAGCGACGCAACGGGCTATTGTCGACTGTCCAGGATCAACCCCCTAAGGGAAAAACCCGAGGACAACACCACTTAATTTTGAACTACGGTCAGATGACGAGGTCACACTTGAGCTGACACCCCACTCTTCAAACTTCACATCACACTAACGTGAGGGCATTTGAGGCCACGACAGATTTAACGTGTACCATCCCCTTTTATATACAATGGTTTTTGTTTGGATTCGAACTCGCAACCCTTCGGTTGCTAATCCGTCACCCTTCCATCTGGGCTACCGCGGGCAAGATGTGCCCCAGATGGCTCAAACTACAGTGAAACAAGGACATGTTTGGTTACTTGAATACATTGAATAGTTAGACAAATATTGCTAGTTAGTAATTAAGATAAAAAGTAACTAAAAATGTTTGCGCAGCTATAGAAGAATGTGTGTAGGATAAGAATACAACGGGAAAAGGTTAAACATTTAAATGACTGAAATATCAACCAAAATTACATTATTCGCTTCGTTATATTTCGATTAGAGAAAATTTTGCAAACAAAACATGCCATACAATATATCTTAACTTTTGTAAAAATATTTACTATTATAAAAGAAAGTGTTTGTTTATTTGTTTGTCTGTTTGGGGCCGCAAAATCCTGAGGATTCTATGGCACTTACAGCAATGAGATTTGGCACACAGGTAGTCCGAATTATTTGCAATTTTTGGGTCGCGGCGAATTTTTAAATTCAATCTAGAAGATTTTTTAATGACTTTCATAGTTTTATTTTCCATCGGTTTTTCAAACGCGGATAACTTTTTCTACTCATGCGACCTTACAGTCAGGTTTTGGAATCATGCCAAGTTTTTTACATCCGCAGGACGAGGAGAAAATTATTTTCTTTGTTTCCGCTTTGATTTTGCGCGATTGATTTCCCAGTCAGACGATAAATCTTTTAAATGAAATTCTTTTTTTCTATCTTCTAGACCAGTAATAGGCAAACTTTTTCGGTCGCGGGCCAAAAATCGAAAAAAAAAAGTTTGGCGGGGCAAGATAAATTTGTTTAAAATTTTAAAAACAATATACAAGTATTACAATTTAAATATGTTAATGAGATGAATAAAATTTCGATTTCATTTTTAAATGTTCCTTACATTGAGGTTCGAAGTGAGATGTACTTATTCTAAGGAACGAGGCTAAATGCTCATCTGTCAGTCTACTTCAGAAATAATGCATTCTAAGGTTCATAGTTGAAAACACTTGTTCACATATATAAGATGAAGCAAACATAGCACGGTTTTTCTGAGCGTGAGATATTAAATTTGTGTGTGGGAAACTTACTTTCGATAATGATTTGTAAAACTCTAACTTTGGCATATTTAGAAGAACTGCTTGAGATGATTGTTAGATTGCAACTCAATTAATTCAAGTTTCAAATCTGACCTCACTGCTTCACAATTTACGTTGAAAGGCATTGTAAAAATATCCAATTCTGTTCGAATGGCACTGAAATCTTGAAATCTGCGTTCGAACTCAAAATGCAGTTTTTTCAAACCATCTTCATAATTCTTAAGCTTCTCTTCATTTACTGAGGGAATTGAATTTAACCTCGAGAAATGAGACAAGTCGTTTTTAGCTAACTGCCCAGCAAACAAATTAAGTTTTAGTTTAAAAGCTTTGAGATTGGCCCAGATATCGTCGATAAATTGATTTTTCTCTTGCATCTTGACATTCAAGTTGCTCATATGACAAAGAAGATCTGTGAAAAATGCAAAGCCCGAAAGCCATTCTGTATCTTCTAACATTTCGCTCTCCGCAGAACACTGTTTCTCATAGAAGAACGACAGAATGTCGTCTTTCAGCTGCCAAACTCGCTCGAAAACACATCCTGCACTAAGCCACCTTACTTTTGTGTAATACAGTACATCAGAGTATTCAGATTGCACGGACTGAAGAAAATCTCGAAATTGCCTGTGAGTAAGCCCACGAGATCGAATAGTATTTACAAGCTTCACGACTGCATCAAGCACGGGTTTCATATTCAATGCAGATTTACACAGAGCATCTTGATGTATAACACAATGTAGAAAAAAAACCCATTGTTCCCGGGATAGTTTTGATTAGTCCAAGAAATCCAGATTTTTTTCCTGTCATATTTGGTGCTACGTCGGTTGTAATATTACATATATTTGCTATAGGCACTTTCAAAGTTAAAAGCCCTTCCTGAAATTCACGAAAAATATCACATCCCGTTGTAATTTCCTTTAAAGAACGCATGCACGCCAGTTCCTCGGCAATTTAAAAGTTCTCATCAACACCTCTTATAAATAATACTAATTGAGCAGTATCATTTATACCAGTGATTTCAGCCATAGCTATGGAGCAAAATTTAAACTGGCCAATCTTTGACTCGAATTGTAATTTCAAATTTTTATCGATGGCTTCGATTCTAGAAGTCACCGTTTTTCGAGATAAGCTTACAGTCTCAAAATTATTTTTCTTGTCTGGACATAAAACATCATAAACTTGGAGCATGCATTGTTTAACGAACTCCCCATCACTGAGAGCTTTATTATTTTTAGCAATATTGTATGCTACTATGTAACTTGCATGTGTAGCTGCTTCTTGGATAGTGTTTACCTTCTTGAAAAAATTTTGTCGGCCTGATAATTTTTTACAAAGACTTTCTACATTTTGTTTTCTTTCATATTCGGACATTGCTTCGTAATTGGAATTCTTATGCTTAGATGTGAAATGAGAGACGGGAAATGTTATATTCTTTGAAGACTGCTACAGCTTCATTGCAGATGAGACACACTGGTTTATCTTTCGTAAGCGAGCAGGGAGCGGAGCCCCCTAGTATAATATACAAATCATATTTTTTTAAATTTCCGTCGGACCGGCAAATTAAAATTCTATCCGCGGGCCGGATAAAACCTTCCGCCGGGCCGGAGTTGGCCCATCCCTGTTCTAGACCGTTTAAGATAGACTAAAAATTTAAACGGATTTGAAGTCTGCGGAAAATTTCAGTTTATATTGATACCTAAAAATGTGATTTTCTTTAAATAAATAATTTTTTAATTGAATACATATCTTCAACGGATTTGAAACTGGCGGAAAATTGTACACCATCTTAATGCTGGGCTATCCAAGCAGTGGCTAGTGTATTATATTGTAGGAAACGTTCATTCCTACGAATGATTGGGTGCTAATACTTCCAACCCGATTTATTTCTTGTATAGCTTTCGGTGAGGCAACTCTTTGGAAACTGGTGCAAAATTGTTCTCTACAATACATCCGATTAGATGTTTGGGCAAACCAATGACAAATATTGCATTGAAAATAAAAAAGCCCAGACACTAATTTAACGTTACTTCTAAATTTCAAATTTCATAGATTTCCTTAAAATGAATGGGTTTACATGAGTTCTGCTTATTTGGATTCAGAAAATCCGAATATCGAATCAAAAATATGGAATTTAAAATTGGTCCGCGGTAGAACAGTTGAGAGAGAAGTGGACAAGTAAACGGAGGGTGGCAAGTTTGAAACTCGATCAAACCTAAGAGTCGTGGTGTACGTGTGTTGAGCTGGTATAAGTTAAGTCTGTCATGACCCCAAATGTCTCCATATTGGGGCACTGTGGAAGTTTGAATGACCTCATCATCTGACCGTGATTTAAAATGACAAGGTGCAGTCCTTGGATGTTTGCATTCGGGATTGATCCTACACCGTCACCAATAGCACGAAGTTACACAGTGCGACGTTAATTCAGCTACTTACCTTTCATTAAAAAACGAGTTAGCACGAATTGTAGTATGAACAGGAACACCCTATACAAATAAAATGAACATTATATACTCCAGTAGTTTTTTTGGTTTGTACGGCAACAGGTACCGGAATTTAATGAGGTGTTCGGATGTGACCGACTGTGTTTGGAAGGGATCGGTTAAACTTCTCGAAGCAACGAAGCGACTATTCTCAGAACTTATAACAAATATTGGAAGTTCACAAATAATTATTCGAAATGCTAAATTATCAAATGCTGCATGCAAAAATAAATGCTAGTACTTACAACATTTCGGTCTTCATTTTCACAGATCCAGTGGGCAGACGTTTTATTTTGTTGCTGTCCAAGTCCCTGAAAGAAAGGTCAAATATATATTAAACTTTAAGATTTTAACTGTCTTGATCCCGACTAAGTCCTGATTGTCCCAACTACGCGTATCATTATTAGAACGGCCACATAGCCCGGTTGAAAGAGTAACGGACTAGAAACGGAGGGTTGCGAGTTCAAATCCAACCAAAGATCGTTGTGTACAAAGGGGGACTGGTGCACATTAAATCTGTCGTGGCCTCAAACGTCCTCACGTTGGCATGGTGTGAAAATTTGGGGAGTAGAGTGCTAGCTCAGGTGTTACCTCATCATCTGACCGTGGTTCGAAATTACGTGGTGCTGTCCTCGGATCTTTTCCATTGGGTGTTGATCCCGGAACGTCGCCA
This sequence comes from Metellina segmentata, assembly GCA_947359465.1. Classification (NCBI taxonomy): domain Eukaryota; kingdom Metazoa; phylum Arthropoda; class Arachnida; order Araneae; family Tetragnathidae; genus Metellina; species Metellina segmentata. The sequence goes on along the minus strand of OX375875.1, from coordinate 116,080,098 downwards.
ATAGCCCATTAGGTTGCTCCAGTGTGACGCTAATTAAACGTCAACCTACCTACCTCGTCATTTGAAAAATATTGACCAGATTTGATCTACGAGATATAGTGTCAACATAAAAAACTGACCATGTCTTGATTTCGTCATCATCAAAACAATTGGCAATATCTTGGTGACGATATATCTCGTCATTGTCATAATCTGTCAGATAGTAACGGACGAGATATCTCGTCATTGGCACAATTTGTCAGATCGTGACAGATGAGGCATCTCGTCAAAAATATTTGGAGGGTTAAGGCTATAAAGTAGTTTCTACGACATGGACAGATAAACGCAAATTCTTTTTGGGTATCATAACCGAAACACTGGATCTTCCATTTTATACCACTTCAGTAACTTTTACATTTAATTAGGCACTGGTTATCCGTTATGTTAGGCAACGGTTATCTCAATTACGTTAGGCTTCGATAAACCAGTCTTTTTAATGATGTTAACACGATAATTTCGTTTGAAGGAAGCAAAATTCCTTTCTGTAAAAACTACTACAAAGAAGAATGCATTACGTTCCACGCTTTGAAAAAATGTTTGAGATACTAAGGCCAAAGTAAATTTTTTATCATCAATTAAAGTTTTTATGCGAAGCCGATATAATGACCTGTAATTAAGTGAATAAAATAACTTAATTTGATATAAATTGAAACGCGCGAATTTGAAAAGCATCCTCCATTTATCATCGTATGAAGCAAATGACGTAATTGCGAATGAATTGTGAAATAATTGATAACCGAGTTGTTAATATTCGGCAGAATCGCAAGTAGAAAGTAATACAAATGCCTTTAATTTCTTTGATTACCGGTTGAATCGAGAACAAATCCCTTAAGGTACCAGTATACGTTGGAATTTTTTTTTTAATATTTTGGAGCCAGACTAACAAAAAATTTTATACTTCATAAGCGTTAAAAAACTAACATATCTGCAATTTTTTTTTTGAAATTGGTCATATTAAATTAATTAATTCAAATTTACTAAGCTAATTAGGGTCTTACGGTACCGGTCATAACTCATTTTATAATTTATTTATAATTTCAATTTTAATTGCAAATGAAAGCAACTGATATGGTGCAGGGACACTACTATAATTGTACATCTAAAAAAAATAGCTTTTTAATAAGAAATTTTTGTTTGGAAGTATTTAAAAATCAACTCTTTTTACAAAAACAATAAGATTCAAAATTAAATTAAAAATCAATTATTTCACTAGCATATTTGATTATAGTACAGTCTCTGCTCTGCATTATGCACTTTTAATTGCATTAAAAATTTTTTAAATCGGTTAATTCAAACTGAAGTTATTACCGGTGGAATAATGTCTTACACTGGCAAAAACTAGTTCTTCAGAAATCAAGTTTAAAGTTTGTGATATAAATTTTTCAACTCTCAAATGATAAAACAAGCAAATTAAACGTAAAACGAGCAAACGATTTTTATATTCAAAATAAACACAAACGCATCAGTTAAAGCTGCACTTACACATTATTGCCATTCGGCAACATGTGAAATCGTCAAAATTATTCTAAAATAATTAAATGTTGGAATTATAGCTAATATTTGATTCATACCACATCAATATTTTAGTTAGGCCTAACGCGAGCGGAAAACGAAACCAAAATTTTTCACTGTGTACCTTTACTAAAATGGACTTTATTTAAAAAGTAACTTGAATTTCGTAACGAACATGGTATCATTTTGAAGCTAATGAGTTGGAGAATATTTTAGAATAAAAAAACAAAAATGCTCAATTTCACCGAATTTCGCGATTTTCAATGTCTACTGGTACCTTAAGCAACTCAAATGAAATGTAACAACGACATTGTTAGCATTGAAAATATCTTTTCTTATTCGTGATACTTCAAGTGAAGTATCATGTGTGTCATTAAAATGTTTTTGCAACTGAGGTAATTAAAGATCTTTAGGATAAGCAAACAAAGGTTATCGAAAAAAAAAATTGCAACTGAAAATAAAAATATACTCCGTAAAGATTTTCTAAGGATAAAAATAAGTAAAGACTCTAGATCAGTACTTATGGCCCTCGACAGATGCTCAAACCTGGACCCAGATATTGTCTTGTTAAAGAAAACGATCTCCGACCATCAGGGAGATATTAGGCTTATTTGGATTAAGGCGCACGCCGGATATGTCGGGAACGAACGAACAGACGGGATCGCAAAAGGCGCCACTCAGCACACGAATATAGATATAACAACTAAGAGATCCAGAAAGAACATATAAGGAATTCTGAAGGAGCAACAGTCAAAAGAGTCACAATTACGTTGGGATAACTCAACCAATGGAAGAACAGTATATAACTTATACAACAAAGCCTCAACTAGGAGACTCCAAGATTCATTCGAGATAAATCAACTGCTGACGGGGCATAGAGTCCTAGAGAAATACTAACATAGATATTTTGCAAAGACTATACTAACAATACCCTACAATAATGGACCAGACAGCAAAAGGTGATGGTATAAGGGAAATAATGCATGCTTTAATAGGTGAATGGTCCCCCACGTGCTACAATCACACTAGGAACACTTCTGGGCATACTTTCAACAAGATTTTGATACACAGCTATGGGTATTTGCGTCCATTCCTGCTGCAAGAATATCGCCAGCTCAGTTGTAGACTTGTAGGACGTGGTTCCCTAATCCGTAAATTCCTGGTTCTCTGAGTAGTCCAGGTAATATTTTTTACATCCATATATTGATACTTGACAGAGGCTGCAACATGAAACGTAACGTTGTCGTCCTGGAAGTAACATTTGTCCATTCCATAAAATTGCCAGAGAGTTGGAAGAACCTGATTGTACAAAATGTTCATGCATGAGTCGGTGTTCAATTTACCAGGATCAACATGCAAAGATCCCAGGCCATATCACGAAAAATACCCCCAAACAAGCAGTCGGATTTTGTGCAAATCCGCTGAGTTTATTGGTCCGGTCCATTATTGTAGTGTTGTGTAGTGTAGTGTAGTGTGTGTGTGTGTATAAATACAGAGAAGAGGAAGAGACAGTGGATCATATTATCTACAGGTGCAGACAATGGGACGCTATAGAGAAAAGTTTTTACCAGGGAATTACAAACATTCTGATAGAAAACTATTACTTTCTGATAAAAGAACTAGAGAAGGCTTTAGATGCACAATGAAGGTAATTTTGGACAATAGATTACAAGAAATGGAAGAGACAGGACAATGAAGTTGATGCAACAAAAAACAAACCGTATGCATATAGGCCGGAGTGGTAACCAAACCAAACGTATTTGAATCGAAACAATATTGGATGGACCGAGTTAACCTGGTTAGAAGAGTAGCGGATTAGAAACCATGGGGTCGTGAGTTAGAAACCCGATCCAATCAAAGACCGTCGTGTACATGGAGGTACGTTAAATATGTCATGGCATCAAATGTCCTCATGTTCGCGGGGTGTGTTAATTTGGAGAGTGAGGTGCCGGCAAAGGTATTGACCTCATCCTCTGACCGTAATTAGAAATGTTGAGGCATCCATTCAGCTACGACCATTTACCTTACTTCCTGATTCGAGCAGGGCTGTAGTAGCCCAGTTGGATGGGCAGTGGGTTAGCAACCGGAAGGTTGCGAGTTCGAAACTAGGTTCAGCCAAAGAGTGTCGCGTAGAAAGAGGCACGTAAAATATGTCATGGTCCCAAATGTCTTTTTTTTCTTTCTACCAACAAGGGTTTCTTTCTTCAACAAGGGTTAATACGACTACGGCCAAGGCTCCTCGAGTCCCCGAAGACTATTGAGTTAACTGTGTTTACTAGTGTACAGTCCAGTCCCGAGCAGCCTTGAGACATTGGCAACTTGTGTACGACCCCTTGGAGGGGTGTCGCGAAGAACCCAACGGGGTGTTTTTGGAAGAAGGAAGCAGAGTGGACAGAATAGGGGTAGGCTTTGCGTAGGCGTTTTGCTCGTAAACAATAGTTCTGTAAATTAATATTTTAAGTCTTAACAATCCAGTTATCTTGAAACTTTTATGTAACATTTATAACTAACTTGTAAATAAACTTTAATTTTAATTTAATTGCTCCGTTCCTGTTTCCATTGAGCTTGTATTCAATGATTCCTTCAACATTCTACAAAACGGCCACGGCGGGTTCATCCGAACACATTCGAAGGAAGTAAGGAAAGGGAGAATTTGACTACTAGGGCCCCCCAATAAGGGTCTCTACAATGCTGTAAATCAAGAGTGCTTGCACTCCTCACTTATCCGTGGGCGACCTCATCAACCTTCAACCTGACATATGTCGGGAGGCAAGTTGGTCACCTGCGGTGACAAAATGACAAAATGGTCTCAAATGTACTCAAGTTGGCGTGGTGCGGACGTTTGGAGAGTGTTCTGCCAGTTCATGTGTTCTGGGGTAATCTGAACGTGGTTTAAAATTGCGAGACCTTGTCTTTGGATCTTTTAATTCGAGATTTATCTCGCACTACACATCAACAACAGCCCGGTGTGGTTCTCTAGTTATAAGTTAATTCAACTAACAACCCTCTTTATTCCATCTTTCACAGCAATTTTTACTTGGCGTTGTTTGCGTTTGGCACATTTGGGCCAAATACCTCCCTTTGCGCCCAACTCGGGGATGGCAAAAGGAGAGCGTTTTTAGCTTGGGATCATAGAAGTATAATTATTGTGGCGGTCGATTCTAACCACTTTGTAGATACCAGATATATAGGTGGATGATTATGAATATAAAACAAATGAATTCTCGAAGTCATCCCTTTTATACTTCTCTAATATTATTAAAAGTAAGTGACTTTCGAATTTTACTACATTTGTCATTGAAAATTCTTTTTGTCTAGTTGTCTCTACAAGGTTACCGAGTTTCGTTTTCTATACCTTGGAGCTACGTGCTTAAAAATCCTTTTGAGGCCTTCTATGCCTATTTTTCAAACTTCCTTGAAAATTATTCGGTAGATCTTGAATCACAGTGTGATAAAAGGTAAGATTTCTTTGAAGTCCAGAAGAATTATTTCTGAGGAATAGTTCATTATTCCCGTTCACTTAACTCCTCTTTTGCTCAATTCTTTGGCGAGTAATTCGAAAATTTTCGCTTTAATAGCATTTAAAACAGTATTTGGTAAGTAATATTCAACCATTTCTTGAGAAATATAAGTTAAAATAGCATCGATTTTCGTTTGCTTCGAATTTATCACCCAAATGTCAAAAATGGACTGACGAAAAATTTCCATAGTCATTCTGAAATTTAAGCACTATCTATCAGTACCGCAGACTTCCGCAAGTAATTTTTTGTTCTGCGCACGTCAAATGAGTCAGTCTATAATGCATATGTAATAATTTAGTGGTATACGGTGGGATAATGTGTTAAAAGTCTAATTGAAATTAGAAATCAGCAGTTGCGTAAGACGCTAACTATAGCTATAAATTCTGAAGAATCTTGCAAATTAATAAAATAGTACCCAAGAAAGTAAAAGCACGTAAACATGCCTCGATGAACAGAAGTTAATGATAGTATCCATCAAATAGCGCTAAACAAAACATAGCTATACTTTTCAGTTTTTCCTCAAAGTACTAATAAGCATTAGGGATGCGACATCGACAGCAAAACATCGATGTTTTGAAACATCGATGTTCAAAATTAAAACATCGATGTTGATAATACATCGTCCCCAAACAATCCATGTTTTTAAATTTCAGTGTATTTAAAATTTTTTTCCCATTTCTTAAAACTTGTTTAGCACCTAGTGATGCGACATCGGTTCCAATACATCGATGTTTTTAAAAAAAATATAAATGTTTGGTAAACATCAACATCGATGTCACATCCCTAATTTTCAGACCCTTCACCCTTGGCCACTTTGGTCTAAAAGTATGTTCAATTTGCTGATTATAAAAATTAGGCTACTTGGATATTTTTTAAATTTTTATAACGGTACTTTATTCATTTAAAAATATAACATCGACAATGTAAAAACATCGACACGTATAAACATCGATGTTACGAAAACATCGACTCCAATACATCGATGTTTTTTCAAAAGCATCGATGTTTTGAAAACATCGACATCGATGTCGCATCCCTTATAAGCATTCGCCAGATTGGTTTTGCAGCCAAAGTAGAAAGTTCGACTTTGGACCCCTGTACATCCTGTTAGGAGGAATTATTTAGAAAAATAAAAGCGTGGTCTTGCTAAGGGTACAAACTACTTTTAAGCTATGATGTCTTTTTGACAATCTGCGACACTAAGAAAATTTAATTTGTCTACCTACAATCAAAAATGACACACTGTGCGTCGCGTTTTATCATTGCAAAATTAATTAACTACTCACTGACGCATAAAAATTATGTTGTGTGAGTTACTATCGATTATAGGTACGCGTATGAGCATCTGCGGCAATGGAAAAAATTCTTTTCGGGTTGATTTTCGTCAAAGATTATCGTAAAACGATTGTCGTGTGGTTGATTTTGACCGTCGAGTATATGTAGCTGTACCGAACGCAAAAGAAAAACAAGCTTGGATCGCCCGTTTCTCGTCGCCATTTTTACCTCGAAAGTTCTTTTCGTAGAGAATAAAAAATGACATCAAGAAAGGGAGAGGTTCCGGATCAACAGTTCAGGGAGTTCTTCCGTAAAATAATCTCGAGTCTAGCCAAAAAATGTTTAAAAAGCGAGGAGCACTCGCTATAAAAATTGTTAATAACATTTGAAGATTAAGTTTTCCCACTTGCTGTTTAATACAAATGCGAATGTGTTGTGTAAATGAAAAATGGGACCATTAAAAAGATGTCTCACGTACAAAGCGTGCTATAAAAAGAAAAATACGTTCATTACGTGCTTACGAGTTACTTTTTGACAGCTGAGATGAGACGCATTAGGTCTATCACGTCATTTTATAGGGGAAGAAAAGCTAAAATTATCAATAATTTAAGAACAGCTAAAGTTTGGGTGGAATTTTGTTTAATGGAACAAAACTAGAAATTTAATGGTTCCGATTAATATTTTCCACCTTTTCAGGGTTCCCACTCTTTTTTCCTAACTAAAAATAAGGACTTTCTAAGCACTTTCTAGGACAAAATAAGGACTTTCTTGGACAAAATAAGAATTTTCTAAGGTCTTTAAAAAAAACATTGAAAAAAAAAAACGTATTGTACACCAGACTTTTGACCAAAAAACATTGAAAAAAAACGTATTGTACACCAGACTTTCGACCAAGTGGGGATGCTCTTACAAATTAGTTAATCTTATAAGAACAGCAGTATGTAAAAAAATTTAATATTCACGACTATTTTCTAAAAATTATACAAAAATAATGCCACACAAAAATGAGATTTTTTAAAATAAGTAGTTTGACTTTTACAAAATTCAGCAGTTAATATATGGGCATTTACGTGTACACGTATTAGTAATATGTAAGTACATAAACAAATTATAGAATGGAGACCACAAGAAAAACACTTTGGATGTTTTTCTTTTATCTCTTTGCAGTGCATTTGCTTTTATAAAAAGGGAAATAAAGAGTTAAGTTTGATTAGGACCGGGCTTGGTGTTGCCGGTCTCGCAGCTTCTGTTAAGTTACATTTCGTTTTCTTATTCTTTTCATACTAGGGGGTTCCGCCCCAGCTTGCCAATCGAGCTAAACAACTCAGTTTTCAATCCTGCGATAGCAACTTTTTTTTAATACAGAGAGGTTTTTTGTATTTGCTTTTCAATGGTTTTTGGGGGAGTGAATGAGCAATTTTTTAACATACTACTGCTTATACGAAGGAAACACAATTTTGTGTTGTCTGGGTCAGGCTGCTCCCTGATCCACCAACACTTTCATTTTCAAAAATTTCCTAATTTTTTTTATTTTAAACTTTTTGTTTTTGAAATTATATTGCTTATCTTGTTATGTCTGCAACTTCAGCCCGCTTATAGAATGGAAATTACCCCAGTAATTATTTTATAATACACTTTCATAAATTCATAATGAAAATACGAAGTAAATTTATTTATTGGCACATCAGAGGTTTCAATAAAATAAAATTAGTGTGAAACGATTCCTTTATTAAAAGGATGGAAAAGGATTGCAAGTTGCATACGTCAGTCGAATTTGACTGGAGACCGAATGAGTTTCGAAGAAAACATTTTCCCGTGAAACGAAACGGATCATAAGAGCTATGCAAAAACTATGATAAATTTATAAAATTTATGATATGGTTAAAAAAATATAATGGAATTTTATTCAATAGATATGTAGTGCATTTTAATAAAACAAAATTAATTTGAAAATAATCATCTAGGCGGACGATGGAAAAGGATTGCGCATGGCATAACAAAAAAGCAAAGTGAAATTTCAGCACAATCGGCAATTGAGTAATCGTCACCCGGATACAAAGAGAAAAAAATTATAAAGCACAGAAAAATTACTTTCGTTTTCGGTCAGCGGCCAAATACAATAAGTCCGAAAATTTGAGTTTTCAAACTACTTTTCCCAGTTTTCTAGCACTCTGGTTTACCCTTTTGCGATATTTTCCTGAAAGTTTTTTTTTTATCGATCAGGTTCAGTTTTTTCTCCCGGAACTGATAACCGATTGCTTCAACTTTTAAGAACAGAATCACCCTCGAAAATCTTCAAAATGTTTCTTTATTCAACTTTACTGAGATAGTTTTTACAAAGAGTTTAGAAGTGTAAAAAAGCTAGATTTAAAAAAAATTGCAACACATTGGGTTGCCACTCATGTAGCAGTATTAATTAAAATAAATTATCTTTATATTGTTTTTGAATCACCAACCAACATAAAAAACACCTTCTCAATAAAAATATAACTTTTTTAAATATTGCACTCACGGGTAACTGAATAAAACAAAAAAATTATTAACATTTGATGATTATATTCTAGTTCGTCTATCAGGGCAACTATTTTGTGTGTTGCAAAAACCACAAGCATCGCAAGTCGAAAACAGACGGATTTTCATGAGTTTTCAAGTCTTTAAAGTGTATTTAAGTGCTCATCAAGAGTCGATCGATGATTTGTATATCGCTTACGAAGGGTTGCCATTCAAGCAGGCCAGTTCCCGAATCATCGCAAATGCCGAACTCGTAAGGAGTTTTATCGCCGATCGGCCGCTAAAAAGAGGTCAGAAATATTGTGAAAAAAAATCGTCATTTGAAAACTGAATTTTGTTTTCAAAGGAAAATAAGCACTTTCTAAGGACTACTGATGAAAAATAAGTACTTCTAAGGGCTCTTAGAAATGGAAGGTCAAAATAAGCACTTAGAAGCACTTTCTAAGCACCCAAGCGACCCTGCTTTTTATGTCCTTATCTTACATCTCTGTTACGGAAGAATAATGACACTACTGCAATTCATCAGTTTGTTCAGAAAAACACAATTAAGAACAAGGTTAAGGAACAATATTAACCATTCCAAGTGGTTAAGACGACATTCCATCCATCCAGATTCGACCAAATTTGCTGATGACGAGATATCTCGTCGTCATAAAGAATACAATGCAACATCCAATGAGCTCGGCTTCTAAAATTTCAGAGGATGTAATTTTTAGACAATTTTTAAATGGGGTAATAGTTCAATTTCCCTATTTTTCCAATTTCTTAGCACCGCGTCAATCATATTTTTGTCGAAGTCTTAAATATAGACCTTACCAAACAGAACAACACGAATCTTACATATATATATATATATATATATATATATATATATATATATATATATGTAAGATTCGTGTTGTTCTGTTTGGTAAGGTCTATATTAAAGACTTCGAATCTTACAGCACATTGACATTTAATGAATAAATATATACAATTATTATGTACAGTTGAGTTATATTTCAAAAAAGTTCCGTCATTATCGGCAGCAGTCGTCTCTGCTCGGAAAAAATACGTCAGCTCTCAATGGCGTCCAGGGGAAAAAGTGTCTGTTCTATTAATTTTCTCGTAACTGAATACCAGAATGTGAATGGCTCGTGACAGTCTTGCCTTGCATTCCTACTACAATGCAACTGACTCCTACCAGTCTCGTTGCTCTTATAATGAGTTCTTTCCAGACTAGTAGACAACTACCGTTGTTTAGTATTCCTACAATCGGCCATCCTGATGATCTTTCGTCCTCGAAAGGAACACGACAAACCTAAAAAAAAAAAAACACAAAACAGTATATGGGAATACATTGATTCAGTATTAGTTATTGAACCACGACTTCATATGGTCAGCTGCTGTCGACGTCAAGTTCGGTCCTTCATGGTTTCCAACTTTCTCAACGTCATAGCGATCATGGGGTTTCACTTTCTTCACTCGATATGGTCCTAAGAATTTCGGTCGTAATTTCATTCCGACACCAAATTGAGTCCGCTGAATAGCAATAAGATCGCCCTCTTTGTATTGATGAGGTTTCTTCCTCTTCTTATCGTACGTTCTTTTATTCTCTTCCTGAATTTTTAGGATATTCTCTTTGGCATCGTCTCTTAATTTCTTCCTCTTCTCTAGAAAAACTTCAGTATATTCTTCTTCTAAAAGCTGGACTATCTTGAGATCTTCTTTGTTTCGCATTTTCACACCTGTCAAAAGTTCGAAGGGTGTCCATCTTGTGCTTCTGGAGGTTGTACTATTGAGTATTCTTTGTACGGCGTCAACGTGTTTGAACCATTTGATCGGTTCTTCAATTGAAAGTTTGGATAACACTGGAATCAGGGTTTTGTGCATTCTTTCTACTTGTCCATTGCCTCTTGGGATTCCTGTTGTGATTTTTAGGTGTTCAATCCCGTTTTCGCAACAAAAATCTGTAAATTCTTTAGATGTAAAAGCGGATCCTCTATCCGAGATTATCCTCGCAGGATTTCCAAAACTATTTTGTTGTTGTTTGAGTTTATTTATTGCGTCACCTGATGTCGTAGATTTGGTAGGATATAACCAAGTGAATTTTGTGAATGCGTCTACTACCGTGAAGATATGCTGATAGTTCTTAGATGTTGAAGGTAACGGACCTATGAAATCAATGTGATAAGTGTATAATGGAACGTCCTCTGCTATGGTTCGTTTTGTCTCCAACTTAGTGTTTGGTTCCAGACGATTAGTTACTTCGAGATGAGTTTCGGTTTGAATTTTAGTTGAATCTGAAGTGTTCGCTAAATTAACAATTCTTGCGTAATTCACTCGAAAATTATCGCGTCTGCTCAAAACATGAATTCCGCTCTCTGATAAAGTAAGATTTAACTTATTTATGCAATCGAACCCAAGAACAATATGATCAGGTAAATTTTTTAAAACATAAACATCAGTAACAATAATGCAGTCATCAATAATAATTTCAGTAGAAAAGAAACCTAGAGGAGAAATGTGTTCTCCTCCTATACCCATTAAAGTCACATTATCAAAACTCAATTTTGGGGATCCAATTTCAACATAAAATTCATAGTTTATCATTGACACATCACTTCCTGTGTCGATTAGCGCATTAGATCTTTTCCCGCACATTTCAACATATTTTCTTAGCTTAGTACGAGAATTAAAAGGGCTATTAATTAAAGTTCTATTTACATCTCTTTTGGGACACACGTCGGCCTTGTGCCCATAAATTTTACATTTAAAGCATCTCACACCCTCAGTTTTCTTTTCACAATTTATCGACCTATGTCCATATTCATTGCAGTTGTAACATTTTATATGATTGGTGTTAGTTTGTTCAGGGCGCACGAAAGATCGAGGCTTTAATTTGTCAAAATCCCTATTGAAACGCTTCTTATATTTATCGTCTGATGTTTTCGAATCTCTATTGGTTTTTAAATGACATCGAGCCGCTTCATATTCGTCTAATTTATTGACGAGTTGGTCTATTTTCGTTATTTTCGGTAGCTCGTCTATAAAATGGTCTCGAACGTCATTGGGTATTTTTCGTTTTAGTTGATCGGTAATCATGAGTTCTTTAAGGTCTTGGTAATTTGATACTTCCAACCCACTCGTCCATTCTTCAAAGAAATTTTTCAGATCATGAGCAAAGTCATTTCAAGTAGAAGACGCTTCTTTTCTATGCGAAAGGAAATTTTGCCTAAATTGTTCCGGATTTAATTTAAAACGTTTCAACAATAATCTCTTGACATTTTCATAGTCATTAGCCTTTTCGTCAGGCTCACGCGTGATAAGATTAGCCAAATCCAATGGGAGTAAACCCAACAAATGTGTAACCCATTCCGTTTTTGGTATTTCGATACGACTAATCTGTCTTTCAAATAAAGTTAAATAACAGCTAATATCCTTATTCGTCTCGTAACGGTTAATCAATTTCAATAAATCGTTATTGTATAGGCTGGTAGTTTTACCATAACTGTTGCCTTGTCCGTTAGCAGTTTTGATTTCGAGTTTCCTTAATTCGAATTCGCGGGCTTGTTTTTCGGCTTCAATTTTCTCTGCGCGTTTTTCGGCTTCAATTTTCTCTGCGCGTTTTTCGGCTTCAATTTTCTCTGCGCGTTTTTCGGCTTCAATTTTCTCTGCGCGTTTTTCGGCTTCAATTTTCTCTTCGCGTTCAGTTCTAATAACGCTCAACAGATTTTTTGTTATCTCCTCGTCATAATTTTCAGAATCTATTATAAGTTTCGAGCACTGCGCTACTTTGGGATTCGCTGGCACTATTAGGCCTAATTCGTCAATCAATGTTAGCAAATCTGCTTTTCGGGCCTTAGTTAAATATGCCATGTCATCAAGTAAAACAAAATTCTGTACTCACAGTTTCTAAAGTTCCTTCTATCCGTCTTTTCCGTCAACTCGTCTTTTGCGTCTACGCGTTTTTTCGTCTACGCGTTTTCTTTTTTTTTTGTCGTTTCAGTCTATCATCAGCACCACGTCAGGAGAAGTCATGAAACTGTTCTTGCAGATGATTAAAACACAAGTCCAGGTTTGCATAGGTAGTCAAAACATTCCGCCGGCCGGTTCAATCGTCACTGCTTTCGGGGTCTGCTAATCCGTCGTTCAAGCCCTCGTACGAAGGAGGAGAATCGTCGCGGTCGTCAACGGTTTTTCACATCCCGGCCGAGCCCCCATTTTTTGTAAGATTCGTGTTGTTCTGTTCGGTAAGGTCTATATTAAAGACTTTGAATCTTACAGCACATTGACATTTAATGAATAAATATATACAATTATTATGTACAGTTGAGTTATATTTCAAAAAAGTTCCGTCATTATCGGCAGCAGTCGTCGATGCTGGAGGTTTTGTAGAAATTGCAAACCGTGCGATTGTTTTACTTCCTAAGAATGAAGTTGAAGAGAGTATCTCGTATTTTATAACGGACATGTGTATAGTAGGAAAGTATCTTGAAGTTGCGATGATTGAAATAGATTCATTTTCCGATACAGGAATCCTATGGTAATGGTAATGGTAATTTTTAGTTAACGTCGTACTAGAGCAACACAGCGGGCTATTGACGACGGTCCGGGATCAGTCCCTTAAGGGAAAGATCCGAGGACAACACCTTGTAATTTTGAACCATGGTCAGATGACGAAGCAACACCTGAGCTGGCACCCCACTCTCCAAACTTCCACACCAACCCAACGTGAGGACTTTCGGCCACGACAGATTTAAGGTGCACCAGCCGCCTCTACACCATACGCTTACAAACATCCATGCCCGGACCCGAATTAGAACCAGGAACCTTCCGATCTAGAGGCTAACACCTTAACCACTATACCGGTTGGTCGGCCAGGAATCCTATCAAAAATATTTAGTCGTTTGGGCCCCCATAACTTTTATATTTTGAGCTTGCAGTAAAGGTAATGTGTGAAGTTGAAATTGATTTCAAATTTTAAAGTGTCAGTGCTAAAAGGTATTGGTTTTCAGGTATGTTTCAATTATGTTGATTAAAAAAGAATTATTTTGAGGAATGAATTGCATTGATCAGTGAATTGACGAAAACTATTTTTTTTAAATTAAGTCTTTTTGTATTAAGAAGGTATATGAATATTCATATATAATGGTTAGAAATTATGATTATACTATATAAATGGTAATTGTGTTATATGTTAAAGAAATATTTTTAAAAATAATTCTCTTGATTAATTAGTAGTTGTGTATGTTATTCCTCGTTTCCTTAGTTCTGTGTTAACTGACTAATTGTGTCATATTAGGTTTTAATGCAAGGTTTATAGGTTTTATAGGCCTTGTTAGTTTTATTTATGTGTTGTCTTACCTATAATTATATATTACCATAACTGCATGTTTTGTGTTAAGGAGATAGGCTACAAGTCTAAATTTTGGTTTTCTCATGAAATTTTACACAAATAAGTGTGTTTGATGATAGTTTTAAATGTGATCCTTTACAGGTAATTGGCACTGGGTAGATTTTAAAAAAAATGTTTATCCGTAGGTTTATTTATTTAATTCTAGTAGGTTTTCAAATGTTTAAGCTATGGCAAATGTCGCAACCTTATATGACAGAGATACTTAGTGCTGTGAAAATATATGTGTATCAGCAACATTAGTTGTGGATTGCATTAGCGTAAAGCTGAAAAATTTCCCTGATCTCCTAGAAAAAGGTTCTCTCAGGGGGAAGGAATAATGTGTAGTGTCATGGGGGCGGGGTCTCCTTGCAACACTTTTCATGGTGGGAATTGGCTGGCGAATTTATGACCGGATTGGGGTAGAGCAATGCGAGATAGTCCATTGTATTTGAAACTGTCGCGCTTCGGAAGAACGTATGCAGTCCGCATACGTTCCGCATATATAACATCCCCTCGAAGAAGAGACAATCGTTGAACTTGTGAGCGTGAACGGTCACAGAACTGGACTGATCCAATGGAACCACGGGACTGAAACCATATTATATATTTGCACTTTTCTTATATTAGCCTCGATATAGCCGTAAATTGTATATGTGATATGACAATCACATCAAATATTGTTTTGCTCTAAAAGCAGAGAAACACAACCTGCAAGCAAATTTGTTTCAATGCCCAGTCCCTTAACGAATCCCTGAAGAAACCTAGTTCATCACCCCTCGATTCCGAGAAAATGGAACGGGTGCGCTTTCACCCTTCACGCAATGGGGTTGATATCGTAAATGGCGCAATGTCACTCGGCCAATAGAAGGATTGACCCTCTGGCGAAGTCAGGGCTCAGCACCCTGAATATTGAGGGAAGATCAGACGGGGAGAACGACAGAGAAACGCCAACGCTAAAAAAAAGAGACGAAGGATTTTTCGGTTGTGGTCAGCCATTTTCCAAAAATATGGTAACTACAGTAAAACGCCGTACCATCGACGAATTGAAGGAATAAATAAATAAACGAAGTTACCAAACAGAATATGGCTGCCTTTACTGTGTCATCACCATTAATAGAAATCTCTAGATTCCAGAAGGAAAGAACCACCTGATTCCAAAAGAGAGAGAAGGAACCTGTATACCTCATGCTTTACTTCAACCTGACGGTCACCATATATAAAGGTATGTCCATATTTCTATCCGACACCGATTGAGAACTCCACTTATTTCCGATCAAATCTGAGGTCAAAACTGGATATTGGTATCCAGATCAAAATTGGGTATAATTACCAGTACAGTATATATCTTCAATAACTAATTAAATATGCTGTATTTTTAAAAGCTGTTTTACTTGACTAAGAGCCACTCGCCACTTAAATTCTTCTCACGACGTTATAAAATTAACAAAATAGACTCCAGGATGGGACATTTTGGGAAAAGTGACTTATAACATTTTGCCATCTGAGCACAGATATATAAGTAAAAAATAATAGGGTGTAATATGTAATAAGGTTTTTAAGGTTAATTTTGGAAAATAAATACATAAATACCAAAACTTCTCAACCTTTATACTCAGATGTTAATATAAAAATGAAAAACGAAGTATTGGTAGCTTAAGTTGAGTACTCGTGCAAAGGAACAGACTTTCACACAGCTTAAGAAAGGCCCATGTGTAAGATTTAATGAACAAAATAATTGGATCTGGGATCACATGTATCCGAGAAATAAATTCAATAAAATGAACTGATTAAAATACTTTTTTGAAATATCTCGGGAGAAACTAATTTCAAATTGCACAAAAATGTAAAGATCAAGTTTTAGAATGACAAAACCAAGTAAAATTGTATAAGTATTGAAAAAAAAAAAAACCCGGAAACGAAAGTAATTTAAAAGAACGTGAATAGTATCGAACTGACTAGGCACTGCATCATCAATGATTTTGTCAGTATTCTGATATAATGCTTTCGGAATAGGATTTATTTCTTTAGCTGTGTGGAATTTTCTGTCAGATAAATAATGACTCAATTCTTTTAAATCTAGATTTGAGATGAATTAAATTTGATTCGTTGAACTGCATCTCTATCAATAGTAACTTAGGTTTGTTGTTTTGGCATTTTATGGTGCAAGGCCATATTTCGCCAATTTGCGCCAAACGCAAGATATACGATGCCAAGTATTTGTGGTAATTGGTAATTTTTAATAAGTGTCGTACTAGAGCAACACACACACAACGAGCTATGGACGACGGTCTGGGATCAATCCCCCAAGGGAAATATTCGAGGAGAACACAGCGTAATTTTGAACCACGATCAGATGACAAGGAAACACTTGAGGTGGCACCCCACTCTCCAAATTTCCACACCAACCCAACGTGTGGACTTTCGGCCAAGGCAGATTTAAGGTGTAACAGTCGCCTCTACACCATACGCTTACAAACATCTATGTACTTACCTGAATTGGAAATGGGAACACTCCGATCTAGAGGCTAACACCTTAACCACCAGACAAGGAATGAAGAGGAGAAAGTATATGAGGAGAAAGTATATATGTGTGTGGTGCTAAGAAAGATCTCTTGGGCATCCAGGAGTCACAATCCATTTGTTTACCGGGTACAGTAAACATCATGGGAAAATAATAGATCACAAGGTACGTCGGGTTCGTGAAGAGTGTACACAAATGTAAACACGAATGGTCGTGAAAAAGTTCAGAAGATTTGGCAATTTTGGAAAATTTTAACTAATTTTAACTAACTAGAGCAACACAACAGGCTATTGAAGACTGTCCGGTATCAATCCCATATGTAAAAGAACCGACAACAAAACCAAGTTATTTTGAACCACGGTCAGATGAAGAGGTAAACACCTGAGCATTCAATCCACTCGACAAACTTTCACAGCTCTCCAGCATTTGGCATTTTGAGTCCGTGAGTACTTTCGGCCAAGACAGATTTAAAGTTTATAAATTTGTGAATAATTTACTGCAAGAATTTTGAAAATTGATCAATATTATTTTAAGTTTTAACAATTTAAATTGACCCCTCTTTTTTTCAAAAATTTTAAATTTAAAATTTTTAAAAACCTTTTGAAAAAATTTTGTGTTGTGATTTTGTTTATTAGTTAGATGGGTATAATCAGTACAAAAAAATTCAAAATTCAAAATTAATTAATAAAATTTTTTTTTCAATGCGTCCCGCACCCTTTTAACCACCAGACCGGTTGGTTGGCGGTTCAAAAGAGATTGGGGAATAGAATAATAAGCCGAAAGCAGTAAAAGATCGCGTGGTTATCCCGGGTGCACGACACCCGTGTTTACGAGACAGTAAACCCCAATGGAAATGAAAAGATCACTAGGTTACCCCGAATCCGTGACGCACAAACACATCTGTACGAGTTGCGCCCCTGAGGTCTATTAACTGGTGAATATCTTACGCTCCCGCTTTTCTGCGAAGAAATTTTGAATAGGGTAGAAATGAGCACCAGTTATCCATTCACTTAACACGTTCGCTGCCGATCTCGTGGCAGCGCGTGGTGTGGAGTGATGTCTCATCAGCCCGTCACGCGTTCACGCGTGAAGAGCTGCGCCTTAACATTTATTCTCCGCTTCAATTGACATTATATGGTAGGTGTTGTCGCGGTATTGACGCGGAGTAAAGGTTAGAAGCTATTTGTGAAAAGTTATGTGGTTCCGAATTTATAACTTTAATTTATTTGTTGGCTGAGCTTTCGCCCTGGCATTGGCGCACTTTTCAATGATATTTGTTTTAAAAGCATGTCGGAAAAACCCTTTTCTACGTGAACCCAGCGAATGTGCTAAATATATTTTTCTAATAATTAGATGAAATATAGAAATCACTGATCACGTTTCACCATTGAAAGAAAAGCGGATTTGTCGCCAGAGGGTTGCGAGTTTGAAATTATATCGAACAAAAGACCGTCATGTACGTTAGGGCTGGTGTAAGTTACATATCTCGGGTCTCAAATGCCATAGGGTGGATTGGTGTGGAATTTTGTAGAGTGTGGTGAATGCTCTGGTGTTGACCTCGTCATCTGACCGTGCTTCAAAATGACCGGCGTGTTGTCCTCGGTTCTTTCCCTACGTGTTTGATAACTGACGGTCGCCAACTGTCCGCTGTGATTTTCCAGTGCGACTTTAATTCAATTACTTACCTATCGAAATGAAACACCAGTAATTCACAAATTTGCGATTTTAAAACCATCGTAAATATAGTCATAAAAATAGGAGCTATCATTTTGCACGTTTTTAGTTCCACATGTTTTCCGAATGTACACCCGTCAAAAAAAAAAAACGACTCACCCCATCGCAATTGCATAGTTTACATCGCAGTAGGGATGCGATATAGATGTCGATGTTTTCAAGACACTGATGTCGGTGTTTTTATCATCGATGTATTGGAGTCGATGTTTTCGTAACATCGATGTTTATACCTGTCGATGTTTTATTTTTAAATGAAAAAAGTAGCATTATAAAAATTTAAAAAATAACCAAATAGCATAATTTTTATTATCAGCAAATTGAACATACTTTTAGACCAAAGTGGCCAAGGGTGAAAGGTCTGAAAAGTAGGGATGCGACATCGATGTCGATGTTTTCAAAACATTGATGCTTTTGCTGTCGATGTAGCATCACTAGTTGCGAAACCAGTTTTAAGAAATGGGGGAAAAAGTTTAAATACACTGAATTTTAAAAACATCGATGTTTTTGGGGTGATGTATTATTAACATCGATGTTTTAATTTTGAACATCGATGTTTTGCTGTAGATGTCGCATCACTACATCGCAGAACAAAACGGAAGTTAGCAATCGATAGGGATGAATGTTTTCTACAAATACCGATACTTCAAATTTGTCTAAGGGGCCGTCTTCATTTTTAATTGGGTGCTTGCTCCGATAATTTCAATACGAATTCACTTTTTTTAATCAAATATTTGGATTCTACACACAATTTCAGGTGGAAATAAAAAAAAAGTTAATCAATTTTAAAATTAGATTTTTCACCGATTTGTAAGTGTTTGAAAATTAGATCTAAAGTTAAAATGGTATTTCACGATTTGTTTCGTTATATTTCCTAAAAACATTAATTTTTCTTGAAAATTGTTTTTTTATCCTTTGCTACTCAAAAACCCAAACACAATCTAAAAACATTTTAACTATCAAACTAAATTTTACTATTTTTTATGAATTATGAATTTAATATTAATTTAAATTATGAATAGAAACATGGGAAGATTTTGACTACATGCGATTTAACTGTTACTGAAACATCGGAATTCCAAATTTTAGCTCATTACGTGCATAATTAGTAGCACACTGAGACACTGCAAAATTCGGTGATTATTATCGTTACTAGGGATTGTTTACAAAGGAAAACAAAAATTTCTCGGAAATGTCAATCCACTGCAAATTTGCATATTTTTGATTGTGTGGAAATGTCAATAGACTATCAGCCTCCCGTATGAAACAGTAAAATCATTGACTGTGACGGCCACCTACACATCATATTAATATTTATAATGTAATTGCATAATATTATTAAATGATTTATTGTAAAGCTTTTATATGAAGGGTATTTTATCACACTTTGCTAGGCATAATTTAACTTCATAATTCAGGTATTTCTGAAACATGATTAACAACAAACTTATACTACTGTTAGTTAGGAGTGTAACAATCCACTTATTGGACATAAAGACACTAAGTGTCACACTCTAACAAACCTTCCTCAAACAGCCGTTGAAAGCGCCACATACTCACGGAATCGGACTTTCTGACCAGAATCCGAAATTTCTACTGCGGAGTTTAATTTTAACACGCTCCCTCAACGGTTTTAATGGATTTCCTCGGTCAATTTTAAGCTGTTTTGCATTCTTTTTTCATCAAATCCGCCTGAAATTGTGTGTAAAAACCAAATTTGTGATAAAAGGGGATTCGTATTGAAAATATCTGAGCTAGTACTCAATTTAATATGAAGACGGCCCCTTATATAAATTTTAAACATTGATATTTGTAGATAACATTCATCCCTATCGATTGCTACCTTCCGTTTTGTTCTACGATGTAAATCGTGCAATTGAGATAGGGTGAGTCGTTTTTTTTGACGGGTGTACGTGAAATTCGAGTCAAAAGCAACGCTGTTTTTGAGTTGTGTGAATTATGTTAGAGTTTATGAGAGAAAAATTTTAGTTAGACTATATTTAAATTAGTTTAACTGTTTTAAATTGAACTTTCGTCCCCTGCGCTAGTAACCTTCGATTTTTAGGAGGTGCAGACTCTATTTTTCTCTGAGTGCATTTCTCTCTTTCGTGAAATTTGTTGTGTGTGTCAATTTACTTTCCGTTGTTTGGCACAGCTTGGCCAAATATGGTCTTTGAGTGGTAAACTTATACCAAAGTGTACCTACCAAATTATTGCCAAGCATTTTCCTCTAGTGAAAAAAGTAGAAATACTAAAAACAGGGAATGGAAGTAATTATTTTGGTTTGTCCGATTTTTTATTACATTTATGTAATCAATGTTATGTAATTACAGAAATGGATTTTTTTAATGTTGTGTAATTAATGTAATTACAGTACTATACTTAATGTTGTGTAATTAATATAATCATAATAATGTATAATATTGTGTACTTAATAATATTGTGTACTTAATATTGTGTAATTAATATAATTATAATAATGTACTTAATATTGTGTAATTAATATAATTACAAAAATGTAATTATTATATAATTACAGTAATATAATTAATACTATATAATTTTTTTTTTTACCTCAATGAAATTAAGGTACCATGTAATAGGTCCAAACCAAAATACTGGAAATTGAACAGTCCGTCTAGATAATTAAGGTCAGAGCGTTGATTAAAATTAAGGACTACTTTGAACTTGCATATTATATAATGATACACTGACTTTTTTTAGTAACATTTTGCATTTCAAAAATACTATTTGATAAAAAGCATTGTTCAGCATTTATTCAGTTTTTAAAAGCTAGAATCTACTCAATAATCACTGCACATATTTAGCCTATAAAGTGGAACTACGAGTTGTATATTACATATTCATACATTTATCAATCTTAACATGTACATAACACTGAAAAGAGTTAAACGGATCAAGTGATTCAAGCTATTCAAATCAGCCATCAAAATTTTCATGACTGGTTTTGTAAGAAAGTTTTAGAAAGATTTTCCCCCCGTTCTCTCACTCTAAGCATTTTTGAAAAAAACTCCATATTTATAGTCAGATCCAGGACACTATCAAGTAGCACTGGAAAATACTTGCTGTATAAAGAATTAATTTTTTGTTTTTCTAGTGTATTCGATGTCGATATGTCAGTTTACTAATATGAAAAAACATTGATTTTCAACAATAAACTCGGACATCTCATGGTGGAAATGACGTTTAATACATTAATTTCATTTAAAAAATTAAAAAAAAGCGAATATTTAAAAAATTCCAAGTTTTTTACTAAAAAAATATTCTACTCAGAAGTTAAATGGTCAGCCATTGCTTCTGACAGCTTAAGACGTTTTTAAAGATTTCCGGACAGATTTTGCTGATAAGTGTTTCGTGGGTGTTTTCTTTTTTGTATTTTTTGTTCTTCATAAGTAGCTGTGAATAAAATAAAAAACACGGCGGAAGAAAAATCTTGGTAATTTATTTTTGACTGTTTTGCTAGAAACATTTTTACACTTCTTGAACAAGTTTTTAAAAGATTTTTTACTTCAGAGTCTTCATCTTCAAGCTGCCACGACTGACAGAAAATTTGTCCATTCATCAACTCTACTTTCTAGTTTTAGATAATAATTGATGGAGAATGTGTACTTATGGAAGGACATACTTTTAAGCAAAAAATAATGTTCTTGGACTGAAGAAAAACTCAATTATGCGAAGCGAGGCTTCGATAAAACAAAAATTAATTTTTAAAAAGAGTGAATGCAAGGAAATATGAGTTTTTATAGTTTTGTGTGGGATTGTCACTGTGATCAAAGTAACCAGAAGCCGACTAGAATTTAACTCGCGGTTATCCAATTACAGATTAAATTGAACTTTATATGCTATTCAGAATTTAATGCATCATATACTTACACCATATAAATAATACTTTTGGTATCCAGGAATTGAAGGTTAGGCACAACTTCTAACCCAGACTGAATGATTCTCCTAAAATTAAGTATAGATTGAGTATTATCATATATATATATATATATATATATATATATATATATATATATATATATATATATATATATATATATATATATATATATATATATATATATATATATATATAGTTACCAATAAAATATACTAGTTACCAATAAAATATTTAAAAATATCGTATAAGGGGAACAATTTTTATTAAGTATGAAGTATGGGAGGAACATTTTAATTAAAATTACAGTATTCTCATACTTACTAGCTGGAAACCCCACAACGAGAACACTAATTAAAGTATATAAGAATGATTTTGAAATAAAGTTGAAGAACATATACTATTTTCGTGTTTGGTAGATGTAAGTAAAAATCCTCTTAAGGATATACATGTTCTCTTATAAATGTTTCTTTTATACAATTAAAGTATAAGAGAAAGATTTCGAGAAAGAAACAAAGTTTAAGATTATATACACATTTTCATGTTTCGTATATGCATTTTAAAAATCTCATGAAGGAAACATTAATTAAAGTATAAGAGAAATATTTTGAAATATAGAGTTTAAGAATATACACTATTTTTGTGTTTAGTGGATGGCAATAAAAATCTTCTTAAGGATAAAGTACATGTTCTCTTATAAAGGTTTCTTTTATACAATTATAGAATAAGAGAAACATTTTGAAACAGTTTAAGAACATACATTTTCATGTTTGGTCGATGGCATTTTGAAAACCTCGTAAAGGAAACATTAGTTAAAGAATAAATGAAACATTTTGATATAAAGTTGATCACATACACTATTTTCATGTTTGGTAAGTGGCAGTTGAAAACTCCGTCGTGTATGCTTTTCAGTTTTAATGCTTGCTTGATGGATCTAGAAAGACAGAAGGATAGGAATTTATTTGTTGGCAATGACTACACAAAACTATATCTATGTGCAGGTATTTGTAGTTCTGGTATTTCAACAGTGAACTTTCAAACCTGTTTAAAGTTATTTCTAATTTCTCAATACCAAAACTTTTAAATCATAAATAAATCTAATTTTTCCATTTTAAATAAGCGCTTTCTTGTTCTTTGCAGATTCTAAAATCAGTTAATTCTGAGTTAATCTAGGAAAATTAAAAAAATTTCTTAGTATTCTAAGAAAACATTTTTTCAACAAGCATCAATTAAATTACAGAATTTGTATCTTTGATTGTTACTTCTAAATATTTCACATTTAAAGAACACTGAATATTTACCATACAAGTAATGTAATTTTTCTCACTAGGTTATTGTTTATTACACATGCACTATATCGCTTTTAACTACATTCAAATGGAAAATGAGTTATTTGTCCGGCTTCAGGTATGAATAGATATTTACGAACGGTAGGTAAATTTAGTGTCAATGGCAAAATATCACAAATGGAGTTGAAAGAAACATTTTAATTTTTAAGCATTAATTACCACAGTTAAAAACTTGCCTTGCTGTCACGAAACATTATTTTTTCTATCCATAACCTAAATAACAAGATGTATGGTAAGCAAAACCAAATACACACCAAAATAACACACTCGCATCATGACCCAAAAATAATTATCTGAGTCATATATTATAAAAACTAGGGAAAATTAGTTTTTACAGTTCTTGAGAGCAAAAATATTGAGACTTAATATTGGTAAAATTAGATATGTTTAACTTTCGTAATGACTTCGTTAGTAAAGTATCTATTTGGTAATGGTAAAAAGTTGGTATTAGATATTGGTAAAAAGCATATATTGGGTACTGGTAAAAAGTATTTATTGTGCTTTGGGCAAAAAGTACGTGACGGTAGAAAGTATCTATTGAGTAATAGGTAACAAGTATCTATTGGGTAATGGTAAAAATACTCGTATCTATGTATTTGGTATAGTTGAAGAGAAATATTTGGTATTGGTGAAAAATATCTATTTGGTATAGGTAAAAAGTACGTATTGGGTATTGATATAGGTTCGCATTAGGTATTGGAAAAAAATATCGATTTGGTATTGGTAAAAATGTTTTATTTGGCATTGGTGAAAGTATATATCTATATGGTAAAAAGTACGTATACTTGGTGTTGATAAAAAGTAGGTATTGGTAAATCGCATTTTTTTGGTATTGGTAAAAAGCATACATTGGGTACTGGTAAAAAGTATTTAGTGTGCATTGGTAAAAAGTACGTATTGAGTAACGGTAGAAGGTATCTATTTGGTAATAGTAGCTGGTATATATAGGGAAATTGTAAAAGTATCTATTTGGTATTGGTGAAAAGTATCTATTTGATATTGGTAAAAAGTACGTATTGGGTATATATGCAAAATGTACTTATGGGGTATTGGTAAAACGTATATGGGAAATGTGTGTAGTGAAACTATCTACTTGCTATTGGTAAAAAGTACGTTTTAGGTATTAGTAAATGTATCTATTGGGTATTGATAAGAAGTATCTATTAGGTATTGGTAAAAATCATGTATTGGGTATTGGTGAAAAGTATCTATTAAGTATTGGAAAAAGTATCTATTGGGTATTGGTAAAAAGTGTATTTCACATTGAAAAAAACATATTTTTAGTATTGGTGTGAAGGATCTATGTAAAAATCGTTGGGATTGTATACTTACAATTATTCAAGCAAATAAACACAAAAGAAAATTCTGGATTTTATTTTTAAAATTTATGTACTTCAGTGTTGATCTATGAATATCTTTATCAGTATAATTTGTATTTGTATTGAAACAAACATTACGACTACACCCAAGAATATTTTCTTTCATACTTAAAAGTTAAATATCGTCGACTTAGAGCAGAAACTTCTTGAAATGTTTTACAGAATAGTCGTTTAAACAACTATTAGTTTTAAAGCCCAAAATAAAAATTATGAGGGTTTTTTAACAGTGTATATTTTTGTTCATATATATTGCAATACAAAAACGATACATTTCATAAAAACAATATGTTTCGATGCAATATAGGTTATGAAAACAATATGTTTCGATGCAATATAGGTCATGAAAACAAGCAGATATCGTCTACAGTAGCTAAGGAAATTGCTCAGTAAATAGGTTATGGCTCATCTGATGTTATTGATGCTAAATCAAAGCTTTTGTCAAAAACCACTCTACTAATCGTGGATACAGTAACTACATCAGATAAAAGATTAGAGTGATACCTAAAGAGGGGTATATCAAGTATCAAAGTATCTCTTTTTCTGCTATGAAAACGAAACAACACTTGAGAAAATATACAAGATTACATAAAAGGGGGACATAATATAGCAATTTGGAAGAAATCAGTAAACTGATATTATATATCAATTTTAATTCCAAACTTATAAACTATTCCATAAGAACCTGATAAGAGTGAGACAACAATCATTACCAGAAAAGTCACCGGCCTTAATGGTAGGAAATAACTGTCGGAACGAGAAATCAAGGAAGTAAACAAACCTATTAGTTTTCCCATCCCTTAATCACACGATTTACAGCAGAGGTATTCTGTTACAAACTAGAGCTGTGTGGACTGAAGCCGAGCGTGAAGGGAAGGCTTCTCTGTATTTTTCACTTTAATGAGTTTTGTTTCATGGAAATTTCGTAACAATTGGGTTCTTTCCAATTGAGTTAAATTTAATCACATTGCTACTCACTCTCGAAGAACAATTGATTCGAAGAGAAGAAATTAATAATTGTAGGGGCCAAGAGGCAAGAAGAGTTAAGGGTCAGCGGCAATAATCAAATAATTTTAAAATGCTTTTCAATGGATTTTTGTAACTCCCTGTAAAAATATCGAATCACTTTAAAACTATAGATTATTTACCTCAACGGGCATTATATTTAATTTTGCACAAAAAGAGGTAATGGTAATGGTAATTTTAGTTAACGTCGTACTAGAGCAACACAACGGGCTATTGACGACGGTCCGGGATCAGTACCTTAAGGGAAAGACCCGACAAAAAGAGGACTATAAACAATATCCGAATACATCTAGACCTCAAACTAAATATGATAGAGACTTCACATTCTTTCATTAAAACCCAATAAATAAGGAACCGGGGGCTACCAGTTCTAAACTCGATTCAACCAAACACCGTCGTATACAGGGGGGCTGTCGGACGTTAAAAATGTCGTGGCCTCAAATTTCCTTACATTAGCGTGGTGTGGAAGTTCAGGTTTTGACTTCGCCATATGACCGTGGATCAAAATGCCGAGGTGTTGTTCTATTATCTTTCCATTCGGGATTGATCCAGAACCGATGCCAATATCCCTTTAAGTTGCTCCAGTGTGACGTTAACTCAACTATTTGCCGATTAATAAGGATTTTAAATTTGAAAAATGATTTAGTTCATTATTCTCTATTACTTACATCGTTCTTAGATGATGGAGCCCATAGAAAGCTCCATCTTCAATTTCTGTCAACTCCTTTACTCGATCAAGGACCCTGAAACAGCAAATATTCTTAAAAATGCACAGTACAGGACAATAGTTATTCATTTGTACAGTGTTTAACAATAATTCTTCATTTGTTCAGTGATTAGCAATAATCTATTCTATATTTATTCATAAATATTTTTTAAAACCGTAATTCTCCATTTATTCATAAATATTAATTATAACCATAATTCTTCATTTATTCATAGTACTGAACAATAATTCTTCATTACTAGTATTGAAGATTAGTAGCGTCTTCATGAATATTTAGTTAGAATTAAAAACAATAGAAAATAATGGAATAAAAAAATGGTTTCCTAACTGAGCGACAGTTGAATTTCAAAACTTAAATTGATGTCGGAATTATTCGTATATTAATGCGCGGAATTCGTATATTAATGCGTTAAAGTGTATACTATTCGATTAACTGCACCTATTATTAAAAGCAATTATGTAAATAGAACATACTTTTTATTTTTGCCAACAAAATTATTTGTAAGATTCTATCAAAAACTACAATCCACGGATTGCGTAACATGGCTCTCATAGTGCACACACACACACACACACACACACACACACACACACACACACACACACACACACACACACACACACACACACACACACACACACACACACACACACACACACACACACACACACACACACACACACACACACACACACACACACACACACACACACACGTGTGTGTGACGGTATAAGGGAAAGAATATAAGGGAAAGGAGAATGGTACCCTACGTGCTGCAATTACACTAAGAACCCTTTTATGCATACTTTCAAGAAGGTTTTGATACACAGCTATGGGTATTTGTGTCCATTCCTGCAGCAAGAATGTCGCCAGCTCAGCTGTTGATATCGGACGTGGTTCCCTGGTCCGTGAGCACCGCTCTAACGCGTCCCACAAATGTTCTATGGGGCTTAGGTCGGGACTCTGAGCAGGTCTGGGAAGACGTTTTACATCCATATCTTGATACCACTGCTTGGCAGAGGCTACAACAGGACATGGAGTGTGGTCGTCCTGAAAGTTACATACGTCCTGTCCATAAAATTGCCAGAAAGTAGAAAGAACCTGATTGTCCAAAATGTTCATGTGGGCGTCGGTGCTCAATTGATCAGAAACAACTTACAAAGGTCCCAGGTCATACCACGAAAAACACCCCCAAACAAGTAGTCGGATTTTATGCAATTCCGCTAATTGGTTTAGTTAAGTCTTAAATAGATTATAATAAATTGAAAATGTGAGGTTTCATTCAAGTGTTTGCATACTTTGTATTTACTTATCAAAACAAATATTGTCTCAATTTTTTTAATTCGATGTAATATATAATCTGGTTTTCAATGTCCTCCGTTTTGATAGCCTCTCGGGAACAATTTTTCTATCATGATGTAATGGACCCTGGATTTTATAATGATCTTTTCAATTCCTATGGAGTTTAGTACCTTTAGTAAAAACGAGTTAAGCGTTTACGGGATACCCAAGCGATCTTTTCGTGCTTTCACCCTTTCTCTGTTCACCAGTTCCTGGTTCTCCACCTTCACTACATATTTCACTCGATATTGTCTTACGTGTCGCGCAGCGTGGCCAAATATGGCGCGTGCGCCATAAAACCCCATACCAGCTATCCGTTTTGAGAGAACTAATGTTTTTCTCCTACCATAAAGATACGAGTATGTCATTACATCAATTAACCCGAAACCATGGAATTAACCATGGTAAATTCAGTCAAGTAACAGATTTCAAGTGATTAAACTTTAATTGCTTGGAGATTAACCCACCCCAGAAGAGTTTACCAAACTTGTTAAATCATCGATCTTTTGGAAAATCTTGCGGTAGAAGCACTTAATCCCCAAGTTTAATGAAGGAGTTTTAGTGGCACTTATTCAAATCTGTTGAAAATGGAAGGATTTATAAGACATAGAGCTTACTTTATTAATTAGGTAAGAGCAGGGATTTTAATAACCAGTAATCTATAAAGCAAGGACCTAAATACCACAGGTATCGGTAATAATTGCTTTGCTAATACCGGTATCGGTAATACCTATAACAAGTGAAGCAAATGTTGTAAATAAGGAGCATGGGATTTTCGGAACTCATACAAAAGGACGCTTTTTCAAATTAAAACAATGTTCAGGTTTCTATTAAAATATCACATCGATAAATTAATAACTGAATGGTTACGTAATTAATGTTTGGATTAATTATAAATGTTAAAATTGGAAAGGGAAGGAATAAATCAACATAACTTATTTTCTATGTAATTTTAATTTACAATATCCTCCTAATAAGGGTATACATTATAGCCCGTTGCGTTGCTTTAGTACGAAGTTAAATAAAATTACCTTTCCTAATAAAATATAGCGCTAGCTCGGTTGGAAGAGCAGCGGTTTTGCAAACGGAAAGTTACAAGTTCGAAACTCTATCCAACATTATACCGTTGGGGTACGAGTTGGACGGTGCACGTTAGATCTGTATTCGTCTAAAATGTCCTCGCGTTGGTGAGCTGTGAAAATTTGGAATGTTTGGGCCAACTCAGGTGTGAACTCGTCAACTGACCAGGGTTAAAAATTACCAGATGTGGCATCGGATCGTTCTCTTCGGTATTTATCCTGTACAGTCACCAATAGCCCATTGTTGCGTCAATGCGACGTTAATTCATATGCCTACCTCATAGAATATAGCCCAAATTCGATTAAAAAGCAACAATACTATGATGGATTAATATATGTTATTTTTAATTAACGTCACACTGGAACAACACAACGGGCAATATATGAGTCGTTATTTTTGAAAAGGGTATAAGTCTACTTAAAAAAATAAGTTCATTTTCTTTAACAATTTTAATAATTATTATTGCATAGCAAAGTTTAACAGGTTTATAGTGTTAAAAACATTATCCGAATTGAAAAACGTTCGCCAATATTCTAAAATTAAATTAAACGCAAACCCTTAAACATATCGATGTATGAAAAAATGGACTTATACCACTTTCAAAAGTAACCGTTCATATGATGGATAGGAAGGTCTTTAATTAATGTCTCAAAGAGAAGCGTACATCTATTTTAGTTAAAGGATATAATTTAGTTTGGACCTACCAGTCTGGTGGTTAAGGTGTTAGCCTCTAGATAAGAAGGTTACTACTTCGAATCCGTATGGTGTAGAGACAGCTGGTGCACTTTAAATCTGTCATGGCCGAAAGTCCTCACGATGGTTGGTGTGGAAGTTTGGAAAGTGGGGTAACAGCTGAGGTGTTACCTCATCATCTGACCGTGGTTCAAAATTACTTGGTATTTTCCTATGATCTTTCCCTTAGGGAATTGATTCCGGACCGTCGTCAATAGCCCGTTAGGGTCTGCTTAAATAATCACTTGACTGGAAAATTGGGTGAGGCTTCTACTGGATATTAAGTAGCCATTAATTAAAAAATAAAACTATTTAACAAATAAAAATTTTCTTCAAGCTAAGCTGTTGTTTCCATAAAAAAAGTTTCTTTGTGCGATAAAATCTTTTTACAGAGCTTTTAATCATCATATTGCGACGAAATTTAAAAGTACTGCAATTAATTAACTTTAGTAAGTATCGCTGATCAGGATTCTTAAAAACAAGTTTTCTTTAATTTAAGAAAAAACTACTAACAATTCTAAAAGAACTTTAGCCCCTTGAGTACAATATGGCAAATTAAATTTGTTGTTTTTGTCGAAGTTTTCAAGGATATGAACACTAAAACATCATCAGTGGTATGTTATCATCAAAACTTATGTTTTTGGAGGGAATACAAAAAAATGTCTCAACACAGTTCGTGTTAATTTTAAACATTTTTTACATGTATTACTACAGAAGAAAGCTCTTCATCTAATCTAAGTTTACCATCTTGTATTGAACCAAAAAAAGTATTTAAAATAGATTGTAAAATAGTAAAGGGATTATTTTACTTTATAAAGAGGATGTCTGTCTTAGAATTTAATGCATGGTTATACGTCAAGTGCACATCTTTTTTAGAGTTATAAAATAAAACACTTTCTTTTATAAATTGCCGTACTTTCGGACACAATGAAAGCATTGTTTGGTAAATATTTGTATTTTATACAGAAGGAAATTTTCTCCATTTTGTATTCAAATCCGAGGTTGTGAAATTATTCTTCCTGGTGGTTGTCTCAACGAGGTATCTCGTCATTAGAAAACTAACCAGATCTCATCCGACGAGATATCTCGTCATTAGAAGAAACTGCGATCACGATCAACAAGAGAAAACTGACCAGATCTTGATCTCGGCATCATAAAAAGTGGCATTATCTAGACGAGATATCTCGCCCCTTGCAAAATTGGCAGATCTTGACGAGATATCTCGCCGCTTGCAAAATTGGCAGATCTTGACGAGATATCTCTCCGCTTGCAAAATTGACAGATCTTGACGAGATATCTCTCCGCTTGCAAAATTTGCAGATCTTGACGAGATATCTCTCCTCTCTTGCAAAATTGGCAGATCTTGAGGAACAAGAGGCCTCGTCCAAACCATAAAGTGCTAAAACCGATGAGTTTTCAATGAAAATGATTTTTCTCGTATTTTGCTAGATATATGAATATTAGGTAATTGTATTTTTATAAAAAAAATCTAACGGGAGGTATTTGTCATGTTTTATTTTATTTTTTTGACGCCGAATTTTTCCAAATTTTACTTTTTTATCAGAGGATGGCCAGGCGTATGCGCCTTTATGAACGCCCCTACTACTTTCTGAAGACTGTAAATCCATTGTGCAGTACTCTATATCATGTGGCACGGTTCATGTTACATTTGTGTTAAAATATTGATTTGGATAATAATCATATTGTGAAAAGTTGAAAGCTGAATGACGACGCATAAAAGCAACAACCAATATCCAAATGGAATGACTTACATCATTGTGAATATAAAGAATTAGGAGGGGTCAAGCAACCAGAGTGATTGAATATGAGATGAATAAATGTACCTGCATTGGTCAGAGGAATGGGTATGAATCTGAATTTTATTGGGGTTTTTGAGGAACTTCCACGATATATTCCCAGGTCATTGTGAATGTAAGGAATTGGTTGTTGCTGTTATGTGTTCTGTTTCATCTTTCAACTTGTTATGGTGACATTGAGAAATCTTCAACAAATTATTGATATTTTTATTTTTTAATTATAATTTTAACAGACAGTGCAATTTTATGAAAAAACCTCACAGAGTCTAAGAAGATTCACTTATCGTGATAAAACACACAGTGGTGGTTGTTAATGTTGTTTATTTATTTTGTCGCAATGTTTTTGCAGTTGCGATTTTTTCAATTATATTCAATGTATATTGAATACGAAACAAAAGAATACTCGCGGCACTCCAATGCCGCAAAATAAACCTCCACTTTCGCGTTCCGTGTTCATTGATCCGTCGACACCACTCATCATCTGAACGTGGTTCAAAACTACTTCGTTTTGTCCTCAAATCTTTCCCTTCGGGTTTGATCCCGGACCGTCGACAATAGACCGTTGCGTTGCTCCAGCGGAACGTTAATTAAAATACCTTCCTACCGTTGGCCCCTTCTACTTATGATAAAAAATTGTCACTAAATGTCTTTTCGATGCGCTATCAAACTATACTAACTCCTTTGGAACATTCCCCATATTCCTGGTAAGGTAAGGTAATTTTAATTAACGTCGGATTAGAGCAACACAACGGGTTATTGTTCCGGGATCAATCCCCTAAGAGAAAGATCCGGGAACAGCAATACGTAATTTTGAACCACGATCAGATGACGAGGCAACATCTGAGCTGGCACCCCACTCTCCAAACTTCCATACCAACCCAACGTGAGGACTTTCTGCCACGACAGATTGAATGTGCACCAGCCGCCTCTACACTATACGCTTACAAATATCCATGCTTTGACCCGGAATAGAACCAGGAACCTTCCAATCTTGATGCTAACACCTTAACCACCAGACCGCTTGGTTTGCTCCCCATAACCACGGAGTTATTGTGAGTTTAATTGGTCACCCAATTAATCGTCCATTGGTTGCTTAATATATCGTATCACAAAAGGTGCTCCTACGTCAAAGTAAGGGCTCTCAAAGCCTAGTTGAAAGAGTAGTGAATTAGCAACTGGAGGATATCAAGTGAAATTTGTTCCAACCAAAGCACAACATATGTACACAAATACTAAGAGACGAAACCCTATTTTAGAAACCACAGACATAACGCACATGGTAATCTTAAGAAATCTGCTCAAATAGCTCGTTAAAAAGTATGTAAAGAAGTATTAAAAACTCTCAAGACACCAATTATGTCATTAATTTCCCGTGTCTGAGCAGAATTAATTATTTCGAAATTCTATTCATATTTTCTTAAATCGGAACATTAAGTTAATGCAACCGCGTCCTGAGAGCCTTTAATTAAGTTCATCTACTGAGGTGTAAAGAATATTAGACGTGTGTGATACGTCCTCGTAATTAAATAAATAAACCTCTAAAACTTGGCTATAGTATCCTATAAACCGTCGTTCAAGTGGAATTTATATAAAGGAAGTTAATTTTAATAAAACCGTTAACATACATAAAACATTCCCCATTCTTATCAACCGAGTTCTAATTTGATTAATTACTTGAAAACCATCTTATGAATGAGACGTTGATAACAACAGATTTAATAAATAGTTTCAGACAGTTTCGACAGTGGATAGTGAAGGTAGTTTTAAAATATGTCGCTGAAAACAAAATTTCATTTACGTAGCAAGGAAAAATTTCTTGAAACTGAAACAGTCATTTAAAAAAAAATGCATAGTAAAAGAATGTTTCAAGATCGAGTCTATTCAAGTTGTTCATTATAGCGTATTTTCTACTGCGATAATTCTTCTCGGTAATGATTAACTTGCAAGGTATCGCATGCTCTTATGACTACACACGCTAAGATATATTTATCCAAGAAAAGTTTCGGAAAGTTTGCCAGGTGAGTCTAATTTTTGAGAAGATGTGATCACATTATATTAGTAACGCATTTCGTGACTTTTTAACGGATCTTGAACGTAGAGCAAATTAGCTGCGTGTAAGACTTCATTCTATCAAGCGAAACAATGCATGAATGAAACTTGTGAAATGACGTCTTGATTAATTCTATTATCGTGATTAATTATTCTATTGCTCTGTAATCCATTCCTTTATGAAAACCAAGATATTTTTTGCGTTTGAAGTTCGCTTGAGTTACGAATGAAATTAAATGAAATCTTTGATTAAGTGTATAGTAATAAATTTTGTCTCATATGTTTTGAATTATGAAGCTCATATTTAATTACGGATACAGTAATATATTGTATCCAACAAAGACCCTTGAATATAAATAGTTTTAAATAAATATTTGTAAAAACGTTTAGAAATTTTTGTATAGTTGAAGTTTTGTTTAATGAACATTTGTTAATACACTTATTATACAATATGCTACTTATCTGAAACATTTGAGGTAATTTAATTACTATAAACATAGCCTTTTTAAAAATTATAAAAATCTTAGATTTCATAACTGAAAATTATTCTCTCAACTGATGAAAAATTTCCCAAAACGCTTATATGTTTTACATTTTTAAACAGCAAACTTTGGAGCTTGGCTTCTTTTTACACTTAAGGAACTTTTTACATATCGGTCCTTCATAAACCTAGAACTTTCTTGACATTGAGTATTCCTTACGTTATCGAAGATATGCATGAAGTTATGGTCAAACAGAAATTATTTCAATTGCAGAAAGTATGTGAAACAGAAAGAGTTAGGCAGAGTTTAACATAGTTATTTGGCATCGGGATTAATGAACTTTTTTCAGAGAAAGCATGTTAAATATTCAGTAATTACCAAACCTTTCTTAAAAGTATAGCCCTTACAAGTAGAATTGATAAAAAGCATAGTTTACAGTGGAATTTTGGAAACAAGCTTCACACAAGACGATAGTTTTAGGCGGTGTAAGTTCAATTCCTCCCTGGTTGTATTTCTCTCTGCTGTGCCATTGAAGCTTTCTTTTCGTGGGTTGTTAACCAACCACAACCAAGACAAGAGTTTTAGGTAGTGTATATTCGATTCCTACCTGGTTGTATTTTTGTCTTCTATGCCATTAAAGCTGTATTTTAATGGGTTGTTAACCAACCACAACCAAGAAGAGAGTTTTAGGTAGTGTATGTTCGATTCCTTCCTGGTTGTATTTCTCTTTTTCGATGCCATTAAAGCTGTACTTTCGTATGTTGTTAACCAACCACAACCATTACGAGAGTTTTAGGTAGCGTATGTTCGATTCATTCCTAGTTGTATTTCTGTCTTCTATGCCATTAAAGCTGTATTTTCTTGGGTTGTAAACCAAGCACAACCAAGACGAGAGATTTAGGTAGTGTATATTTGATTCCTGCCTGGCTGTATTAGGTATACAACTTTACTTCCGCCGTTTTTTCCCGAAATTCTAGGCTTTATTGTAAAAAGCAGGTTATACATTCATGATTCAAAGTATTGTCCATCGGTAGCCACTACTTTCTCCCATCTTTTAAGCAGCGTACGAATCCTGCGTTGAAAAAACTGGTCATCTTTTGAAGCGATCCACGAATCGATCCAATTTTTTACTTCTTGATAAGACCGGAACTGCTGGTCAGCCAGGCCGTGTGCCATTGATCCAAACAAGTGATAGTCAGAGGGAGCAACGTCTGGAAAATACGGCGGATGGGGTTGGACTTCCCATTTCAACGTTTCCAAGTATGTCTCTATCACTTTCGCAACACGGGATAGAGTATTGTCATGCTACAAAATCTCTTTATCGTGTCTTTCGTTGTATTTCGGCCGTTTGTCTTTCAATGCTAGGCTCAAACGCATTAATTGCGTTCAATAACGATCGCCTGTGATTGTTTCAGTCGGTTTTAACAGCTCATAATACACTACACCAAGCTGGTCCCACCAAAAACAGAGCAAGACCTTGGAGCCGTGAATATTCGGTTTGGCCGTCAACGTGGAAGCATGGCCGGGATATCCCCATGATTTTCTGCACTTAGGGTTATCGTAATGAACCCATTTTTCGTCCCCAGTCACAATGCGATACAGAAATCCCTTCCGTCTTTGCATTTCAAGCAGCTGTTCACAAGCAAACAAACGCCGTTCAACATCTCTCGGTTTCAACTCGTACGGCACCCAATTTCGTTGCTTCGGAATCATTTCAATGTCTTTGAGGCGTTTTGAAATTGCTTGTTGAGTCACTCCCAATGATCGTGCCAAATCTTTTTGACTTTGACACGAGTCTTCATTAAGTAATGCCTCCCCCCCCCACCAATTCTGTATCTTCAAAAATCTTCTCTTTTCCACGGCTGTCTTCGGCGTGAAAGACACCGTTCTTGAAGCGTTGAAACCACTCACGACACGTTCTTTTACTAACAGCGGCCTCGCCATAAGTATTTGAGAGCATTCGATGAGCCTCAGACGCAGATTTCTTCATATTGAAGCAGAAAATTAAAACCTCCCGCAAATGACGAGAATTTGGCTCGTAAACTGAAATTTTCAATCGTGAATAATTTTATGATGCAGACACAAATCGACTAGTGTTTTAATGGATTATGTTGCCAGATGTCCAAGTTTATTGCATGATGTCTATGATCCATTTATTTCGACCACTACTTAACGCTAAAGCCATCTATAGGAAAACGGCGGAAGCAAAGTTGTACACCTAATATTTCTGTCTTTTATGCCATTAAAGCTGTATTTTCATGGGTTGTTAACCAACCACAACCAAGACGAGAGTTTTAGGTAATGTATATTCGATTCCTACCTGGTTGTATTTCTGTATTCTATGCCATTAAAGCTGTATTTTCATAGATTGATAACCAACCACAACCATTACGAGAGTTTTAGGTAGTGTATGTTTGATTCATTCCTAGTTGTATTCATGTTTTCTATGCCATTAAAGCTGTATTTTCTTGGGTTGTTTACCAACCACAACCAAGACGAGAGTTTTAGGCGGCGTAGGTTCGATTCCTCCCTGGTTGTATTTCTCTCTTCGTTGCCATTAAAGCTTTCCTTTCATGGGTTGTTAACCTTTTACTTCATGTATCGCGCAAATATTGCGCCTTGAGCCATAAAACCAAAACTAACCAATCGTCCATGTTAGATGTGGCCGCAGTAGTCCGCTAGGTAGAGTAGCGGATTAGCAAGCCGAAGGTTGCGAGTTCGGAACTCTCTCCTACCAAAGACTGTCGTATACGTGAGTGCTGGTTGATGTTAAATACCTCGTGCTTTCATGTTGGTGCGGTGTGGAAGTTCGGAGAGTGAGGTGCCAGTTTTAGAGTTGACCGTCGTCATCTGATCGTGGTTCAAACTGACGAGATGTTGTCCTCGTATCTTTGCCTTCGGAACTCGTCCCTGTCCGTCCCCAATAGCCCGTTGTGTTTCTTCATTGCGACAACTACCTTCCTATTTTTTTGTGTATGTTCATTTACTTGCCGTTGTTTCTTTCAAATACGGGCTTCGTGCCACTAAACAAACCTGACGAATCGACCATATAAGATGCTTAAAACTCTAATTTTAGACAAACGTTTTACTTAGTAAAACATACGACTAAGTAAAACCTACCAAATCCTCCTAAAAGTATACTTTAAATATAAAAAAAGTATTTGCAGCTGCTGTAAGATAGTTAAAGGAAATGTTGTGAATTGAAGACATTAAAGTTTAAAAGCTTTTCAATGATGAAACCTTTTCATGGTAGAAATGATACGTTTACGATATCTTCTCTAGAAGCTTTGCTTAAATTAAAGTGATTT
Source organism: Metellina segmentata (assembly GCA_947359465.1). Lineage (NCBI taxonomy): Eukaryota > Metazoa > Arthropoda > Arachnida > Araneae > Tetragnathidae > Metellina > Metellina segmentata. Next base: position 116,042,422 of record OX375875.1, on the reverse strand, counting down.
AGATAGTGAGCAAAGTCATTCGAAGAAAGCCAATGTTGTACTTCAACAAGGGTAATGGAATTTCTATTCCAAAAATAATCATTTGACAAAAAGAGAAAGCATTAAGCGTAAATATTACACTTGAATGACTTTATTTCGTTTCTCAGAAATAAAAGAGCCAATGGATAAATCTCTGTATTTTATGGTTAAACTTCTTTTACAATTTCTTTTCTACTTTGAAACAAAATGTGGGTACTTTTTGTTTTGTACACATTCTTAATCGTTTCTGTTGAATTTGAAGAGCGTAACCTCTTTTTTCTGTTACTATAAGGTGAAATTATTTGGTAAAGTATTATTTCAATCAAATGGTAGGAAATTAAATATTGAAAATAATCATATACTTTTTAAATACAAACAAATTTTAATTATTTTTCTTCCAGTTTTAATCTTTAAATGAGTAGGTACTTACCATAAAGTCACAAAATAAAAAAATGATAAAAATCACGATTTCGATTAGACTTTTTTTTTTAATTTTTAACCTTTACTCTACGGCTGGTACAGCTATTGCACCATGATCGTACCAAGAAAGAATTTTGACAAATACTAGTTCATCAGCTGTACCTTGAAAGTTATAAGAATTGCGCCAAGAACGGATTTAGACTACGGCAATTGGAACAACTACACTCTACGTTTCTGAGTGGTGGCAACGGCCTTGGCGATCTTTTTGTCGCACTTCTAAAGTCTCCAAGGAAAGGATTACTTCAAAAATCTTTTTCTTTCTAAAACATTTTTCTTTTTACAACGGAAAATGAAAGCTTGAAAACGTTTTGAAAAGTATATATATTTTTTAATTTTTTAAAAAGTAAATACATTACAAAACACAATTGTGTTCCAGCAGAACTAAACTTCGAATGTTGGGTAAGAATATATATATATATATATATATATATATATATATATATATATATATATATATATATATATATATATATATATATACCCTGAAACTTATCAATTACACTAAATACAGTAAGCATGTTGAAAAAGAAAAAGATTTATAAAGGAAAAAAAAGGAAGCAATAATACAACCTGATAACGTCAGAACTCTTGCGTAAAATATAATCAAAACGAAAATGGCAATAAAACAAAACTCTCAATCCTTCGTGAAAACTAATATAGTAAAATAAAAATTCCACAACTGTCGAAGTACAAATAAATGTGCCAATGGTATCACAGAAAAAGATTTAAGAGGACCAATGCAATCAAAGAATATTTTCAAATCAAAATAAGCAATGGAAGCAAAGAAAAAATTTCAAACGAACCAATGAAATCAAATTATTTTAACGGATTTTGGAAGAACTTTCTAGAATATTCAAAATGAAAATTTAAAGTTTCCGTTTGCCGAGGTTGCCATGAAAACCACAACAACCTTAACGACAGATGGGATGCCTTAATTTATCGTAACTCGTTACTAGAAGTGAGCCAAAATAATCGCCAAGCCGTTGCCACCACTCATAAACATTGAGTGTAGCTGTACCCGGCAATTATAAGCAGTTGTACCTTAAAAGTTATAAGAATCGCGCATGTTATACCTATAGCCGTAGTCAAAAGGTTAAACGTGCTTCTATTAAAACAAACATCGCAGTATTCTCTATTTCAAAATGACTCGTGGCTAAAAAAATAATGCTTACTAAGAAATTTAGTTTAGTTACTTGGTGGAGTGGTCGTTCACGGTAAGACGTTTGTTGCCAAGTAATTTTTGTCACCAAATCAAGATGGCGGCCAAATTCCGTAACAGCAGATAGGGTTGCCATAACAAAACGGCAGATTTGAAGAAAATCCGCAAAAGGTGAAGGTTACCATATTTGGCGACAAATCGCCTTCTTACCGTGAACGACCACTCCACCGAAAAAAGTATATTTTATTGTAAATTTCGTATTTGTTTAATATGGAACCATCACCTTTTTAATATGGAAACTTAAATTTTAATGATAATTATTTCTGAAAGAACTCGAATAATAAGTTAAGCACTCTTAAATAAAATGGCGAAATTTATGGTACAGCTACACTCTACGTTTATGAGTGATGTCAACGGCTTTGGCGATTTTTTTGGCGCACTTCTAGTAACGAGTTACGATAAATTAAGGCAACCCATCTTTCGTTGCTGTTGTTGTGGTTTTCATGGCAACCTTGGCAGACGGAAACTTTTAATTTTCATTTTGAATATTCTAGAAAGTTCTTCCAAAATCCGTTAAAGTCGTTTGATTTCATTGATTGGTTTGAAATTTTTTCTTTCCTCCCATTGGTTATTTTGTTTTTAAAATATCCTTTGATTCCATTGGTCCTTTTAAATCGTTTTCTGTGATACCATTGGTCCTTTTATTTGTATTTTGACAGTTGTGAAATTTTTATTTTCTTATAATAGTTTTCATGACAGGATTAAGAGTTTTGTTTTTTTGACCATTTTCGTTTTCATTATTTTTTTACGAGAGAATTCTGACTTTATCAGGTATTATTTCTTGCTTTTTTTCTTTTGTAAATCTTTTTCCTTTTTCAACATGCTCACTGTATTTAGTGTAATTGATAAGTTTCAGGTTATTCTTACCATTCGTAGCTTAGTTTCTCTGCTGGTTCACAAATGTGTTTTGATATGTGCTTAAGCTTACTACTTTTTGTGAAAGTTTTTTAAAAATATACTTTTTAAAATGTTCTGAAATATGTTAAAAAAGTGTGTTGTAAAAAGAAAAAAAAATTATGGCATTAGAGTTAGGAAATAATTCTTTACTTGGCAACTTTAGAAGTGCGCCAAAAAAATCGCCAAAGCCGTTACCATCACTCATAAACGTAGAGTGTAGCTGTACCAAATTTATATATATGTTAAAACTGCTAACAGATCTGGTTGAGCGGTACACTAAATGATACTGTGCTGTACAGAGAGGAACGCAATCTTACTCCAAATGGTTTATTATGTACACATATACAGTACATTATTTACAGACAGCACACTGTCCACTCCAAATCCAAACAACTTAAAAACTGCTAAAATTAAAACACCTGTTCCAAACTAATGGACTAATGGCTTAAAAAAACTACATTAGCTTCATTTATTTTGGGACCTTTATTTGAGGTCACGTTCTGGTAGACTTGCTACTAGTTTATGTTTATTGAATTTTGATGAATTTATTTTTTTAAATGGTTTTCATTTTACCAATGTCTTAGCCCACGGGAAATCTCCGTACAACGGTGCGCACGCGGTCTGAACCCTCCCACTGTTGATAATCTCCTCTTTAAGATTCATGTCATCGGATAGAAGAAGATATGTTAATCCATTAAAACTTTAAAGATAAAAATTTCTTATACTTCACTACTAACCTTTTTACCTCATCGCGCAGCTGCGAATGTCTTGCTTGAAGTAGCTGAATCTTTTAAAGGTACTCTCAAAAGCCCTCTTAGGGAGCGGAGAGAACCTCCATGCTTAACATCAATCAAGCTTTAATTCGTTCCAGATTAGACTATGGCTGTGCAGGTGTGCAGTTTCTACTGCGCCCGTCAATCTGTGCTGCTAAAGCTTGATACAATGCATCACACTGCACTGAGGATCTGTTCCGGAGCGTTTCGCAATTCACCTGTCAAAAGCCTGTATGTGGCGAGATATGAACCATCTTTGGCTTCCATGCGTCTTTTGTTGCCGTTACGACAGTGCTATCGAATCTTGGGACATTCAGACCATCCACTACGTGTTTCACTCTTGGATAATTAATTCTCTGGAATACCTGTTTTATAATCTACCCTACTCAGACAACTTTAGGCTTCGAATAAGGAATACCGTTTGGAATATACCACTTGTGGTGACATCATGTGGCGCACTGAGGCAACAACCAGCAAACTCTTCACGTTACGATTTCTCTTGGCTCGAGTGGCATCAAAAAAAGATTAGAACAAAATAAAATAATAGCAAAACCATGTTTTCATTTTTTTTTCGCGGTGGAGTTGTCGTTCACGGTAAGACGTTTGTCGCCAACTAATTTTTGTCGCAAAATCAAGATACCATTCAGAGCGTGGAGTGCGAGAAATTTTGCAGATAGGGTTGTCATAATAAAAACGGCAAATGTGAAGGAAAACCGCAAATGATGAAGGTTACCATATTTGGCGACAAATCGCCTTCTTACCGTGAACGACAGTTCCACCTTTTTCGCTTTGAAGTTTACCTATTGTCTTACGCATGTATCTTTTGTTAGTAAAAGCATTTAAAGAAGTTTGTTCTTTATAGTTTATCAGACTTTATTGAACGAACTTCATTGGAGACCATCGAACGTGATTGATTACTATAAAATGATTGCAAACGATAACGCCGGAACAGCATCGGAGAAATTGACAATTGCCAAGGTAAGGTAAGCCTAAAAATTCCTCCTTTTTGGAAACCCCACATTCTCTAAAGTCAGAAGACTTTCTCAAGAAAAGTTGATTGCTGCGAAAAAGAAATTTGATTATATGCTACAAGAAGGCCTCTGAAGACCATCCAAAAGCAACTGGTCAAGTCCATTACATCTCACCTTAAAAAAATCCGACGACTGGAGGCGATGTGGTGATTACCGTGGGCTTAATGCAAACACCGTACCAGACCGTTACTCACTACCATTTCTAACGGACTGTACAAATATTCTACATAAAAAAAACGATGTTTTTTCAACTATAGATCTGATAAGAGCCTACCAACAGATTCCTGTTCACGAAGCTGATATTCCAAAGAAACTACAGTGCTTATGATCGAGAATTACTTGCTATCTACCTAGCGGTAAAGCATTTTAAGCACATTCTGGAAGGACGGCTATTTATTATCTTCACAGACCATAAACCAATAACTTTTGCCTTCCAGCAGAATTTAGATAAAGCCTCCCCAAGACAAGCCCGACAGTTGAACTATATTGCTAAATTCACTACAGACATACGGTACATTTTCGGAGAAAAAAACATCGTAGCAGACACACTGTCGAGAATAGAATCCATCGCTACTCCAGCTCCAATTGATTATACAGTTATTGCAGATTGCCAGGAGGATGACGACCTTAATATTCTTACATCAAATTCCAGTTTTAAAATAGTACAAATTCCTATTCCGGATAGCAGAGAAATTTACTGTGAAACGACCACTAATTTTAACCGGCCATACATTCCTAAAGAGTTTTGCCAAAGAGTATTCCTCGCTATACATAACTTATCCCATCCGGGAATTCGTGCAACAATGAAGCTGGTGACCAAAAGATTCATTTGTCCCGGCATAAACAAAGACTGCCAACTGTGGACTAGAGCATGCTTGGCATGTCAGCGAGCCAAAGTTCACAAACATACACATTCTCCAGCTGCGGAATTCAAAGTTCCGAATCAACGATTCAAGCACCTTCACACCGATATTGTTGGCCCTTTACCATCTTGCAAATGTTTTAGGTATCTACTTACTATATTAATAATAGGTTCACCCGTTGGATTGAAGCTGTTCCTTTGGTAAACCAAACTGCAGATTCCGTCGGAAATGCCCTTGTCGCGAGTTGGATTTCCAGATTTGGAATACCCGAAAGAATAACATCTGACCAAGGTCGCCAGTTTGAGAGTCGACTCTTCCAATCCTAGAGCAAATACCTAGGTTACAAAGCTAACACCACCACAGCTTATCATCCACAATCTAATGGTCTAATCGAACGACAACACCGAACTTTGAAAAACAGCCTGAAATCATCCCGCCTACAAACGTCCAATTCTTGGACTGTTTTCTACCTTTAATTCTCCTTGGCATTCGATCCGACATTAAAGAGGATTTGGGTTGTTCTTCCACTGAACTTGTGTACGGCACACCAATCTGTTTGCCTGGAGAAGTTTTCAGTAAATCACCAGCTGCCACGCATTCAGATTTTATACAAAAATTGCAAAGTCACATCCAAAACCTAAAACCAACTCCAACAACCAGCCATGGAAAAAAACCCAGTTTTCGTACACAAGGACTTAGCAAATTGTTCACACGTATTCATCTATAATAACATAATCTCATCTTCTCTTCAACCAACCTATCTCGGACCATATTTAGTTAAACAACGTTTTGAGAAATTCTTTGATGTTGTAGTTTCGGGTAAAATTAAGAGAATATCAATAGATCGACTGAAACCATGTTTCAAACTCAAAGATGGAGTAACACCAAACCTTCGGACATGTGAATCCGATAACTCCAAAACCTCACAACCACTTCCCAGTGACAATGATTCTTCCATCGAATTTCTTAGAACCACAAGAACTGGTCGAAGAGTGAGATTTCCTGCATACCTGAAAGACAATGAGGTATAACGCTAGTACTGGAAAGGGGGTGTGTGGTGACATCATGTGACGCACTGAGGCAACAACCAGCAAACTCTTCACGTTACGATTTCTCTTGTATCGAGTGGCATCAGAAAAAGTTTAGAAAAAAATAAAAAAAATAGTAAAACTATGTTTTAATTTTTTTTTGCTTTGAAGTTTACCTATTGTCTTACGCATATATCTTTTGTTTTAAAAGCATTTAAAGAAGTTTCTTCTTTATAGTTTATCCGACTTTATTCAACGAACTTCACTTAATTAATTTATGAATGACCTCTTTTCGCCATCTCACCCTGGAAATTCATACATTATCATTCTCGCATCTATATTCCCAGGCTATGAGAGGTCTAACAGTGGTAAATAATTTAACTCTGAAAATTATCATCAATTTTTATCACTCACAGTCATAATTTGAACGATCGCCGATAGTTATTCCCGTCCAGTCAATAAAATTGGATCTGACCTACTGTCTAAAGTTGGTTCCGTCCAATCATTGAAAGTTGGTGACGTCCTATCGTTGAAAGTTAGTTCTATCCTATCGTTGGAAGTTGGGTCCCGTCCAATCGTTGAAAGTTGGTCCCAATCTATCGCCAAAAGTTGGTTACGACCAATAACCCAAAACTGGTCCCGTCGAATTGTTGAATGTAGGTTTTGACTAATTGTTAAAAGTTGGTTCTGTCCAACTGTAAAAGTTGGTTCTGTCCAACTTTAAAAGTTGGTTCTGTCCAATCGTAGGAAGTTGATTCTTTCCAATCGTTGGAAGTTGGTTCTGTTCAATCGTTGGTAGTTGGTTCTGTCCAATCGTTGGAAGTTGGTTCTGTCCAATCGTTGGAAGTTGGTTCTGTCCAATCGCCGAAAGTTGGTTCTGTCCAATCGTTGAAAGTTGGTCCCAATCTATCGCCAAAAGTTGGTTCCGACCAATAACCGAAAACTAGTCCCGTCGAATTGTTGAATGTAGGTTTTGACTAGTTGTTAAAAGTTGGGGTTCTGTCCAATCGTAGGAAGTTGATTCTTTCCAATCGTTGGAAGTTGGTTCTGTCCAATCGTTGGAAGTTGGTTCTGTCCAATCGTTGGAAGTTGGTTCTGTCCAATTGCCGAAAGTTAGTTCTGTCCAATCGCCGATAGTTGGTCTCAACCAATCGCTCAAACTTGGTTTCGTCCAAATTTTCCATTATGGATGTCTCGGAGAAATGCTTAAACACAAAGCACCAAAGTTCCCAAAAGATTTCCCAAAATCAGAACCTACCTAACTCTTTTTCTCGTGTTCCATAACTATCTTTCATAGGACTTGCTTCCATAGAATTACGAATCCCACGTTTGGAAATAAAAGTTAAAATTAAATAACTGCATAAGCATGGGATAAAGGGGATGACGTGTGCTTGCACTGAACATAAATTGTGCTTGCGATTAAAGTAAGCTCTGTCACTAAATAGAAATGCTGGAAGGAATCCTGTTTTTTAGTTTCACAACTAAAGCTATTCGAACTTCGAGTTTTGGCAGAAAAGTTGCACAAACCACAAGGCAGGAATGGAATAATAAGTACTTGCCTCATACATGGTTTGATCCCAGACCGTAGCCCCTGCGACATAGATTCAACTATATACCTATGAATGACGATCGAATAAATGGCTGGTTGGTCTGTTACATGGCGCAAGGGCCATATTTTACCAAGCTAGACAATAACAAAGCAGATAATTAGTCTTCAAGAGGAGCTAATAACAACAGATAAGTCCAGGTTGGAAGAGCTTCGGATAAAAAAACCGGAAGGTTGCGAGGTGGAATTCAACCAAACACCGTCGTGTACAAAGGAGCTTGTACAGTCCGGTCCCAAGCACCTTTACGACATTGACAGCTGGCAACTTGGGTACGACCCCTTGGAGGGTGCCGTAAAAAACCCAACGGGGTGTTTTTGGAGAAACAGGAAGCGAGAGAGTGACAGAATACGGAGAAGTCTTGCGTAGGCGTTTCGCTCGGCAACAATAGTTATTTTGTAAATTAATAATTTAAGTTTAAACTATCCAGTATCTTGAAACTTTTCTGTAGATTTATATAACTATAACTTATAAATAAACCTTAATTTTTTTTAACTTAATTGCTCCGTTCCTGTTTTAATTGAGCTTGTATTCAATGATTCCTTCAACATACCGCAAAATGGCCACGGCGTGTTCAACCGAGCACATTTGAAGGAGGTACGGAAGGAGAATTCGACTGAGATGGTGGACGTTAAATCTGTCGTGCCTCAAGTATACTCGCATTTGCGTGATGTGGAAGTTTGGAGAGTGGGTGACAGCTCATCTCGTCTCAAGTGTTCTCGTCATTTGACCTTGTTTCTAAATTACGTGATGTTGTACTCGGTTCTTTCCCTTCAGAGTTGATTCCGGACCATCACCAATAGCCCGTTGTGTTGATCCAGTGTGACGTTAATTAAAAAAATACCAAATACCCGCAATAGGTTGGTAGATACGTATTTTAATCAACGTCGTATTAGAGCAACACAACAGGCTATTGACGGCAGTCCGGGATCAATTCCCCAATGGAATGATTCAAGGATAACATGTATTTTTGAACCACTACCTTCTGAGCTGGCCTGAGCTGGTATCCCAATCTCAAAACATTCACACCACGCCAAAGTGAGTACGTTTGAGGTCACGACAAATTTAATGTGCAACAGCCCCCTTTTGTACACCACAGTCTTTGATTGGATTCGAACTCCAAATGACAACAGAGTGGTAAAATATTTTCAAGGAGAACACTTGTCTCCGAATAGAAATCACAAAGTAGAAGAGGAAAATAGTAAAAAGAAAGGTAGGCAATGATACAAAATGAAAGGTAAGATAGATCACTCGGGTATCTTGGGGTTGTGATGCCCATACATACCTAAAACAGGTGCCCATGAATTCCCGAATAAATGGAGGTGGTTCGATAATTCTATTCGTATCTGTGCATTTTGTTACAAAGAATTGATACAATGTACAATCGCGGAAAAAAAACCACCGAACCACCTCCTTTATTTCGAGCACTATTCATACTAGAGCAAATTCAAAGGTATCATTCAGTTAGGAATAACGTCCTCTACAAATTCAAATAAAAAAACGTTTCATAAGGAGACGTCTTCAAATCAAATTGTGCACAAACAACAAAATTTCTAATGGAAACACCGTGTTTTGATTCTATAATCAGATTCGGCATAGTTAAATTAGTCTAAATATAAAATTTCACGATTTCACCATCATATATCTCGAGTTATTCCAAGTTAAAGTTAGTTTCAATTTCAGGGGTCACCTCTACATCGAAAGAAATTACTTGTATATCTAGATTAATTGTAGTTTTATACCCGAATTTCAAATTTGAACACTATTTAAAACGTATTTTTCAGCAATCAAAGAATTATTATATTTACTATGCAAGTGCAAACGATTTGAGGATTCCATTATTATAATTACTATGTAAGTACAAATGATTCGAGAACTATTGTACGAGGTTTGTTAAGCGCTTTATAAATTTCTTGTTTGTTCCTAAACTCGCAATAATTGGGAAAGTTTAATGTAGCTCTAAAAGTAATTATCTTAAAGAACTGAAATTTTGCACGGCCATTCTAGAAGTTCTGAAACAATTCTCATTTAAGTATAATAAGGTTACAATTCATTATAATTCAAACATTAATTTAATAATTATTATTGCATGCTAAAAATTATTTTTTAAATACAATACTAGGTTGATTGTGTTTGGGTTGTTCAACAAGTGACATGATACAAATTATGAGCATTATAGATATATTATTTAGGAAGATATCCTAAAAGTCTAATAAGCTGATTTAACGTTACGAGCTCCAATCTTTCTGTACTCATTACTTCGAAACGGCAAGTCCTACTGACATAAAATCTGGTACCTGAAGTTAAATTGTGATATTGATTGCAAATTGTGTCAAATAGGAAGTTCCTACTGGAAATTATGATGTTGGTGCTCAATTTATTATGAAGACGACCCCTATTAACGTTTTATAAATTTTAACTATAAAAGATATTAGTTCATGTCAAACGTCATCTTTGAATTTGCTCTACTGTTAAAATTGCTCGAATAAAAAGGAGTGGTCCATTTTCCCCCACGACTGTACGTAGCTTAAAGTATTTCAAAACGAACATATTTCAATCTTTTGCCTTATTCTTCATTATTTAAAGGGATCAAATACATCCAAAGGCCATCGTGCACATGAAAGGTCAATACACGTTAAATCTGACGTGGCCTCAAATGTCCTCACGCTCGCGTGGTGTGGAAGTTTGTTAAGTAGATTGCCAGCTCAGGTGACCTCGTCATCTGACCGTGGTTCAAGATTACGCGGCGTCCTCGTATCATCTTTCCTTTCGGGGGTTGATCCCGTAGCATCGCTAAAAGCCCATTGTGTTGCTTCAGTGTTGTTAACTAAATATCTACCTACCTACCCTTTTTGATTGGTCCAGAACCGACCCTAATTGCCCCTTGTCTTGCTCCAGTGCTCGACGTAATTAAAATACCTTCATATTTACATTATTTAAAACTTTATATCCTAAATGATTTTAAATGAATGTTTAAGTAGACTATGTCGGATTGTCTTGCTCCAGTGCTCGACGTAATTAAAATACCTTCATATTTTCATTTTTTAAAACTTTATATCCTAAATGATTTTAAATGAATGTTTAAGTAGACTATGTCGGCTTAAACTATACAATAAATCCACATATTTTATGATGGATACGTATAAACGAAACGTTTTCTTGAATATGGCCATATTGGCGTTACTTAAAGTAATTGTATTCAAAATATGCTGAGAAATGATTCACATAATTTACTTAACGCTTAATGACACAATCTACTTGATGTTATAAACGTAATTACATCTATTTTATTTAAGTTTATAATCCTCATTATGAGTTGCAGTTAATATAAGTAGCTATTTTAAAATGGCATTAATTACACGAGGCATGTAGCGTATACCTTATTTAGCGCACTAATTGACAATTAATTGCGTAACTTCATACATTTGCATACAATTTGCATTAATAGCATAATTACACAAGGCGATCTCAATACTTGAATTAAAATATTAGTTTGCTATTCAAGGTGAACATTTCAAGCAGCTTTCGGAAGATTGGTTTGTTATTTTATGGCACACTAGGGCCACAGAAGGCCAATCAGTGTCAATTAAATGGGCATACACACCCAAGGAACGCATTACTGATACATGTGAGATAAATACACCCAGGGTACACTCAAAGGTATCGAACCCCCGAGCCTGCAGTTATAAAGCTGCTATTGCAACGGACAAAACTACTGAGTCCATTAGCACCAACTTATGGAAGGAAAATATTTTTAAATTTGCGAATTTATCAACAAACTATTGCCCTTAAAATGCTTCCCACACTGTTTTAGCAATTTTATGGTTTAATTATTCTTCTCGTACTAAAAATGACTGAGAGGCAAATCAAAAAATAATTTCCAGAATTTATATTTTGCCTCCAAAGAGTAGACAATTAGCCTTTAGCTGAGTGATGAAATACCAATGGATCGGTTGGTGTACACAAGATACTTTTATTGAACAACATGCATCAAACTTTTAAAAAGCTAATCAGTTTGTCATGACTTAGGCTGATATTAATGAAACAGAAACAGAAAATAATCATCCTATCTTGTCCCAAAATCATACAGATTGAAAAGTTAAAGGACATAACAAAATATTATAGATGGCAATGAAAATGGATGTAACAAAATCATATGGATAGAAGTGATAATGAGCATAAGGGATTGTATAATTATGAAACCGAGGATGAAATCACGTGCACAACATAGTTCAATGCAAGACATTGATACTTTAATGAAATAGGCAGCATGTGGACACAGGTGTTGTCCTAAGCTCTCATATGGGTAAGTCACTTGGGTTTACGAATTGACTTGGGCTAATTGGATATCTAAGCGCAGATTTAACCAAGCAATAATTTATTCCACATTTGGATTCGAACGTTTTCGCTCAGTCACGTGACAGATAATCAAATCGAGACGTTCGAAGAAATAACATGAAGATGCACGCGCATGCTCCATGTATTTCATTAGAGGGTCGCGGATACGAGAAAGCCAAGGCATGACCAGAAAAGTTTTGTTAACCTCAAACCCCTCATATTGTCAACACCTCATACCGTCCTCTGTAATTTTAAAAATAATACTTTGCATATCCTAAATTGAATTCACGAAAAAGCACCTTAAATGACGTTTTAAACAGTTTGGGATGAATGCCAACTTTTACCATAAATGTAATTTATGGTGGCTCCACACCAACGGCGACAGCAACAAAGACAGGCAACATTGTGTTGTTTGTCTCTGTCGCTGTTAAAAAAGCCTTCACACCGCGAGCGACAATAGTTTATATGCGCATGCGCATAATCTTTTGCGAAAGCAAAATATTTATTTAATTATTTCTTCTTCTTGCAAGATGGCTGACAAAATTCCTTTTACAGCGAAGACGATTGCCAAAGAAATTATAATTTCTTCCATAGTATTTCCGTATATTTCACTGAAATAGTTCGCTGAAACCAAAGCTATAGAGAAAGCTTAGCTAGAACGTCAACAAAAACAAAAATGCTGGTAGCGAGAGTCACAATCTTTATTCTGATTGGCTTTTGGCACGGCGACAGAGACAAAATTTGAACTTCTTCCAAGACTTGAAAGCGCAGCGACAGAGACAAACCAGAAGAAACAAAATTTGTTTGCAATACGCATGCGTAATAGCGAAGAAACATGTATTTTGTCGCTGTCGCCGTTGGTGTGAAGCCACCATTACTGTCAATTTGAAAAGCTAGTATCTATGAAAACGTCCTGGTAATTTAAGCTAGAAAAAAGTCATACGAGATATTACAACTAATAACGAAATAATAAAATATGTGATTTCCACTATTCCATTTGTGTAGCGAATTCATATAGACGCTGTAATTATATTTTCACAGATAGATTATTGTAGATGCAAAAAGGTCATTTGGAATTTCAATATAAACAGAATGTTCGAATAGTTTTTAAAATAATTTTTCTGTCGTAGTAAATATTAATTTCATATGTATGTATAATTTGGTTTTCTGAGCAGAACAAATTGCGAACGAAAGGATTTCAATTTCCTCATTTAAAGTTCTTATAAATATAATTTGAAATGGAAAAAGGTCTGTCATTCTATAGAAGCATTTAAAATTAAAAATAGAAACTGACAAATGCATTATTTTATTACGGAATTTCATCTTCTCAAAACGATACTAAAATGAAAAATATTTTGAAAAGTTACATATTTTTAAAGTTTATATAACTTTGAGTTTAAAACAATATCACTGCTAAAACATTGTTTATTAAATTTAGTAGTGCGTCTAATATAAAAGAATTGAAAAACTATATTCAACAGATCTTTGATAATTATTTGTTCCTTAAAGAATTATATTACGTTGAAAGGTATTCTTAACATTTCAAGGTCTGAAACTGGAATTTAATCACTAGTGAAAACTAAAGAGATGTTCACAAGAACTTTGGCAAATTGGCAAAGTCCAATGTTCTCTGCAAATGGAAGATTCCGAAAATTACAACGAACCCAATCAATATTTTGAATTTTTTAACTTAAAAAGATAACATTAAATTTAAAACAACTAGTATAAAAATAAAATTAGAAATCACAACTTGGATAGTGGATATAATAACTAAGTTATTTGAACAATTTTAACGGCACACATGTTTATGTTTTCCTATCTAGTTTTGACAAAGAGGCAAATTTTTAATAATTATATAAAATCCATCAAAATTTCAGTAAAATGTGCGACGATGAAAAGGTTTTTTGAAAGACTACTCCTTCACGACACCAAATTACAAAATTAGTTTGAGCTCTCTACTATGACAATTCAATTCATTAAAAACTTTATTTTGTCAAAAGAATATATACGCTTAAATTCGATGTTATCTAGAGTAAAAGCTGTAAATGTAATCAGCATATATTTCAAAAGAACTTATGGAGATTTTTCAACAAAGACTCTTACAAAATTCTCTCAATTTCATCTAAAGTGGTTATTTCATAAAAGAATATAAAAATATCGTTTTTATGTTTAAAAAAAATTATTTTCTGACCTGTACTGCAACAAGAAATAATGTGCAAAGTACTATGCTAAAAAATGACTTAACACTCGTTCATCAAGACATGACAAATTTAGCTAATGACGAGATATCTCAGCATCAAGATATAATCGATTATTTTATAATGATGAGATTAAGATCTGGTCAGTTTGTGAGTTGTTTTTAATAATGAGTTATTCCGCCCGTCAAGATCTGGTAAGTTTTGCTAATGACACGAGGTAGCTCGTATAGACAGCCAACAGGAGAGTGTGACCTTCAGTTGAAAAAGCATACTTTAGCCCGGAACGAAATTAATGGTGGAACTGTATCTATATTACATCGTTTATCAAAGTTAAACACCACTTTGTCTACCCTTATTACATTAGTTAAAGTTATAATGCTTGTTAAACTGAGCCGAGCAAGTAAAACATTATCTCAGCAAAACTAACAAAGAAATGCTGTTTACACTTTCGTTTTCATGGTTCAAATATTTCTTTTCCTATCAGGTATAATCAGATAACTGAATTCTTCATAGATATTTAACGGAACACATAATAAATTATGGAGAAGATGAACGAGAAACTATGTTCACTAGTCATTATCTTACGTCATTTAATTCGTCCAATCATTAGTTTTATCCACTTTGAGGGAAATGTTCTGAAGTTTGTTACTCAAGAGAATTTACTATGGCTTGGATAAACATATTAGTTAGAATAATCAGCTTCTCAAATTGTTACACAAGACTATTTGATCGTTAACTATCAGCACCTTTTTATTAAAATAATTAATTGTGATTTTATTTTGCCTCAGAATTCTCAAAAGTTAAACAGAATTCTCAAAAGTTAAAAAACATAATTTTTAAATCGTTATGGAACATATTAAGTAATTTAGAATATGCTTTTAGCAAATTAAAATAAAAAATTTTATGCTTTGGGAATTAAAAGATTTTGCATCCATTATGGACATTCTTTTTTACCAAACCTTTACGTAAACATATTTGAAATGCCTTTAAAGGCTTCTAAGATACTGGATATTATTAATAGAGGATCATGACATATTACGTATGAAACAATATTTTCTAAAGACGAATGATAATATGCTGTATAATGATTTAAAGAGGTAATTCACTTTTTTCGCAAACAAAGAAACTTAATGAATTAACATCGTGATTTGTAAAAACATATTTCTTTAGATAAATTAAATATTTTAATTATTTTATTGAATTTTAATCATTGAACATTTAATTCCTGTTTTCAATTATTGGTTTTATTTTAAGCAGAATTGAGCAGAAAGTCAATAAATGACAGCTCCTTTGCTATACGGCTGTTTAAAGATTAATTACTATTTCTTTAATTCAAAATGTTAATTTAATAATTTTTAAGTCAAAATATATGGGAATAATTTCCCCATTTAGAGAGAACAAAAACCTTTTTTTTTAAATACTGCGCTTCGAAAACATTTTTCAAGGTGTTATTTAACCGTTAAATTTTTTCCACTAAATTTCTTAGAAAAAATGGAACTCTAGGTGTACGCATATTATTATTATTTTACAACCATAACATAACAGAAATTGAAACCAAACATTTCTAATCCAACCATTTCCGACGAGAAAAATTTTCTTCCTTTCATAGATTCATTTATTTATTCTAACCTAACTTCAATTTTGGATTATGAAAAACTTTATCAAATGTATTGCACAGAAAACAATATTTGTCATGGAACTATTCATAGATAAAATATAATCCACTAAACCTTTTAGAAAATATGGAATTCTAGGGGTAAGCGCATAAAATTTTACAAACATAACAAAACAGATACTGGATACTAAATATTTCTAATCTGACTTCCTTAATTCCAACGCATTATTCCGCATGATGAAAGGAAGTACGTTCCATCAAAGCATTACGAATTTCCTATCTAGCATCAAGTATCATTCCATGAAGGGTGTATCTAATATCCGGTATGCCTTAGATCAGGCCTTTACTTGTCTATCTATGCATATCCGGGACAATTAATCACGCTAAGCCTTATGTTAAACATTACTGCTCGTATCGCCGACTGCAGCATTGCAATAACATTCTCTGGCGTTAAAGGATGGCGTTTTCTCAAATTCTTAAAAGTACATTCAGTTAAGGCGCGGTCTCACGAATCAAGTTAGATTGATCGATTATAGTTGATCAACAAAAGTTGAATGAAAACTATGGTGAGAAAATATATTTAAATAGAGGTGATCAACTTTTTAGAGGATCAAGAAAAGTTTGACCCATTCACAAACTTTATCGTTCAAGTGATGCGTCATCCGGCATCTGCTTTCAAGTTATTTCCACGCAAACGATCTGTCGTGGTTTATTTTATTTGAGAAACAAAACAAAAGTGCTATTTTATTCTCTAGGCCAAGTTTGTATCTTCGTGATAGTTAAAGATAGAGTGAAAATTTAAACGGATTTGAAATCTGCGGAAAATTTTACACCAGTTCGATATCTGAAATGTGATTTTCTATAAATAAATAATTTTTCAATTCTAACTTTTATATTTTAGCTTATTAAACTGTTGATCAGTTTCTATTGAAATGTGTAAACAAAAACTGATTCAAGTCATATTCAACTTTTATCCATCAACTATAATCGGTCAATTATATTTGATTCGTGAGAACGCGCCTTTATATACACATGTATTTTGCATGGGAAATTGGTATTCAATCGTGCATTTTCTATATATTTCATGTCGGGGTAAAAGGGATTAAGTTTGGCTTTTGACAAGTCCTAAGGAATCAAGTGCCATCATTAATTTTTAAAATAATAATATGCTTGAAACCGAAACTAAAGGAATTTAAGAATATATACTGCAATTGTTTGGAATGGCCTGCTTCTCTTTCGTCTTGAGCATCTGAGAAAGAGTGAAATACTCAAGTTTCTGAAAAGTAGCCATTTTGAATTAACCTCTTTTGCACTGACATGCAAGATACGATACAGTAAACTTGCGTTATAACGATCCTTAGAGGGATCCTTCGCCCAAAAGATGTTATTTCAAATGGTAGCTACATCGACCACTCTTCTTTTGGATATTTCCCGGGTTGGGTGTGCAAAAGAGTCCCGATTTCCACACCTTATAAAACTTTTGTACTTTCTAAAGAAAAATTATCTGTCGCTTAAGAAACTATCCTTATTGAATAACAGTTTTGCCTGAGGTATGAATTACAGTGTTGGAAAAGTTTCAAAATGAATAGTTAAACTCTAAAGATTAAAACAATCAATTTTATCGTTGTTTATTATAGTAAAGAGAGGAATGTTAAACAGAGTTGGACGAACTCCATTTTCTTAAGTTGTTTTTTATCGACGCTTTCTAAAGTATTCTTTTTGACGTAATTGCGTCTTTAAAATCGATTTAGTATTGGGAACATGTATTAAATCGAGCGTTATAAAAAGGCGTCACAGCTAGGGTTGCCAACCGTACCGGATTGGCTGGAATTGTCCCGGAATTTAAATTGCTGTCCAGAATCACGGTTGAATGTCAAATTACCCTGGAATTTCCATGAAAGCTATCGAAACCAATATACACTCCAAAATAGTTATTTTCATTGCACATGACTTCGTGTCCATTGATTAAACGTCCGTTCCCCCACTACTATCCAAAGATAATACAACATATATATGGTGTCCCAAAATTCACGCAAGAAGTAATTTTGATAGAAAACACAGGTTTATAATTAAAAATTGTAAATTTTTTATTGATTCATAAAGTATACAATATAGGATTATGTATGGAATAGCATATCGGGAAAATGACCTTCAAGGCTTTTGCTGGCACATATATACTCTTTTGTTGAAATTTTCCATGACCGTTTTGTATAAATGTGGCTGAATTTCGTTCATACAGCCCTCAATTTGCTCCTTCAAGGCGTGGGTGGTCGTGAGCTTGTTGGCATAAACTTTAGACTTCATAAAACCTCAAAGAAAAAAGTCCAACGGCGTAAAATCGCATGATCTGGGTGGCCAATTCTGATCACCCAAAAGGAAAATTACTCGACCAAGAAATGACTCATGCAGTAATTGAATTGTTTCTCGGGCTGTATGGCATGTGGCACCGTCTTGTTGAAACCACATGTCGTCTACATCCATATTTAGTAATTTAGGCACAAAAAATTGGATTATCGTGTCGCATATTTTGTACGAAAATTGCGAACTGTAGCTGCTAAACCCCCTTCATTATTTTTAAAATATTGCTCAACAATGAAAACGCGTTGTTCTTTCCTGTAGCGCTCCATTTTGAATAACCCTGAACTCTCAGCTGCCACGCTGTCTTTTTTTTCGTTGGCTTCACTTTATAGCACGAATGGTGCAAAATTCAAATCTTGCGTGAATTTTGGGACACCCTATATATGTCAGTCTGTTCAGAGCGGGACCATCGTGAAGAAATGGTATTAGTTGCCTTTGAATTCTGTTATACTGTATTTTAATTTCAATTTTCATATTCGACTTTTCTTACAATAGAATTCGGAACACTCTCGGTTCCGTATATCTAAACACGAACAATATCTCTATTTTGTATACGAACACTACCATTTTTATTTTTTAATTGTTTCAATGCAACAGGAGGTTACGTTTAGATTTACTATTATTACTATGTATATGAGAAGACCATAAGGCTAGTATAATAATTAAAATATAAAAAAAATTCAAAAATTACTATTATTATTTTTTACGCATTTTGTTTTGGAAAATTCGGTATGTTAAGTTGAGTGATTTCTCAGTGGGAAATATTGTGAAATTACATACATATATTTCAGTTTGAAGCAATATGTCCCGGAATTGTCTCAGAAAGAGTTGGCAACCCTAGTCACAGCTGGTTTGTCTTTTGATTTTAGAACTAGAAGAAACATCCAGACAATAAATATAGCGTCGTGTAGACTACAGATGTCCGTATCAGGAACGATCTCCCAACCTATTGCGCATGCACACTGAGCGTCAGGAGGGATACAGCAATATGTCGAAGTTCTACGGTGTTTGATTGGCTTTGGACCAGCAATACTTTGGATTGTGTGGAGTGAGGACAACAAAAGTGGTGTAATTCGGAAGCTAACGAACTACACGGCGATCACAGGTGTTTAATCAATCAATTATGCTTCAGTATTAATATAAAATATCTCGTACATCATGATTAGGTCAGATTTGCTAATGAGGAGATACCTCGTCATTAGACATCTACCAAGAACGTTACTAACATTTAGTAAAAGAATGTGTGTATTTTTGGAGACATACAAATTAAGTCTTAAATTTCTTTCAAGAATCTATCCTCTTCCTTTAGCTTCCTCAACTAGCAACGAACGAAAAAGTGTAAAGCTCTTTTTTGCCTTTTCACACTGTCACTTTTTCGCTTTTGATTCTCAGAAAAGTTGAAGTTCAATTTCAAGCTTATATTGAAGGTGTTTTGGAAAATTCATTCTTATCGATTAATGGAGAATGATAAAAGTTTTAATTTTTAAGATAAATAGTCGACAATAACTGAATCAATAGAACAGCAATTTCAGAAGGAAAATGCTTCTAAAAAAAGATATTTAATATCGCACAGTTTCTATTGTGTTTACGCTCCTTTCTTCCTGCGGTTCTCTTATGGTTTCAAAAACGTTAATTCTATGATTATTGGAAAACTAAAACCAATATAAGTGAATAATAAAATTAATTTGAAAAGCAAAAATATCCTATGAAACAGTGCGATTCGAAATAGTTTTAAACTTTATATAGCCTTTAAAGTAATGAATTTAATATTCAATACTTAAAACTAAATTGAAATGCAATTACCCTAGCTAAATGTTTAGGTAAATTAATTCAATTATAAACACTTTATTATTATGACATAAAAACTTGTACCATTGATGACAGTTTTCAAATGCATAACAATGGAAACACTTTGTATTCTATCTTAACTTCAACTGTTTCACAAAATATAAACGTATTGAATACTTCTACCCAAATATATTAGACAGTAGCATAATTATGTTATTAAATAAAAGGTTCCCAAATATCTCTTTTTCCTTGTATGGTCAAATATGGTATATGTGCCTTAAAACCTGAAACCAAACCAACCAAAAGGTTGAATAATAGTAAATGAATCGTATAACAGCAATCATCAAATACCACTAAAAAGTCATTGTTCTTAACCAGATTTGGTGAAGATGTATTGAGCGGGGCGTTTTGTCACCAAGTAAACATTTGTCGCTAATTCTCAAGGGGTGTCCAGGTCCACTACAAAAAATAAAATTAAAAAGTAAAATCCTGAATTTTTCAATAAACCACGAAAACATTTGAAATGCCATCTACATTGCATTTTCGTCTCATATTTACAAAGTAGGATTCGCTGACACATACATGAGCAGATTACCGTTCAAGAATAAATTCGATATCACTGTACAACCGTGGAGCATTCACGATAAAATGAAATGGAACAACATCGCTCAACGACTTAGGAACATTGTTGCTTGGAAACGAAATGAGAACTAACAATAACATGTTTTTGCTGATTCTAAAAGGTTATAGAATATACTACACAATCCATTAAAAGTAGAAAAATATCGTAAGGCAAACTCTTCATATTGTGGTAAGGATTTTGTAACGATATTTTTTATGCTTACAGAATATCGATTCGTCACTTTTTCACTTCAATCGAACAGTTAATTTTATTGAATATTCTCACCAATATTTATTTACATACAAAAAGAACAATATATTATAGAAATAGAATTATTGAATAGGTAGTAAAGATATTGTTTTACACTTAAATCGAACAATTAATTTTATTGAATTCTCGCCAACGTTTATTTGCTTATGAAAGGAACAATGTATAATAGTAACACATACATTGAATAGATGGTAGAGATATTGTTTTACACTTAACAGAGGTTGTTATTGTGTGTGTAACATAACTTAAATTACATATCTGGAGAAAAACTTAATTTGGGTCTCTAATCTTGTTGGATATCCAATCTATCAATGCTTGTTTTTTTAAAGACAAAAATCTATTAGATAAACCAAATTTATCAATAACTAGGCATTGCGTATCAGTACAGCGTTGACAGTTCTTTTTGTAGGGCCAGGTGTGACCACTGCTCGTTGACGCTCGCCAACCCCCGGTGATTGCTACGTATTCCCATTTGGTTTCCTTCGCAAACGAAACGCTGTGATGGCCTCGAGGAGGCTGTTATCAGCAACGTGAATAAAAACACGCTAGAATCGGAAAACTTGGATACTCGGACGAAAAATGCTTGTGACGTCAGAGGTCGAAAATAGCAAAATCGACTGGCTTCTTCTTTCTGACGTTACATTCCGGAAAGGAAGAAAGAATGATGAAAAAACTAATAAATTCCTTTAAAAACGTTCTAGATTATGTTTTAAAATTAGGTAGCGACACAAAAATCGCAAAAAATTCGGACTACCTGTGTGCCAAATTTTATTATTGTAAGTGCCATACATTCGTCAGGACACTGCGTACACACACAGTGTGAGAGAGAGAGAGACTTTTTATAATAGTAGAGATCTAACGAGACATTAAAATATGGCCTTCCCATTAATCATAGCCCTCTCCTTTTGGTGGTACGGACTTCACGGTCCCGAAGTACTCTAGGGATCTTTTCTTTTTTCATGGGGTTTATTGTCTCTAATAAAAACGGGGCTTGGTCTCTTGGGATACCA
This sequence comes from Metellina segmentata, assembly GCA_947359465.1. Classification (NCBI taxonomy): domain Eukaryota; kingdom Metazoa; phylum Arthropoda; class Arachnida; order Araneae; family Tetragnathidae; genus Metellina; species Metellina segmentata. The sequence continues at coordinate 116,020,310 of OX375875.1, read as the reverse complement.
AGCTATCTTTTCCTGCTTTCATCCTACTACTCTGTTACCCAATCCATATTTTATCCTCTTTTACAACGTTTTTTTAAATTTGACTTTGAATTGTTTTAGGCGCAGCTTAGCCAAATATGGCACTTGCGCCATACAATGCCAAAACCAACCCACTAATCACAAATTCGGAATCTGCGTAAATAACAAGATAACGAAAAATCACTTTATTTGGAAGACTCGATTTAGTTTCAGGACAGTGTATCATGGAACTGAATTGAAGATATAATCTCCTGTTCATTTAACCTTTCGCTTAATAATTTCAATACCTCTGACGTTTCTTTGCAATCCGTCTTGTTTCTGAATGTGGATTTCTATTTTCCTTATATTCTCTTGAATTAAATTTACACAAACTTTTAACTGTTTTCATTCTTTTATAAATTTTCCAACTACAGGGGGTTTATAATTTAAGTATCCTAGCACTGTAGTGGAAGAACCAGTGATCGTATGAACGCAGTGGAATAAGTAACACACACACATGAACGCCAAATCTGCGTGGTATACATTTCAGAGCATAGGGGAAAATGGCGAATTTTTTTTGTATCGAAAATTGACCTATAGGGGAAGAGATGGCACTGCAAACAAAGACCCTAGTAAAGATATAATTCAATAAATAGCTTCGCAGTCGTGATACGTATTAATTATGAATTATAAGTGACGATCAAGTGTCATAAACCTTAAATATGAAATTTAGGTAAGGATTTTGCAGATGTTCCATACGGCATCTGTTCTGTTGCTCTAGTACGACGTTAACTAAAAATTACCATTACAATTACCATTACCATACGGCAACAACAAAAGAAGACAACACAATTTTCAAATTGTTTAAACCCAATTTGCTATGAAACACGTTCAAAGCTTTGTGGAAACATTCGACGATCGCTATGGGACTCTCATTGAATTACCGCGCTTTCTTATTAGAGTTGTTTTACAAGAATGGCGAAAACTCTACTGGTGCTCTTCGTGAGTGCAGATGTGTGAAATCGGTGCGTACGGGTCCTCTGAAAGCATGGGGGGGTTGTACCATCCTGAGAATGGTCAAACGCTCCGAGAAGACTAGAAGGTTTTCAGTTCGACCAGGACGAAGTCGAAAACCTGTGACAACGCAATTCGCTGAAGAGATTGCAACGGATATTGTTGAGCAGCAGACCAGACAGAATGAGGCAGGAAACAGTAGTGCTCGAATTTTAGCAAGGCAATTGGATTTGCCTTACGCAATAATTCGAATTAGCTTGCAGAAAATTTTAAAAAGTTAGCAGTTTAAGATCCAGCATAACTAAGCGTTACAAGGTTCTGATACAGATATCCGTAAAACGTTTGTTTTGATATTCCTTGCACGGATGCAGGTAGATGTCAACTTGCCCTGGAACATCTTGGAGTGTTGATGCACATTTTTCTCTGTTGAGCAGTAAACACCCAAAATAGCCGAATCTGGACAACGGAAAATCCCCGCCAGTTTCATGAGATCCTCATTCATTCTCCAAAATTAATTGTTTGGATTGGGCTTACAGCAACATTTCTGATTGGTCCCCCTTTTTTTTGAAGACGTCCGTCCACTAGTATTATAGACCTGTTCAGTTACTACACAGTTTTATAGGGACATGTTGCAGAAATCCGTTATTCCTTAGCTCCAACAGCGAGGAGCCCTCAGCTCCACCATATTCCAACAAGATGGTTCAACTGTTGTTGCGACAGGATTTTAAAGAAAATCGAATAATCAGTCACGCATTGTCATTTCCATGGTCACCCCGTTCACCAGAACTGAGCCCTTGTGATTTTTGGCTGTGGGGTTACCTAAAGTATTCTTACTCTAGAAGTATTCTTGCTGCCTACAATTGCTAAATATTTCGAGATTGAGCTATCGTTAAAGACTATTAAATATATTACTATTTTTTCAAAACTATTTTAAAATTATAACTTCCAGAATGCTTAACATGATAATACATAGGAATAAAATAAATGTAAGCGAAATCAATAATTTAGGAAATGGAATGTTCATTACAGATAAATTGTTTTGCTATAAAATTTATAATTGGAGAAACTCATTCAAGATTTTTACAGTTCCTAATCTTACTATAGAATATTAAAATGCTGCAATTTGAGAGTGCAAAACCTTTTAATTTTAAAAGTGTCATTTGTTTAACTATTTGACTTCTCAGGTGTGTTTCTGATTATAAAACTAATACAACCCAGCAAAAAAAATCAGCATCTTTCCTTCAAAAAAAGATCCATTTTGAAGGTTTTTTGAAGGCAGTTAGATAAGTGCAGATTTTACACAGAGAAAATGCAGAGGTTTTGAAGGAATAATGGTATCCTTCATTAATACTGCAGTTTTTCTGAAATTAAATTTATAATATTTCCAACTTTAATTTTTCCTTCATAAAAACTGCAGTTTTTATGAAGGAAAAATGCAGTAAAAATTCATTTATAAAATTCCTTCATAAAAACTGCAGTTTTCATGAAGGAATTTTATGAAGGCTTTTTTCTTCATAAAAATTGCAGTTTTTAAGAAGGACAAACGAAGTTTGAAGTTAAAGTTTTGTTTTCATAAAAATTGCAGTTTTTATGAAAACAATTATCAACTAATATGTTTATTAACTAATATGTTTAATTAAAATTAATATATATATCTGAAATAATTTCTTTAAAAAAAAAGGGAATATTTTACATAGTAAAAAAATCGCAATTATTTTGTTTATTTCATTTTTCAGTCTACCAGTTCATTTTTCAGTTTCATTTTTTTTCCACCAAAAAATGTAACCTTTGAATTAGATACTGCTGAACGACCTTCCATTAAAATCTTTATTTGAACGCAAATATTGTATTTCTCTAACATACCAAATATCTGAATTTAATTTGTTATATTAACTCCCAACAAAATTAATAATTTGCATATATCTTGGAATTATAAAACTATCTGTAATGAATTTGTTGTATGAGTTGTTAACATTTTCAGAAAATTTCAATGCTAAATTCAAATGTGAAGACATGAAATACCTATCACATACCAATAATATGTGATCCGTTTTTATATTATGCAATATATCGCCTGGTTTTTTTTTTATAAAAGTATAAAATCCCTCCAAACAAAATTAAAACTATTTTCAATGCGTTCCTAGTGAAAAAAAGCAGAAGTCCAAAACAGAGAAAAAGCAAACACTACATTAATTCACCACATTTGGATATGTCTCTTACGGCCTAATGGATAGCACACTGAACTCCAGATCTCTTGGTCCCGGGTTCGAACCCATCATCTGATCGAGGTACAATATATAACGAGGTGTTGTCCTAGGATCTTTCACTTGAAAGTTTGATCGCGGACCGTTGTCGATGTAGCTCTAGGATGATGTTTAATACCGCAGAATTATTATTTTTAAATAAAAAAATAATGTGTTTGTTCATACCACCACCAGATGACGCCACCAGTCATCCACCATCATCATGGCAACGAGTCGAAAAACTGCAGGTTTCCTGCAGGAATTTTGTCCGAAATTCATGCAGAAAACCTGCAGGTTTTCTTTGAAGTTTTTTTGCTGATTTTTTTTCCTGGGAATACTTACCATTCACAACAACCTTCAAGTTAATTAACATGACACGATAATTTTATCTACGAAACCAATGTGAAATTAAGCATACATTTATAACTAAATATTCATTCTTCCTAATGTTTCTGGTGGATAATCACATTTTATACTTCTTTCAATAGAGAACTTGTGTTGCGGGTATAAAGCGAAGAGATGTGTCCTTTGGAAATTAATGCCTATGAAATATTTTCATTTTTTAAAATCATGTCTTACCTCAATACAGAGATAGCCATGAATATATTTTCTTGAATCATTTTAAATAAAAAAAGGTACCGGGTGAAAAAGATTGCAAAAGTTCATTTTAAGCTAAACTAATATGTAAGGCGAGTGTTGAATGAAAATGTTATCGAAAAATTTTCGTAGAATCAATGTTTTTAAAGCAGATGGAAGTTCCTGCAAGATAAAATCGATTTTCGACTTTTTTCGTCACGTTGTAATGTTAGTGAAATTAAAATAATCTCGCGAAAAGGGTACTTTTATGCCGCATATTCATTTTTTATGAAACGAAATACTAAACGAAACGGACAGCTTTAATAGATTTTAGATTCGTCTAAAAAATAAATGCACAATATTGAAGCACAAAATAGGTTCAGAATAATAACATTTTTCACATTCATCAATTTATTTGGATGTATCTCTTAAAATTTACTGTTGACAGTCTGACAACGATAGGTTTTGAGAAAGTTTTATAGGAAAATAAGTTTGAACGAAATAATTAAGACTGCTAGGATATTGCCCGATTCAATTTATAGAGCTAAATTTAATACCTTGACTAGGCTGTCACTTGTTATTTTAGATATTTTTATTTAATATCGTGGACTTTTAAGAACTTAGTCTAAAACCATACTTTGGGGATAAATCTTACTTATTTTATTTTAAATAAAAATATCTGTGCACTTATTTTATTTTAACTGAAAATATTAAAAAAATTTAGATTCGATATCTTTGACTTAAAATAACTTAGTCTGAAGAGAATTTGAGGATTAAATGTGTGCACTCGTTTTATTTTTACTGATAATATTTTTTCTATTCTAGATTCATTATCTCGTGAATATCTGCTGTTAAAGTATTAAGACGTAGAATTTAGTGATTTAAAGCCTTTTTCACGTGGAGTGACCACGACGGTTTGGTCCAATTATGAATAACCAGGAAGCCCGCCTCCTGCTCGCCAATTCCGCATGACACCATCCGGGAACATTTTCAGTCTATGCCACGCCGGGTGACAGGTTGCATACAGGGCAGAGGTGGACCAACGCCTTATTGACTTATTCAATTTGTAACGCTCAAACTTTAAAATAAATCATTCAAATGTTCTGAAATTTTAAGCGTTTGTTTTTCTATGTATGTTCTTCACATCCACCAATTTGTATCGCAATCGGACAACTCCTTCTTGGTGCGTCGGTTTTTTTGTTATCGAATGTATTTTGAATGTTTAAAGAGATGTAATTTCTGAAGTGTATGGTATAGATATGGCATCACATTAAAAAATATGAAATCAGAAAACATTTTGTGCTATAGGCATTGACCTTCAATCAAGAAACTGACACAAGGCAATCAGTAATAGTTCCCTGAAATTACTTTGGCTACCCCCAATACTTGTTATGAAGTCACAAGTTAGCTTGTTCTTAGCATTTGAAGGGAGATGGCAGATGTGTGGTCCTCCAGGAAAATTCTCACCTCATTAATCACTTTATTGTTATATTGTGTAATTTAAAACTGCAATCGATCTAGAACAACGTCACATTTTGCTTTAGGAGTATTTCCTGTAAAAAGTGGGGTTGAGGTAGGTCAGTTGGTAGAGACGGAAATTAACAGGAGGATTGCGAGTTCAAATCTCGATCCAACCAAAGACAATCGGGGACTGGTGCAGATTAAACCCGTCGTGGCCTCAAATAACCTCACGTGGGCGTGTTGTGGTATTTGGAAGAGTCGGGTGCCAACACAGGTTTTAACCTCGTCATCTGACCGTGGTTCAAAATGACGAGATGCTATCCTCGTAAATTTCCTTTAAGGATCGATCCCGGACTGTCACTAATAGCCCGTTATTTTTCTTCAAAGCGTTGTAAGTTCAACTTCCTTCTTGTAATAAGTATGCAAATCATTCACAAACTGTTTTGTAATAGGACAAGGTGGGGGCAAGTGAAAGCACTTATCTTAAAGTTCACATTAAACCAATTACAACTGTAATAGTAATTTTGTAATTTTTAAGATTTTTACCATATTCCACGCACCCACCCACCCACCATGCTCCCAGAACCCCTACACCAATATGTCCACTCTTCTTTGCTTAAACTTACCATTGAAATAATTAAAAATGATGAGTGAAATTACTAAATGAACTCTCCCAGACCCCTAACCAATATGTCCACACTCTTGTGTGCTTAAATTTACCACTGAAATAATAAAAATGATCACTGAAATAACTAAATGAACTCTCCCAGGCCCCCTACACTAATATGTTCACACTCTTGTTTGCTTAAATTTGTCACTGAAATAATTAAAAATGATCACTGAAATAATTAAAAATGATCACTGAAATAATTATAAATAATCACTGAAATAATTAAAAATGATCACTGAAATAATTAAAAATTATCACTGAAATAACTAAATGAACTCTCCCAGATCCCATACACCAATATGTACACACTCATGTTTGCTTTAACTTATCACTGAAATAATTAAAAATGATCACTGAAATAACTAAATGAACTCTCATAGACTCTACACCAATATGTTCACACTCTTATTTGCTCAAACTTACCAACGAAATTATTAAAAAAGCACCACTGAAATGATTAAATTAGCCCCAACATAATGGGACAAGCTGATACCATGGATTGTTTTCTTGTTTACAATATGATGTACTGTGCGTGGAGCACGCACAAGAGTATATTATTTTAATAGACTTATAGATGACTTATATATTAACCCTACTTGGTGGTTTAGACGAGATATCTCGTCGAAGATCTGGCCATATTTGTGTTAGTGACGAGATAACTCTTCTACCCAGATGTGGTAGATTTCACAAATGACGTGATACCCCGACGAAACAAAATTGCCCTATTACTCAAAGGAGAATGAGTACAAAAAAGTAGCAAAAAAGTTGTCTAGTCCAGAACTAGTGACAGTTTGGAATAGGTTTTAAGTCAAAAACTATCCGCTATAGTGTAGCTTTCGACGCGTTGATAAACCACTAGAAGAGTTAAGATACAACAAATTTGTTTCATGCTATCATCAAAAATCAACTTTTAAAAATCGCATTTTGCCTATGAAGAATTTCATGTTTTTGACTTGTGTCCGGTTTCTTGTTAAGTTCGATATCTTCCATATCCGAAACAAAAACGAGATGAAATCATATGGTACACAACTCCATTGAAGGCTGATGTGACTGTATTTGAATGGCTTCAAAATACCCATTTGAATGTCTTCAAAAATACACTTGAATGATTCAAAAATATATTTAATAACTTCAAAAATGTATTTGAATGACTTCGAATACATTTATGTAAATATATCTTCTAAGAAATCGCAACACAATTTTCTTTTTTGCATATTTCTTAAGTGGTGTATTTTATTTTCTTCATAAAATGGTTCTCTTCATTCAGTTTTGTAACAATTGAACAAATAAAGAAAACGCATAACTCACTTTTCTCCAGCGTTTGAAGTTCATAGGCTTGGTTTGAACAATTCTCCACACAAAATTCCGTGTCGACGAATTTCACAGGGAAAATCTTATTTGTGTGTAAATTTAATTCACTTCGAGTGTGCAATTTCTTTTACTGTTGGAAATGCGAAAACGATGCTCCAAGGTATAGTTGAAGCATGTGATTTTTCATTAGCGGACTTTCAAACTGGAATATGTTTAAGAAAGGATAAGCAAAAATTTCACTTACAAGTCTCGTAAGGAATCCTTGTACACTTGCAGACTTCCAGCTTTCAGGACGGTAATGGAGACAGATTCTAGGGATCTGAAACATGAAAGAATATGTTTAACAAAGCGGATTGAAATGAACGGAGACAAAACACAGTTGTTATAACATTTCAGAATACCAGAGTTATCAAATATAAAAATACATTATTACGTTAAATTTAAATATTTCGTAAGCGAAACATTAATCCCTGGAAAACATAGAATGTAGTTTTTTCAATTGCTGGATAAAATTACATTTTGGCGCTTCAAAGAGTTTCTTAAAGACTGGAGTAATATCAAAACAAAGAAGCCCGTTAGAAGTATTGTGAAAATAGAAACGTATTTCATTACTGTTAAGACGATTTCGTTCTTTCAACATTGGTCTTCAGTTTAAAAAAAGTTTTTGTTTTTGTTCCCCCAAAAGTAATATTTACCTTTATATGGACTGACATATAACATTTTTCACAGACAAAAATCTGGAAGGCTGTATCGAGGAAAGATACCTTACTTTTGGCGAAAATACTCACATCAGATGTTGGACTGTGGAAAAAATGAAGCAGATATAGTAAGGTTGAATGATTGTTTATTGTGAATACTCGACAAGTAATTTGCAGTTTAAACAATTAAAGTGCAGTAAAAGCAATTAAAGTACGGACATTCTTTGCCTGCTCAACGTTTTATTTATCTACTGGATTTTATTTTAGTTATGAAATCATAAGAGAACACGGTTATAATACTTTTTTCGTAACACTAGACTGTTCATGAAGGACCCAGTAATGTTTTATTTTAGAGTCGTTTCGCAAAAAATAAAAACCTCTGACGTTTCGGAAATTTCTACAACCAATAAAAAGCCGTGATCTGGCGGCTGTGATGTATCGAAGGGTGACGTCACTAAAACGTTGTTTATACTACTACTAACACGTTGTTGATTTCCTAGAGAACGTTGTTTGTGAGCGTAACGAAAATTATCGGAGCCGCCATTTCCATGACTGTCGTCATAGCGGTCTCAAACAGTTGGGGAACGTTTTTTCTCATGTTGCGGCAAGATTTCATTTCCTGCTCCAAACGATTCCAGCGAAGAGGAGCAAAATAAATAAACATTTTTGACTACCATTGATTTATTCGTATTTGTAAAATCGGGATTGGTAAACACAGAATGAAAATTTCAACGGATTTGAAATCTGCGGAAAATTTGACATCAGATCGATACCTTAAATGTGATTTTCTTTAAATAAATAATTAATTATAGTTAAATAATCAAATGGTAAATAATTGAATAATAAAACTGTTTTTGATATCTATCTGGCGTAGAAATTTACGCTGATTTAAAATTTGTTGAAATTTTCACTCTACCTTCAACGATCCCGAAGTAAGAAACTTTAAACTAGAGAATAAAAAGCCACTTTGTTTTGTTTCTCGCATAAAATAAACCACGACAGCCGTCTGTGTTGCCCATTATCCAACGTATTCTGTCCGTCTAAGTTGACACCTCTGGATTCTTGTGTAGACGGCCGTCTAGTTATGCCCGCGGCATCATGACGTATCACGGCTGTTAGATAACGGCTACAATTTCTTAGGAAACCAAAGCTTTAGCAATAACATATTAAATATGAAATTGATTCCTTATCCACCTACTAACGTATTTCATGAGAATATATTATTGTTTGCAATGCTTGTACCAGGAGGTCAGAATGGTTCTCAAAATAATCATACATTGCTTATACAAATAAGTCAGAATGGTTCTAAAAAATCATACATTAATTATGCAAGGAGATCAGAAACGATCTCCAAATAATCATACCACACGATTTCTAGTTGAAAACCGATCCGTCCTGTTGGAACAGTAACCGGAGGAATGTGAGTTCAAATCCAACCAAAGAACGTCTTGTAGAAAGGAAGCTGGTACATGCTAAATCTGTCATGAACTAAAATATCCTCACGTTGGTGTGGTGTGGAAGTTTGGAGATTGGTGTACTAGTTCAGGTGTGACCTCGTCATATGACCGTGGTTCAAAATTACGTGGTGTTGTCCTCGGATCTACACATCTGGTTTGATCCTCAATCGTCACCGATAGCCCATTGTCTAGATCTAGTGCGACGTTAATTAAAATACCTACCTTCCCTTAATTCCTGCCGTTTAACGCTGAAGGCATCGTACTAGTTGTCGAAATATGGATCAGGTCATGACCATGATTTGTAATGACCTCTACTGATCAGGGCAGAGGGGTTGCTACCCCATTCAAGAAGTGGTAATGCAGAAACTGCCACATTCTCGTTAATTAGCGCTTGGATCATATGTTTTATGAGCTGGTATTGGAAAAAACCCTTTGGAACAAGTACGTTGAAAACAAATGAACTATGTTGAAAAACAGTGCTGTTGTCCATTTCCATTCAAATAAGAGGTACAGCTGCAGTCTAAGTTTATAGCGGTGGCAACGGCCTTGGTTCTTTTTTCGCGCACTTCTTAAATCGCCAAGGATATAATTATTTCAAAAAATATTTTTCTTTATAAAAAACAGAGTGTAATATGCCTCAGAAACACATTTGTGAATATTTAAAAAAATATATTATTCAAACGACAGTTCAACAGATTTTGAAAGAACTTTCTAGAATATTCAAAATGAAAATTTTATCTTTCCTCTTGCAGAGGTTGCCATAAAAACGCAATGACGTAATACAGATGGGTTGCATTAACCTGTCATAACTCGCTACTAGAAGTGCGCCAAAAAAAGCGGCAAGGCTTTTGCCACCGCTATAAACTTAGACTGCAGCTGTACCATATACGGCTTATAGCTGCATTGCGGATAATCACTGAGCTTCTCTTGTAGTTAACGGTGACTCGTCATGCTGACTTTGATAAATGCTAAAGTGAACTAATCGTAACAAATGTATGTCTGCGGATTTACATCTCCGGTTTCCGCTTCATGGATTACTCAGCTGTACAATACACTTTAGCGTACGGAAATCGGTGTTATTTGTATAGTGCTGAATGGCAACAAACGGGTGTAAACTGTACAATCGACCTCTACGAGATTAATTCGCTACTTTTTTGTAAAGTTTAAATATTCTTAATTCGAGCCGTCATCTGCGTAACATTGTTAAAATTGCTTGATCTCTCGCCGCTCTAAAAAAATTCTTCAACGGACTGATAACAGTATTCAAAGATAAAACAGTAAAATAGAAATAAGAGTCCAAAAGAAAATCTAAGACAACCCCAAGAAGGTTTAAATCAGTGGTCCCCAAACCCCGGGCCGAGGACCGGGACCGGTCCGTGGATCAAATGGTACCGGGCCGATCAAGGAACATTAAATTATTTCCATTTTATTTACTGTGGTGTATTTCTCTCGGGTTTGTGCGGTTCTTATCTATGAAATGTCCACTCAAATTAGGAGGCGGTAAATCAGAACTTGAAATTTGTTCTGTTACTAGAGCTTCAATTATGGTTTCTGAATTCTGTATGTCTCTATTTTCCAATTTTGACAAATGTGACAACTGTTTGCAAAACTGAAGTTGTGGGGACGGCGGATGAACAGAGGCATTTTGGATATGTTTCAGACAATAGTGGGGATTTTAGGCGAGACAGCCTAAACATTCATTCTCCCAGTTGGTGCACGATCACCTGTCTTTGCTTTTAAAAGAGTTCGAGCGTTACTTCCCAACCACAAAAGACCCACGAACTAGTAAGGAATGGATCCGCGACCCATTTGTCAACAAATCCGGTGAATCTAGCATGTCTGTGCAAGAAGAAGATCAACTGCTGGAGATTGCAAATGAAGGCGGCCTTAAAACTACGTTCGAGACAACAACTCTGCCGGTGTTCTGGATTAAAGTCATGGCGGAATACCCTGAGATTGCCACCACAGCACTTAAATCCTATTTCCATTTCCGACAACCTATCTGAAGCGGGGTTTTCTGCAGTGACAGCAACCAAAACAAAACAACGGTATAAACTGGACATAAGCAACACACTTCGGGTGTCATTGTCTCCTATTACCCCCAGATGAAACCATTTCGTAGCAAAGAAAGAAGCTCGGGGTTCTCAATGATTTAGCGTTCTAGTGAGTTAAAATGTTAAATCACTTTGTATTCATTTTTTGGTGTAACTGTATTTTATTTTTAAGGCATGTTTAAAAACAATCAAATTAAAAATTTCAATCAAAACAATCTAAAATATAAACAATCAACGTCCCCCCCCCTCAGCGGGCCGCGTTAAAATTATCAAACGTTGATCCGGTCCGCGGCGATAAAAAGGTTGGGGAGCACTGGTTTAAATGACTAAAAATAATGAATCGCCTTTGGACAATTAAATACGATGCAATTGAAGTAGGCGTTCAGAAGTTGTAATTGTTGTAGTATATACTGAGGTAAGAATATTTTACCATTCACTTCATTAGAAACACGAATTAATACTAATATAGTACAAAATGCCCTTATATTGTACGTTCTATTTGGATGCACATGTGCATATAGACGTTTATATTCATTATAAATGGAATTATATAAGGTATGGATTGTAAGTACCACCAGTGCCATCAACAGATGTTAGCATTAACCCTCCAAGTGATTGAGACGAGATATATCGTCGATAAAGATCCGAGGAATTCTATTAATGACAAGATATCTATGCTGACGAGATCAATACCTGGTCAATTTTCTTCTAATGACGATATATTTCGTACATTAAGATCTGTTAAACTTTTTCTGCTACAAAGACTTTTTCTGCTACAGAGACCTCTTCGAGACCATGATTAAGAGGATTAAGAAGCTAGCTTTATGTATGATTAAAACCGTAATATAAGATATGTAGGTATTTACTTAACGTCACACAGGAGAACTCAGCGGGCTATTGGCAACGGTCATAGATCAAACTTGAAGGGAAAGATACTTGAAAGAAAGTGATTACGAGGACAACAACACATAAATTTGAGTCACGATCATATGACGAGGTCGCATCTGAGCTGGCATCCCACTCTCCAAACTTGCACACCACGCCAGCGGGATGACATTTGTGACCGTAACAGATTAAACGTTCTTCAGCCCCTTTTGTTCACGACGGTCTTCGGTTGGATCAGTTACTAATTCGTTACTCTTACAACAGGACTATCTTGGCTTTTGTTTCATTATCATATCGATGCTTATATTCATTATAAATTTTATAACAGTAGAGATGTTATTAAATAAGGTATGGAATGTGAGTAATAGCACTGCTATCAACAGATACCACCAATTAACCCTCCAAGTGATTACGAGAGTGATTACCCTCCATGATATATCTCGTCCATCAAGATCTGGTCAGTTCTGCTACTGAGAAGTCGTCCAGACCCCGTCTAGGGTTGTTCCTGTTATGTAGCTCCAGTACGACATCAATTAACTACCTACCTAACCACTTGAAGAAACAGTCCTCAAATGTGAATATTGCCCTTTTCGTACCCATTAAGGACCCACCAGCCATTTATTGCAGTCCCACTTTTATGTCACAATTACTCATCACACAAATACATATGTCGTACGAAATCTGTTCTGTAATCAACAATTATGTTCCCATGTCCCTCCTTATTAACAATTCAATAAAATTATTAACTTAATTATTCGTCGAGCACGACTGCATTATCTTGAATGCGTCTCGTTGTATTACTATAAAGCATCATAATAGCTCTTACATATTGTAGTAGTATACAACTTCGAACAGCTGAGGTTTCAGCATTCCAGTGGCATTGAGTGCATATATTAAATTTTAACAAGCAGAAACTTTCACAGCATCTGCGCTAAACTTTCTTAATTGCTTACACGTGCCGATGGAAAAGTGTCGTTAGTTTATATTCTCTATAGCATACAGTTCACATTAATGGATTTCATCTCTCTATATGAAATAGCTATCCAAAAATATGTAAAAGTCATTTTGTTAACTTTTACTGATGTTAATTTGTATTTCGAATCAAATATGTGAATGGCAAAAATCATGTCCCAGTCATCATACCACAGTTAGATTCTGAACGTCTACTTCAATTTCTTTCCATTACTTAGTCAGAGGTTCCTCAAATTTATTTCCATTACTTTGTTCAGAGGCCGATTGACATTGCTTAATGGTGAACCTGTATTTCGCTCTTATTTTATCACCTTGTTTTTGCTCTTTTTAATTTTTAATTTTAAAGTTGTGTTCTATTTTTAATTGTGAGTAATGGCAACTATACGAGAACACGAGACAAAGTACAATCCTGAATTAATATCATTAGAACAACTATGTTTAGCAGACTTTACATCAATTTCATTTCGTTCTGATTTTAGTAGTTTTAAATTTAGAAAAATCAGTTATAAAAAATTGCAATTTTTAATCACCACATGCAGCAAAACCCTCACAAAGTATTCGATTTGAAACAGCATGTAAGTTAAAATAAAGCAGAATTTAAATGGAATTTAGTTGGAATATTAATGTTAGAAAGAATGAAAATTCGGATTTTTGTGATATTAAATTTTTTTTATCATAATGAACACACAGAGAAGGTCACGGTTGCCTACATTGAGAGGTAGGTAGTTAGTTAACGTAGCACTGGAGCAATAAAACGGTTTATTAACGCTGGTACCGGATTCATTCCAATGGGAAAACGAACGATGGGATCTGAAAACTCCATTTTGCCATTTTGAACCACAGTCAGATGATGAGGTCAACACCTGAGTTAATACCCCATTCTCCGAAATTCCGCACCACGCAAACGTGAGGATACTTGAAACCATCATGGATTAAACATACACCAGCTTACACATTTTTTTGCTTGAACCGTGTTTCCAACTCACAGCACTTTGGTTGCTAATCTGTTACTGGGCTACCGCTGGACAGCTTACGAGTTGAATTTATATTTAAGCAACTGATATCTGTTAAAAATTTATTGAAAACAGAAGTTACTTATAAAAAAAATTCTGCCTAATGGATTAATTATATTTTGAAAGAGGGTAATTGATTATCTCTGCTTTGGCTGAACTGAAGACATTCACTTTTAAAGAATTTATTTTGTTATTGCACATACTATTGAATCATGTTTCAAGGAAATACGAGTTCAAGTATATTTAAGCAACTTTTACTTGTTAAGAATTGTAGAAAACCATGAAACGTTAGGCCATAGTGAAGAAAGTTACTTTTATTGGTTCAATTATGACTGGCAATTCCTGAGTCTGCATCAACTAAAAGAGATTATATCCTAATTATCAGCCAAACATACAAGCCTAGCCAGTCCGCATTACACATTTTATGTATCGGAATCTTCCTTGGTATTTGCTGGTATACTGCTAAGAAATTGTCTTGATAGCCACTTCGATGGAACTCAAATAGGCACTGTTTATGGACTTCTTCCCTTATCATGTGTGAGCAGGTACAGAGGTGTAAGCCAAGAGTAGTATAAATTATACGGAAAAGTCTCCAGGGCGCCCATAAAGCGATCAGAAGTTTTGTGGAAAAATACGGATCGAAATTTCCTCTTATGCTATCTACATTTCGTATAAGCACTAAGGGAATGTCAGGTGACCAGTATGGTGGAAAAGGAAAGGGATTCTGGTACATTTTGATTAAGTGGAGTGTCTACTTAATGGTTATTACTAGCACTTAAAGAACTAACTTAAGGGTTGGTGCAAGTAATGGAAAAATTCACTTCAAGCAGTCTTTAATACGAGTATTAATGGACCGTTGTAACCTAGTTGGAAGAGTAGGGGAGTAGCAACCAGATGGATGCGAGTTTGAAACTCAATCCAACCAAAGGCCTCCTTGTACGTAGAGGCTGGTGCACGTCCAATCTGTTATTTACGCAAATCTTCTCTCTTTGGTATGGTGTTGAAATTTGGGGAGGTACAAGCTAAGGTGTTTGTCTCGTCATCTGACCGTAGTTCAAAATGGTGAGGTGTTGGACTCCAGTGTGACTTTTATTCAACTACCTACCAACACAGAGAGATATGTCTGAATTGTCTTTGGCACAGCATGGTCGTATTTGGCTCCAGCCCCATAAAACTAAACCAACCTCAACCCAGATAAAGAAAGATTAATTAAGTGTTAAAGCTCTTTGACTTGGCTTGAATAGCATAGTAAACCACTCTCCGAAAGAATTGTTTTTGTACATCCTTAGACATTGTAAGGACCATTGAAGCAACATCAAGTCATTTAATTATATAAACGCAACATCACTAGTCCTTTGTTAAAACACGTCAATCGGAAACGTTTCGCTCAGGGATGTGTAACCTTTATTTCAAGAAATACTTCCTTTTATCTCTAGCAAACATGCTGTTATTCACGTCACAGGTTAGCCTTCTACCCTAGCTTTTAAGTCTTATTTATAAAAATACTAACTACTGCGTCGGCGTTGCCCATGACAGTTCTTTTCGTGAGGTCACGTGTGACCATTGTTCGCTAACCCGCGGGAATTCGTAGCCAATTGGATAACAGCCATAACGGGGTTCCAATGGTGTTAGCGAACCTAATGGGAATTCTTAGCCTATGGAAATACAGCCACCATGGTCAAAGCTCATTGTCAAATGCGGCCAAATTTAAATTGCGACGAAATCCAATCGGTGTGACGATCGCTGAGATAAAAAAAGGTAAAACAATAACGCTCGCCAAACCCCGGTGATTGCTACGCAATTCCAAATTCGCAATAGCCAATTGTGTTGGTCCGGTGCGACGTTAATTAAAATACCTACCAAAACAAATGTGATGTCATTGTCTAATGCGCCCATATTCCTAGTGCAAAAATAAAAAAAGTTACAATTTAAAAAGCGGAAATGGAATCTTATTTTTAAAAATGGAATATTTTTTATAACAATGGAATCTTATTTAGACAAATGGAATCTTATTCATAACAATGGAATCTTATTTATAACAATGGAATCTTATTTATAAAAATGAAATCTTATTTACAAAAATAAGAAACTTATGAGTTAGAGGAATACTGAAGACCTAATGTTGCACTCATTCTGAGTCTCCTTTATTGCAGATAGTTTTTATTTCTTTCCTGCCATTTTTGTATCGATAACATGCCTAGCTGCTCAAGTACTTACTGCCAGAAACAACTGTCTGTAAAAGGGGTAACGAAAGTCACTTGGTTTTGACAGATACTTTTTGAGCAATAATGATACAAATTGTGCTGTAAGCCTGCTCTTCGAAGCCTCGAATATCCTCCCGCTGGCATGGTGTGGAAAGTGTGGTACCTTCTAAGATATTGACCTCGTTATATGACCCTGGTTCAAATGACAAAATGTTGTCCTCGGATCTTTACCTTCAGAATGGATCTTAGATTGTTGCCATAGCCCATTATATTACTCAAGTGCGATTTTAATTCAATTATCGTCTACCTTCGACACTCAATTATATAATTACGAGAAAAGGATTTCATGAAATAATGATGCACAAAAGCCTACGACGACTATATAAAATCTCACAAATTATTTTCAATAAACTCATTTGGAAAAGAAAATATGTCTGAATATAAAAAATATGTTTCATTATAGACAAATTAAAGAACATTTCAATATGAAACTAATTTTCTTACAAATTGTTTCGGGCTAAATATAGATGAAGGAAAAAAGCTAGCTATGAATGAGAAATCCAATACATTTCTTTCTCTGAAATTAAAAATAAAATACATCTTTCTTCCAATTTCCCCTGAATTTACTCCCATTTTAAGGGCTTACATTGAATATTTGTTTTCAATGAATACTTTAATTTCTTAATTCTTTACTTTATTTCTTTGGAAGACACAAAGTATTCTCTTCTGAAAAAGAAAGCTTTCAATCTCAAAGTTATATGCATTGAAATAGTACTAATCTACCGCCTTCAATCTCAAAGTTATATTCATTGAGATTGTACTAATCTACCGTTTTGATAAATGGTTCGTACCCTTAATTAAAAAATAATTATTTGTATCATAGTGTATGTGTTTATAACTTTCAATATTTACTAAAAACCAAGCTTTTCTAATTAGGTTTCATACATATAACTTTTGTATCTGATAAATAAAAAAGTCACAAATAACTGAATTGTATATTGTTAAAAATTTGCTAAATAATAATTCCAAAATCTTCATATTATGCAGCATAATGCTTAACACTAGAACGTCCGTTGGTGTCGATTCGACACCAGAGCCTGTATATTTTCTTTTCCTTTCCGCATTTTGTGAATTGAATTTGAAAATTTTTGGTCACTTTTAATCATTTTCCTAGATGAAAACACTAGAAATTTGTTGATCTGGATTCATTTCTAAAACTAGTGGGCTCTGCTCTCTGCTCCCTTACGCTCGCCAACCCCATTACATTATCTCGCCAACAAACATTATTAGCTAACCAAACAAATTCATAATCGCACATCTGTTTGACCTTGAATACAATGTTTACATGTTCATAGCGGAAACTAATAAATTATACTAGTGTGATTGGGTCAAAGTGTTTCGTCGTTTATATTTGTTTATCTGATTATAAAATAAACAGATTCAATTTTGGAACCTTGTGTAATGTAGACACGAAAACGATGGCTCGTTGGAAAGGTCCTGAAAAAGTAGCTAGTAATTTGTTGCGAGAACTTGCTGAAAATGAATTGGATGGTGGAGAGCTCTCTTGTTGGGATTTCGATTCCAATGCCCCCAATGTGCATGAAAGTGAGTGCGAAGAATCTGAAGAAAGTGCAGATAAAACTGACAATATCCCAGCTAATCCGGATATATAGGTCGCTAGGGACGGCACAGAATGAAAACCGCATAATGGCAATGTCACAGGCAGATTTGCTGCTAGATTTGTTTTACGTCAAAGTAGTTGTCCGACTAACTGTGCTAAACAAAACGTCAATGAATACTTCATGAGTTCGTGTTTACTTTTCATCGACAGTTACATATTCGAACACATAAGAAAATGCACAAATGTTGAAGCTAGAATAGTTTTAACGATATCAGTTGGTCTGTATACATTGATAAACTATGTGCTTTTCATGCGATATTATATGCTCGCGGAGTAAGAGGCGCCAATAACATCGAAATGCATTCCCTAAGGTCTGACTCTTGGAGCCTAAACTTCTGTAAGGAAACAAGAAATCGAAATATATTTAGAGAAATTATTAGATTTTAAAAATTATGTTGAAAATCCACACGTTTTCAGAGAATTCGAGCCAACAATTTTGCTACGATATCAGAGGTTTGGGATAGATTTATTGACAGTTGCACAAATAATTACAAACCTGGTGAGAACATAATAATCGATCAACAGTTATAATTAAAAATAAAAATTTAGACAATATTAAATGTAAATTTCGTGAAATAATCTTAAAAGGTTAACTCAATTGAATATTAGTCTTGGTAATATTTCGTTTATGCAATTATTTTATGCGATTTATTTACCGGTGTCGAAATGACACCGGCGGACGTTTAAGGGCAATCGCAATGGTGGACGTTCTAGTGTTAAAATATATGAAATGCCTAAATATTTTTATTAGAATATATAGTAGTTTGACTTCAAGATTACAGTATTCACATTTTTATTTACGATTTCTCATTTTTAGAATTAATGTAAATTTTATAATTCAGATTCTCTCTGAAAATTATTCCGTCTTGTAAATAGCTACGACAAGAATTACATTGAAGTTCTAAGAAAATATACTCCATATTTTTCTATATAAATATTGAGGTAATCCGTTCCATGAAAATGTACCATAATATGTAAATGTACAAATTGATGTGCTAAACTATTCAATACAGTTATATTGTAAGAACTCTCAGAGAAAAAAATATTCCTATGATTTCATTTGTTGTTTGTTTAATGCGTGGGATAATATCTGATTTTTTTCGTTATGCAAAATGATTCATATTCCTACCAAGTACTAGTCTTCAGAAGTACTCTGATCGTCAGTAGATGGAAATGAGGTCAACATAACATTAATGACGGCAATAAATTAAGTAACTTTCATTTGTAAGAATGATTATCAAACGGAAAATATATTCAAGATGGAGCTTCCAGACATAAAGGTCAGAGAGGGCATTATTTAATAAAAGAAAACGCTTCTGTCTGACTGAGAAACTACACAAGATTACGTTTATAAATGGGCAAGAGCTAATGAGAATATTGGGAAGCAAAAAAAGGAGGCGATTACCCCAAAAACCTGACTAATTGAGTCAATTATTCGCGTCTGAAAACAACACCCACTGATTTAGGAAAGAGTGTGAATATGCACTAATAGTATGTCAAATTGAATAAAACACCTACAAAATATTAAAAATCGATATTCTCTTGCTGCCTACATATTTAAATAAAAATAAATACGAGATTATGCCAACCAAATCTGCATGTTTCATTTTCCCATCCTCCTAATTCATTATCCAATGTTCAAAGATAATAAATTATCACAATTACTCAAGAAAAATTAAATAAATAGCTTATAATGATCCTCCCAGTGCAAGTAAGGTCGACGTAGCTCAATGAATATTCCCACTGAGCTAGCAACCTCCGAGTTGTAGGTGGCGTAGGTTCAATTCCTCCCTGGATGTATTTCCATCCCGTGACAGTAAAATCTTCCCTGCATGTGTAGGTCCATTACTTGATATATCCAAATAACCATCTTGGGTTCTTCGGTTTGGTTATCTTCTGTTTGTCGCGTAACGTGGCCCTTGCTCCATAGAAACCCAATCAACCATCTCAATGCAAATTGTGTAAGATAATTGAAAGGTGTCTTATAATTTATCCAGTGACTGAAAGTAAGTGGCTTTAAAATGCTTCAACTTCGATTGAATGATACTCTCTATATCAACAGTCTAAAATAAAAGTCAACGAATAAGTTTCCAATTTCTTATAAACTATTTTCGATAAAAATATTTCAATTAAAACAATCCCAACTTAAAACAGCGAATGCTTGTTATAGATGTTCATAGTGATACTTAATTTGTAATTCAAAGATGAAGTAAAATCTTCACACGGACTTCAAATATTTGTGCAACTGCTTACAAAAAAAAGATAATTCATTTTGAGAGTAAATGTAAATAAATTTCTTTGAAGAATGCCTAGCGGAATCATGTGCTACTCAAAATGTCTATCCCAAGACCGTTGTGTACACGAGGACTGGTGCACGTTAAATCTGTTGTTGCTTCAATTGTTCTCACATTGTCATGGTATGGAAGTTTGGAGAGTAGGGTGCCAGCTCAGGTTCTCGTAATGTGACCATGATCCAAAATTCTTAAAATCATCGGATCTTTCACTTCTGGGTGGATCCTTGACCTTTGGCTTTGTAGCTCTAGTGCTACGTTAATTAACTAAATGCCTACACTTATGTCAAGATATTTCGTCCATCGAAATCTGACAAATTTTCATATCTCGTCATCAAGATATTGGCAATTTTTTGATGATGGCAAAATTAAGATCTGGCTAGTTTTCTTTTAATGATTAGGTAACTCACCCATAAAGAACTGATCAGTTTTGTTGGAATGATTAGATATCTCTACCATAAAGTTCTGGTCACTTTTCTTCTAATAATTAGATATCTCGCCCATCAAGATCTAGTCAGTTTTGCTAATGACGAAAAACCTCATCGACCCAATCACCTGGATGATTAATATACACCATTTATACCTTATACCACCATTATACCCTAACAGCAAGGTAACTATTATACATTGCTGTTATAAAAGAAAGAACAAGGGAAACGTTATTGATACATTTAAGAAAAAAAATGCTTTTTTTTTTAACATTTATGAAGAAACCATTCTACTTCTACGTTCCTCTAATGAGAAACAGTCCCCCCCAAAAGGGCAATTCTGTTCACTTGACAGATTGACATTTTTATTCAGTGTTCAATGGTCTTTTTGTGTCCAATTACGTTTTTCTTTCGTTACTATTTCTATACATCCCCTCTTGAATTTCTTAGGAAGACAGAAATAAACTTCATATGTTATGATATCATGAATGATGTCATTGTTAAATATTATTTTCTAAATTCATCGCAACAGGGTTTATTAGGGCAGATTTGTCTTTAAAATCTTTAGGAATAAAAATAGTATGCGTCAGTGCATTTTGGACTAGGTATTAAAATCTTTCCCTACTTCATATTTGATTTAACTTTCGCTAAAAAACACAATTATTATACTTGCTCTTACGTGAATAACAAGAATTCTTTTAATGAGAGATTTATTTCCAAGGGCAGAAGTTAAGCAAAAATTTCTTCATAAGTAAGCTTAGTTGAAAGAAAAACACGAAAACATAATTCCGTGCTTTAAAGGAATGACAAAAAGCTTTAAAATTTTGTAAGGCAAAGGAATTGCTATTTTAACTAACCAAAAATTATGAAATCTCAATTCAAAGACGAAAATTAATTATTTTAACATTGGCAAACTCAGCACTTTTAAGTAAACTAAAGTTTCCAATTAAATTTTCAGACGTACTTGAGTACAACAAAAATATGGAATAAGGAAATACCATTTATTTTGTCTGGGACTGAATGTAATTTAAAATAGACTGAATGAAATGCAAACAAACAGCAAGAGGTTCACTTAGAACAATTTTTAAATTAGAGAGAATATATTATAAAATATTTCCAAGAAAATTTTTAATATTTAATTTTAGATAGTTTAATTGACATCTGAATAATTTCCCTAAGACAAAAAACTAGTTGTAATGCAACTCTCGTAAACTATAAACTCAAAAAACAACTAAGCGTATTCGTGATAGTTAGCAAATTTGATTGCTCGTTATACATTGAAGAAAATATAACCAAAACAAATATGATCATGGAGGACTTTTAAAAAATTCATATTATTTCAAAAGCTTTATATTTAAAAACTTACTATAAGAGCATATTGATTTGAATTGACAAGTTTTTTTATAAATTTTATTCATCAAGCGTTCTTGTTGTTATTTGTTTATTTATTTAAATCTTTTTACTTTTACAATTATATACTTCACAATTTGAATTTATCAATTCTCTGACGTAAGAAAAATCGTCATATAATTCTTATATATCATCACTCAAGGTATGTCTAAACTCTGAATTTTTCAGGAGCAGCTTGTGTGATTTGATTCCATTATTATTACATACATTTGGTTGTAACTTGTATTGGATTAGTAAGAGATTTTGACACCAGGTGGAAATTTCAAAATGCCAACAATAAAAGAAATAAAAAAGGAATTTTTCACATACGACATTTGCACTTGGAATGACGATATACGTTTCATTGACATACGTTTCACTGATATCGAACCTATTTGTAGATTGAAGAATGCCAACAAACGGATATAAACAATTTAAATTAAACTGCTAATGGGATTTATTTGGCAATTTTATCGATGAGTCTAAACATGTTAAGTTTGAATTAAGGAACTGGGGAAAAATGTCGCTCAAATTACCGCTACGCTACTTCAGCGTTCTGATTACAGAAGACAATGGGAAATCTGGAAGATAGAAATCATCACAGAAATGTCTGAGAACTCGAAAATAGGTATTGACGTCACAAAACACCGAATTGTTTTTGAGAAAGTGCAAGGGATACAATTGAAACGAACGCCTAGAAGTTAATTGTAATACTCCATTAAGGGGGGGGGGGTGCGCACTTTACTGCAAAGCGCAGTGCAGGGTGGATCAAGTATGCACATTTTGCCATACACTTATAAATATGAAAAACTACATATACAGCTTCAGTATACGTTTATCCCGATAGCAACGTCCGTGGGGCGTTATTTGTCGCACCTTTAGTAGCGAGTTATGGCAGATTAAGGCAACCCTTAACCATGTCCGGAATCAGCTTTTCTAGAATTTTTTTTCCACTAAGGGACTCCGTCCCCTGTTCTCTTACGTTTGCTTGATATCTGGCAAATCCGATAGTCAAAAATACAACCCTCATATGCTCCGCGAATTTGCTTCGCGAAATAAAAAATACGAAATTTGTGTCACCAACTTTTGATTGCATCGAATTTATTTATGAACCAATTTTATAAATAATTATACCGTAAGAAAGAGTACATTCTGAGGTATACTGCGATATTTTCAAAATGAAAAATTAATAATAATACAATATAGATATGACAATTTTAGTTTTGTATCGGAAATTACGATCTGAAAGTTCCGAAAATTGTATGACCCACTTTTAATCGCATCGATTTTATTTATTAACCAATTTTAAAAATAATTGTACCATAAGAAAGAGTGTAATGTAATGTATTCAGTGATGTTCTCAAATTAAAAAAAATAATGGTTTTTGCTGAAGATATAACGGTTGTAATAAAAAGTAGCGAAACTATCCAAAGATTCCGAATTTTGTATGACCAACTTTAGATCGCATCTAATTTAATTATTAACCGATTTCAAAAATAATAGTACCGTAAAAAAGAGTACATTCTGAGGTATACTGCGATATTTTAAAAATTAAAAACTAATAGTAATAAGATATAGATACTGCAGTTTTAAAAAAATAACAAAAATGTCCCGATTTTTCCCAAATTTCAAAAAAATATTATCAAGAACCAAATTGAAATTTCTAAAAAAACTCGACGAGCTGCAAAAATTTACATTGAGAGGTACTCTTAAAAAAATCTCACGACTCAAGACTGAAAATTGTATGTGTTTTGCTTACTCGCGGAAGAAATTTCGCTTCTTCAATTTTGACACTTAATAAACCCTAAACTAATACCCGCATTATCTTAATAATTGTCCAGGGAATACGATGAAGAACAAACCATGTTAATTTTGTTTTTTTTTCCGATCAGTACTTTCTCGGGAAACCATCTAAGAATCGAGCTAAACTACACAGTTTTCAATCCTGCGGCGTCGGCGGTAACTTTTTTTTTAATATAGAGAGATTACTAGTGGGATCCGCTCCCTGCTTGCCTACGTTCGTCAACTCCCGGGAATTGCTACGCAATCCAATTTCAGCTTTCTTCGCCAACAAACACTCCTTTCGCAGAGTCAATCTCCTGCGACGATGAAACTATCTTAATAATTCGTATAATCCTGATTTGACTTTCCGGTCCATGGCGACGCAGCGAGGGCTCCGCTCCCTGCTCGTCCCCGGTGATTGCTACACAATCTCATTTGATTTGCTTACACTCTTTTCGCAAGTGATTACGCTTTTTTTTTTTACTTTGACACTTAATACACACTAAACTAATAGCCGCATCATTAAAACCATGTCCATCTTGTTCCTTGTACAATATTGAATAAACCATGTTAATCTGGTAATTTTCTGATCAGAACTTAATCGACAAGAGCGATTCTTATACCTTTCAAGCTACAACTCATGTACTGGCCGCTGTCAAAATTCTTTTTTAGCGTCATCGTGGTAGAACTGCTGTGCCAGCCTTAATCTAAAGGTTAAATGTTTCGATTACTATTCGTGGGCGCTGTAACTCGGTTGGAAAAGTGGCGGAATATTTACCGGAGGGTTGCGGATTCCAAACTCGATCCAACCATGGACCATCGTGTACGAGTGGGCTGGTGCACGTTAAAATCTGTGGTGTCCTCAAATATCCCCGCGTAGTCTTGGAGTGAAAGTTTAAAGAGAGGAATCTTTAACTTCGGGATGAATCCCAAAACGTCGCCAAATTCCCTATGCGTTGCTCCATTGGGACGTTAATTCAGCTTATGGAATGTTTTTTGTTTAGCCCCCCTATAGACATTTTACATTTAAAACCATTCATGAAATATTTTATGTTTTTCGAATTATAGTTTCTTAAAATAAATTAATACTTGGAAAATTAAGTATTTGTAAGAATTTTCTAAATTCAAAGCCTACTCTCACTAGTAATTAAGCTGCTATCTGCATTGCGTGTATAAGAATCCTTTCAAAAATTATTCCCTATATTGCTGCCTTTTTGTATGTATGTTGTGTTTTATGCCATCAATCTAATTCCTGCACCAAGATGTAATGATTGGTTGGTTTTGAGATTTGTGGCGCAAAGGCAATATTTGACTGAACTGGGCCAAATTCAAGACAACGTCAAATATTGGATGCTAGCCACTAGGGCTGGACGATATAGAAATTTCTTAAATCGATTTATCATCCATCTAATATCGCGATTTAGTGATAAATCGATTTAACCTTCAGAATATGGAACCTATTTTTTAATAGAGTGACAAAAATGGTCGTTATGCAGCCCCCTGTATTATATTGTATATACTTAGTTTTTCTCAAAAATATTTTGAAAGGTATGTTATCTATAAAAAAAATGCCCCTCCACCTACACACATTTTCTTATATCAATATTAATCATATTTTATGTCAATAAATCCATTTTTATTCTGATTTAAGTCTTGGAGTACATAATTTCAATTTTAAACAATAGATTGAAATAATAATTATCCTGCCTCAAATGAAAAATTCATTGAAGTAATTTTAGTACATTTATTTGTTGTACAATACTATGCAACTAAATGTTCCAATTGCACTTCTTATTTATTTCAGTTTTGATTTTTTTTTTTAAATTTCTCCTTTTGCATTCTAAAAATTATTTAACCGTTTTAATAAATTTGATGAACTTGTTCTTTATGAAATAATATAAAAACAGCTTATTGCTATTCTAAGCAACAATAGATGTCCATCTGCATGAAATTATTATCAGATTTTTAACTTTTTGTTTCAATTGAAAACATTTCTCATGAATAAAATTCAACAAATAAAAAATATAGCTTATATTGTATACAAAACTGCATGTGAAAAAGAAAGGCAACACATAATAGGTTCTAGATCTAAAGAATATAAAGTTGTAAAAAAAAAAATTAAAACTGAGATCTATTTAAGATCTTTTATTTTGGGCCAGAAAAACCTGCATTTTTAGGCAATAAAGAAATTTGATTTTTGCAAATCACAAATCACATCTCCACCAAGTCAATGAATCTTCATTTAAATCAACTTTTGGCATTGATAAATAGTTTTGAAGTTCACTTTCAACTTTTCTAGCTGGAATATCAATCGCATTCACTGCTTCCTTGTCATTGTCATAATCAGTTTTTTCACTTGCTGTATTGTTGGACGTATTTACATTACATTGTGATAGCATGTGTGATTTTTTTTTTACCCCTTCTTTATCTTCCATGTAATTCAAACGAAATCTTGGATCACATACGTCTACAAATTTTAAAATGTGCATCAAGTCAATGCATTCATAACTTTCCTTTAATGCAGAATTTTTTTTATATCTTATACGAATTGTTTGTCTGTATCCTTAGCTTGCAGATCTTTTAAAATTTTCCTTAATGCAGGCAAAACAGCATGCTGTTGCATATTTGTCCCCTGACAGATTTTTTGTTACATCTTCCATTAACCTTGTTGACTACAAAATCTTCTAATGCAGATACTTCATTTTTATTCATTTCAAGATGTTTTTTGTGGGATAATCCTGCATCACCTTGCAGAAGGGCAATTGATTTTGTAGAAATCTTTTGCCCCAACGGGTGGGACAATATGAGCATATTTAGGACATTCTAGACCTCGATACATTGGATGAGTCATGTTGGGAGAAAATGTGCTGAAGTATAAAAAAAAATTAAACTTGAGTTATTTTTGTTAACCTGTACTTTCATTAGACAATAATCATACAAATAAAATATTTAATGAACTTAAAAGTATTTTAGTGAATTTTTAAGTATTTCAATTAATTCCAAAACAATAGTATAATTAAAACTAAGTTACTGAAACATTGCACAAATATATGCAAAGCTTATTTTTTTTAGAAAGATTCGATGAATTTGGATTTTAAAAATTGAACTTTGTGATTTAAAATAATTAAATACCACGAGAAAAAGGAATTAATCATTTATTGTTGGAGGGACAGAGCCCAATAGAAGACCCCTTTTAGTCCAAGTTACACATTCATGCATTTAAAAACTATCTTAAACAGGGGGTTTACCCCTCTGGTGGAAAAAAAAAAGTTTCAATCTGAAAAACGCCAGAACTTTATTTTTCGATTTTTAACTTTTCTTATTTGTTACATATCTATATTGTTTTAGCGTTATTTTAAAAATTTCTTAGTAATTAATTAAGTAAAATAAAAAATGAAAACTTCATTAAAAAAGCAAAATCAACAAAACCCAAAATGCACTAAAAATAGTGCATTATTTTTAGTGTAAATAAAATGCACTTTTTCGTCATGCTGATTAGCTAAGTTCGAAACTCCAGTGTTAAAGTTTTATCAAAAGTATTTAAAGTAACTCCACTGTTAAAGTAAGCAGTTACGAGTTTTGCTAATTAGCATGACGATATATCACCTCGTCCCGCGGCAAAATCGGGTTCCCGATGTATGACTCTAATTTGAAGTATTTTTAATTAATTACAAAATAATAATAAACTAAAACTAATATATTCAAATATTATTCAAACATATGAAAATTAATTTTTCATCAAAAGGCTGCATAAAAATATTCACTAAAATTCGATGAATTTGGATTTTAAATATAAAAGTTTTTTTTTTTCCAACCAGAAATACTGTATTAATTTTAGGAAAATATTCCATATGGCTCAAAGGACAAAATAATAAAAGCACGTGTCCCGCGGCAAAATCGGAGAACCAGACCCAATGCATGACTACTTTGAAGTTTTTTTTTTAAATTAATTAAAGAATAAAAAAAAAATATTTAAATATTACCTAAACATGTGATTAATTAATATTTCATCAAAGGAATACATTAGCAAAAAAACGAAATTCGATTTTAAACTTTACTCTTTCTTTTCAACCATAATTGCTAGGAAATTTCCGAAAAATATTCTTATTTACAAAGAACAAAATAAAAAATTGACTAACCAAACTAATTATATTCTTAGTTTGCAGAATTAGCTGAAACGAAACTGTTAATATTTTAAATTCCAAATATGAAAACTGACAAAGGATAACAGATGCGTCGAGTTGAAAGCAATATGTCTTGGAAGATCCTAGAGCCAAAGTTCGGAGCACGAAATTTAAATAATGAATGAATTACATGGGGCTGTCTGGTTTGTTTGGCGCGAAAAATCGGATTCGCCGGTCGACTCTTAAATCGAGTTTGGCTGGAAAGCATTCGAAGGGTCTTCGGTACTAAACCGGTTTCTGCGTGTAAATCGCTGCACGCTAAAATCGGATCGTAGCGTTGGCGCTAAATCGGATCGCGACATTGGCGCTAAATCGGCTGCTATATCGGAACACTACGATGGCGCTAAATCGGCTGCTATATCGGCACACTACGTTGGCGCTAAATCGGCTGCTATATCGGGACATTACGTTGGCGCTAAATCGGCTGCTATATCGGAACGCGACGTTGGCGCTAAATCGGTTTCTAAATCGGATCGCGATGTTAGCGCTAAATCGGCTGCTAAATCGGATCGCGGCGTTTGCGCTAAATCGGAATTCCGGAATTTCACGGAAGATTAAATAGATAAATCGGATCGCCGATGTTAGCTTTAAATCGATATTTCGTCTAACATCGATTTAAGGCCCAGTCCTACTAGCCACTGCGTGGCTAGCCTGGCGTTGCCCGTACCCGTGGTGTAAGGTATTAAATCTGGTGTAAAATTTTCCGCAGATTTTAAATTCGTAGAAGATATATTGAATTAAAAATTTTTTATTTAAAGAAAATCATATTTTTAGGTATTAATCTAAACTAAAATTTTCCGCAGATTTCAAATACGTTGAAATTTTTACTCTATCTTTAACGGTATAGGAGATAGAAAAAAGAACTAAGTGACTTCAGTTAAGATTCATCGTCTGACTGGAAAATCATTTCTCCGCGCAAAACCAAAGCAGAAACGAAAACAATAATTTTCTCCGAGTTTCCCGCGATGAAAAAAACTTGGAATGTTTCCAAAGGCTGACAGCAAGGTCACGTGGGTAGAAAAAGTCCAGATTCGAGTGTCTCTTCTTTTCACCGGAAGAAACGCGTTTGAAAAACCAGGTAGATAATAAAACTAATTAATTCATTTAATAATCATCTAGATTGAATTTTAAATTTCGCCGCTATCCAAAAATTGCAAAAAATTCGGACTACTTGTGTGCCAAATCTCATTACTATAAGTGCCATAGAATCGTCAGGATTTGGCGGCAAGAAACAGACAAACAAACACTTCCTCTTATACTAGTAGAGATACACATAAACAAAGTCTTAGTTGCACAGAAGAGAGAAAATCCGAGGAATTGAACATACTCCACCTACGATTCGTTGATTGCTTGCGCAGTGTGTATACCCACTGAGTCATGACGACGACCCCAAGATGTAATGTAATATTAGAATTGTGGTCATTGTGTGTCCTATTTCTTTTTCAGCATAAAGTAAAAGTTTGGTCAGAAGATTTTATATTTTAAATCATCTACAATTATTGATAATGTGTACACATAAAAGAACAGTTGAGCATTCCGTATACATAATTTAGAGAAAGCAGCCAGTGCCCAAAATGGCCCGTCTTCATAGATCCCTGCTATATTTCATCCCACTCGCTGTGCTTCCTTTCTGCTAGCAGGGTTCTTTGTAGCTCAGTGGGTATGCCCATTTCACTAGCAACCCACCGAGTTGTAGACGGGGCAAGTTAGATTCCTCTCCCTGGGTTTATTTCTCTCTTCAGTGTTAGTAGAACTTTCTTTGTGTGCGCAAGTTCATTATTTGGCGTTGTCTGCCTTTAGTCTGGCACAGCATAACCAAATATGGCCCTTGCTCCATAAAACCATAGACAACCAACGTTTCTGCACTCAAAGACAGTTTATCTATAAGTCATGTGATCACTGGTAAATCCCCAAAATGCACTCAAATAATAAGAAAAAAGTAGAATCAAAATAAGAATATTGCGCAATTGTTAAAAAAAATATTTTTACTATCTATCCCCTTTTTTTTCTTTCCTGTAACACTACATCTAAACACCACTAACCCCTTGGGTACATTTGACGACTGAGACTCGTCATGCACTTGTTTTGCTTAAGTTACGGATGACGAGTCTAATTCGTCATTCAAACTAGGACAAAATTAAACATTTGCATTCTTGTCCATTACATGAAGTATTGGTGATATGAGACTCCTTGAATCAAATTATTCAATCGTTCTCTACAAAAATACTCTTTATTTTATCTGACTCTATACATATAAAAATATTTATACGGCTGCCTTATCAGACATTCTTTTTTGGAATGAACGTGGAGATCAGAAGTGGTGCAATCTCTCTCATACTGTTGCCATTCTTATCAAACGAAATTATACGAAAATATAATAGTAACTAGTGTGCAAACGATAATACAAACATTTAACAGTAATTAGTGTACAGACGATAATACTAAAATATAACAGTAACTAATGTGCAAACGATAATCCGAACTACTTTTTTCAAATAAATCGGTACCCAAGTTGTTTACTTGTAAAATTTAGGGTAGGCCTAAGGGGGCTCAGTCACAGAAATTGACAAGTTATTTGCCATAGAATCACTTGATTCATCTTAGGAGACCCATCACCCATCTTAGAAGAACACTTATAATCATATTGAAGAGAACTGATACAAGCAAAATGAAATAGCAATACAGCTAATTGCAATATCGAAATATACCAGTAGCATCCTTCCATACCTTGAACATTCATAGAATGTGTGTTTTGAATTGAGTCTATTAATTAACTCAAACGAATTACTTCTTTTATTGCCCATTAGATTTGATAGTTAGAATGTTAAGTGCCCAAAAGCCAACTTCTATTTAATCAAAGTTAATTATAAAGCGGGGTCCAAATCAAAATAAGAACCGTAAAGTGATCACAATGTTTATTGCTTACTTAACCTGCATCTAATTTCTTTAAAATAAGCTCTGCGTTGGGGGTAATAATACAGTATTTGAGCATCCACCGAGTTAATTGGGTCCTTAGATAATCTAGGAAATTTAATGGGAAATTGGAACATTAATACTTTTAATGTAATGGGCACTTGAAGGGTTAGTTTTCCAGGAAGAAAATCGATGTGTTCTAACGGGGAGTTTGTTAGAAAGAGATCAAAGAGGCAGATGTATTATATGGACGGATAATCATGTATACAATATGGTTCCAAAGTTGTAGAAACAAATTGTTGTAAATGCGTTAAAAGTTGTTTTCCTGACCCGAGCGGTGTTGATATTTTTCTACGAACGATAAAAGTGGTTATTCTGGTCACATGTTTAGTTATCCAGTTCAACCTAGTATGGTTAGGTAATTCTGCTAGTAGTTTATAAGTTTTTGTTCTTATCTTTGAGTAGTTAGTTCAGATTATTTTATTCTTTAGAATTTTGTCTCAAACATTTGATTTAGTTTACCTGTTAAACGTACAAGTGACATTTTTGAACACTACTTCTTTCAGAAGCAAAAAAAAATTTTCGAGCACTTTAAGAAGAAATCGGTTAGCGGGTATTTCGTGAGAAATAGAAAGTTGTAGAACAAAAAGAGTTAGTAAATCAGCCATTTGTGAAAATGTTGGCCTTCGTTATTTAGAAAAGGAATTTATTGGTTTTCTAACTTCAAACAAGTTTTTTAAAACGAATTTCTTAACCTGATCGACTAAATCATTTTGTAAGATGTGTTGCTTGTGTAACTCTAATGAGCAAAACTGATTATTATTTAATCCTCCAAGTGGTTTTGACGAGATATTTCGTTTATCTAGATTTAAATAATTTTATTAATGACGAGATATATCGTCATCGAGATTATGCCGATATTTGATAATGACGAGATCAATATCTGATTAGTTTTTCTTCTGACAAGATATCTTGTCGAGCTAACCACCAGAAGGGTTAATGGTGCTGGTTAGCCTTACAACTCTATCGTTTACTACAACAATTGTTTTCTGAATGAGTTAAAAGAGAACAACGCTGAAACCTGTCGTTATACCAATTCAAACTGCCCCTACTCTTGAAATCATTGTACTATTAACACTGTTAGTCTACATACTATTAAACTGACCCTAATCTTAATAATTTCTTACTAGTCTAATCTCTTAACACGTATCTGTATGAAATAAATAATTTGCATAAGAACTCTCTTATACAGTTTTTATACAAATTTTATGCAAACTCAAATTTATTCAGTTGACAATTTTTAAAGAGTTCGCTCAATGATTGTTTATAATTAATATACATTATACTGTTGATCAAACGCATTGATGAATTGGATATTTGAATTCGAAAAATTCTTGTGATTGATAATAAGTTGAGACCGGATTTTTATGCATTAAAACTGCCAAAATATGCCATAAAATATGCAGTTAAAAATTCTAAAATATGCAAGTAACATGCAGTAAAAAATGACGAAATATGCAAAAATATGCAGTAAAACATTTCAAAATATGCATTTTCATGCACTACAAATTAAAATTGAAAATGAAAAAGAATATATTTGAAGGAGCGCTATAGAAAATAAGCAAAATAATAAAGTCAATTATAGACATCAAGTTTCAAATACAGATGTACATTTATTGCTTTTACATTGCATAGAATTCTCATTACAGTTTTATATTAATAAACTACTAATAGATTAAAAAAGTCTTTAAAATCAAAGAAATAATATATACTCACAAATTATAAGACATATTAAAAAATATTTAAAAATGCTATGGTTATTATGGGAGTAGCTCTAACTTTATTGTACTTGCGAATAATTTAAGTTAATAAACACGTATTTTTCTAAATTATCTTCCTTAAAATTATGTCTACGGTCACTTAAAGTTCTTTTATACGATGAAAAAGAGCGTTCCACATCCACAGACATTATGGGGGCGAATTTCAAGGAACTTAAAAATTTTAGGGTCCAACATGTCATTTTTATTTAGTTCTGTGCCTTCCTCGCCTTAAAGGATTTTTTTTAATAGTTATCAATTTTGTCAACCCGAGATTTTTTTTTACACATCATCTATCTTTTCTTCAAGTATGTTACCAGTTTTACCTGGAATCGAATTGATTTTCATTACCGTATCTTTAAGGATTGAAAGGCTTTCATTTAATGTTTATCCTTTTATTACGCGTTTTCGGATCGAATCTACTTGTTGTTGCACATCCCCCTGGTGTAGGAAAGCCTACACCAGGTCCAGAAGGCCCCGTCGTGCCAGAACCCCATATACTTGCAAAAAGTCCTGATC
The DNA here is from genome assembly GCA_947359465.1 of Metellina segmentata. Classification (NCBI taxonomy): domain Eukaryota; kingdom Metazoa; phylum Arthropoda; class Arachnida; order Araneae; family Tetragnathidae; genus Metellina; species Metellina segmentata. Next base: position 115,986,751 of record OX375875.1, on the reverse strand, counting down.
AACCAACAGCTGCTTATACGAAGCTCCAAGACAGAGAAGAAGGTGATCAGGACTGGCAGGTAGGGAACAGGAACAAGGAGTGAAAATTCTCAACCGTTCTGAAATTTTATACTTTTAAGATGGCCACTTCGATATCTGGCCATGGCCGATTGGAAAGGCCGAGGGCCACAGCATGAGATTGATAGTCCAGGGCGATTGCCAGCATACCAATGGTGGGATGGCGTACGGCGCCACACGGAAAGCAAACGCTGCTTTCCCAGGGAGTGGACCTCAGTGGGAGTGAGACGATTCAAACAGTCCATAGGGAGTTCACAGCCATACTTGGCGAGTACATCGACTGTCTCATACTGAATATGTCGAATCTACTTAAAAGGAGCAATGCGTTTTTACAAATGTAAATGATTTAACGAGGTTTACGTTTTCTATAACATAGCTATTTTATCTAAACGTGCAGAATCAGCATTATTTTTTTAAATTTTCTAATCACATCCTAATATTTGTTCCAATGCTTGGCGTAGAACAAAGCAGCAGACAGCCATGTTCCTCATCTTGTGAGCACAGGTGTCGGAGGTAACGACACAGCCATCAATTCCTTTGCAACTACTACACAGGAGGGTGCTTTTAGATAGATTATTTTTCCTTGTCCAATAAAGGAATTTAATTCCGGAAAGGAATCTTTAACTTTTTCAGCAATAAGGTTAAATGCATGGGAAATACATGTGACGTGGACTAGGTTTTTATAAAACGCTTGTAACAATTTTTCCAGCCTTAATCATATACGAAGCCGCATCTGTCAAAAGTAAAAAAAACTCGATTTTCTATTCCGCTATCACTGGGAAAGATTTTAAGTCTAGAATTAATAAAACGGATATTGTGTCGTGATTAGTTTTATCGAGAATTTTAAAAGCCAAAAGAAATGGGTGGCCAGCTTCGTGGGAACTCAATTTTCCTATTAAAAGATTAGCCACATAATTACCCCCAACATCAGTGGTTTCATCGACGACAAGGTACACGTAATTCTCGCCTATGTGTTCCCTAAGTTTTTGTAATGTTTTTAGATAGCAAATATTTAAGTAATTCTTTAGGAGAGTGCTCTCATCGAGGTTATTTTGGTTCGTGTATTTCGAAAGAAATTCATTGAGGACGGAATACTTCAGTTTAAAAAAAGAAATGTCGGCCGAAATTAATGCTAGACATAAATCTTCACAAAAACTGTCTTCCTGCTTTGAGGTTGATTGTGATTGACTAAGCAAAACTTGACGCTTAGAAAATCTTCGTTCGGCGGAAGAATGTGCTACTACAAAGAAAAATTGAAGTCAATGCACGAACTTAATCATGCCTAAATTTTAAAGACATGTACACTTGGGCCTCCCGTAACACTGGAGTTACACCCCTGAAAACCACCATGCAAAGAAAAACCATGTTATATAATTTATACGATAATATGAGGGAGCTTTTGTCTTGCTTTCATTTAATTTTTGACTGAACAATTAATAGATGAAGCCGTATTGCTCGAGGGTCAGTTTATTAACACCTGCATATTTGCATGTACATGTGATTGAAATTCTCAATTCACTTCTATAAAGAGAATGAAAAGAAATAACTTACCAGTTTTAATATGTTGTTATAGTTGAGATTTCCTCTCATTTGTTAAAGTACACGGTTGGCAATATACCATCTGATCGTCGTACAGAAACATTTCTTTGTTATATGTTTTATTTAAATCCTTCAGCCACCCTTTGTCTTTGAACGAAAAGAGTGTGAAATTTTAGGCATGTTTTTGAACAGCAGGCAAAGCACAACTCTATTAAATTAAAAATGAATGGATTGCTGTTTTGTGATTTTATATCCTTTTCTTTTTATATTCTTAGCATAACTTCCTGTCTTTGCGGCCTATTCAGCTTTCGAGCCTGAATGTTTATCTCCATGTGTTAAATTTCTTCATTTTTTAAAATTCTTCCTCCGAAAGAAACTTAATTGTTTTCGCACACTGAGGCGCCCATAGAACATATTATTTATATAGTTTATTGCTTGTTTAGTCTGTGTGTTCTTGATTATGCATCTTCATGAGAATCCAATGATTGATCGGGTTGTTCTGCAATGTGCTTTTCTTTTCATTTTCATATTTCCTGTGTTACGTAATTATAATTGCTCAGCCGGCGATGTGATCATTTGGTTATTCCTATAATTCATTTTTGTGTGTGTGCGGTACCATTTTAAAATTCTATTCTGCTAAAAATAAATGCAGTGCCTCGTCCCGAGATACTCTATATTTCATTGCAAAAAAAAGTGCTAGAACATTTTAAATATTGATATTTTGGGTGAAATATGCAATATATGCAATACCCTTCATTTATGCAATTTGATGCAGTAACCCCTCAAATATGCAACATAAAATTTTACCTATAGTATCCTTAAAGCATGATTCGGATAGAAAATTGATATCCTGACTCGTGTATGGTGTTAAGACAAATATGCAATTGCATAGGAATCCGGTCTCTAATAATTGATGAATTAAATAATTGATGGCCTTTTCGTACCTAGAAGAGCAAACAGTTAAAAATGGCAACATATTTTAAAACATGCAGTTGTGAAAAAAATGGCAATCCACCTGGAGGGGTTGGCTGAGGTTTATGGCGCAAAGGACGTATTTTGTCAAGCTGAGATGAACACGGTGCAGACAACGTAAAGCAATGGACATACACATTGGAGAACCCATTAAACTACCAATGAGCTTCACAATGAATATCCAAAAAAATTATTTCTTTAACGTCATCTGTTTGATATTAGCGGTAAAGTTTTTTTCTGCGATTTAAATAGTATTTACTAAGAGAATTGTACAACGACGCATCAAGAAAAATTAATCTTATATTCGAGGCATTTTATTAACTGGAGTGAACACCGATTAAATCGCGAATTGTTCATGAGTTATAATTATTGTTAACATATGTTTAAAAACTATTATGATGGTATACTGTTATGATGGTTTGGTAAATATAAAGCTGAAGAATGAAATTGAGCATAGACCTAAAATATAAGTTAACTGAGCATTGCTATTGAGAGGAGTTTCAAAACGTGTGACTAATATTCACGTGACAGCTGTGTGAAATTTTGAATTGGTCGGCCAATTTGGTGTCTTATCACCTCGTATGGCGATGTAATAGTTTATGACAGGGTGTGTATAAATACGCATTTCTATAAACTGGCGATAAAAGTGGTGAAATCACCAAGTCTACTACTATCAGATGAGGAATCAATGGACCAATCAGATGATGAATCTATGGATGGGCGTCTACTCCCGTCCCGTGGACCAATCAAATGACGAATGTTAGGTTCCACAAAGCAGACGAAAGCTGTCCAGGCGCCACATTACTACTAGTTTTGGTCACATGATTATGGGTGCATAAAAAGGTTACCATTGCTCAATCTACTTTTATATGGTATTGAGTACCTCATTCGTAAAATGTCTTCAATCATGTCATCAATTGTGTGTGGAAAAAAATATTGGTTTGATATCTCCTACATTATATACTAATTGACATATTTAATCTAAACGTGTAAATAAATTGGTTAAAGAAAATAAACCAACTTAATTTTGATTAAGTGTATTTAAACTTATTTATAAGCGCCATTGTCACCACACGCAGAACTGACAAGAGCTTATAACAGATCTCAAATTCACCCAAAACGGGTCCTCGTCTTCATACAGTTCGGAAATGCTAATCTAAACTGAAATCGGAGGAGAGGTTATCATATTCGGAGTATATTCTTGAAAATTAATTTCAATGCAACAGATTTACCAGCTTGAAATCAAATTCCTGTCCGTACACTTCTAAGCTAAGCACAGCATTATTAAGCAAAGACTCAAAATAATGGTGGCGAGGGGAACGCAACGTGTGTGTAACATTATACCGGTAAATACTCATTTTCTGGACCGACACACAGCAAGCTTTGGCTTACATAATTAATTTGAAATGCTCTGTTGGCGAGGAATCTGGAATAAGTGGACAAATTAGGGGCTAAGGCATTCCTTTACAATAATTACCATCCATTATAACAATTATAATACATTACAAATGTTTCTCTTGGAATCAACTCAATATTTGCCAACAAGGTGTACGAAGTCTTTAAGGTGTACTTACACACTAGAAGTTTTTTTAAATTTTAACTTTAAAAATCCAGTTTTTTCCACAGTAGGTCATTGGTTTATGCTTAAAATCATTGTAGTGAGAAAAAATCGTATTCAACTAATTATTAATTAGTAAATTAAGATATATTGAGCTAATTAGCATGTTTTTTGAACAGTGATATCTCAAATTCTAATTTGTCTAGAAAGACAGTTCTAGTTGGAAATTATTTCCAATATTATTCTTCATGTTCTGACCCTCAATCAAGTTGCTAGGTAGAAAAGTTTTTTTGTTACAACTTTTTTCGCCAAGGATGCATAAAATATCAAGATTTTTTCTGGAAATTTAGGATTTAAAAATCCATTACAAATTTATTTCTTAACTAATAACTCTGATTGAGGTTCAAAACATCCGTTGTATTATATAGATTATAATGATACAAAATAATTATAATGGATTAATTTATTGTTGAGTTATCACTGTTTGAACAAAGCATCATATTGCAAAAACTTGTTTCTTCAGAAACCGAGTTTAAAGTTTTGGAAAGATGTCTGTTTATGTCGAAGTATCTAACAAAAACCCTTGTAACTAGAAAACGATTTAGAATATTTTCAAGATCTTGGCATCGTTTGAAAGCTAAAGAACTGAAGAATATTTCGAAACAATAAAAAAAATCAGACTTTTTGTTCGATTTTCACGATTTCTAGTGTGTACATACACCTTAAAAGATCAATGAACTACATTTGATGGTCCATTCAATTTGAACGCGTAAACTCCTATTCATAAAACATAACGTAGGTAGGTAGGTATTTTAACTAACGTCGCGAATGAGCAACACAATGTGCTATTGGCGTTGGTCCGAGATCAATCCCGGAAGATAAGGTAAGGTAATTTTAACTAACGTCGCACTGGAGCAACACAATGGGCAATTGACTATGGTCCGGGATCAATCCCTTAAGGGAAAGACCCGAGGACAACATCTCGTAATTTTGAACCACGATCAAATGACGAGACAACACCTGAGCTGGAACTCAACTCTCCAAACTACCACACCAACCCATTGTGAGGCCATGGGAGATTTAAATCCTGAAATGAAATATCTAAAAACAACACGCAATTTTGAGTCACTGTCAGACGACGAGGTCAACACCTGAGGTGGTACCCCACTTTACAAACTCCCACATTCCGCCTACATGAGGAGATTTGAAGCCATGACCGATTTAACGTGCACCAGCCTCCTATGTACACGACAGTTTTTTTATTGGATTCGAACTCGTAGCCCTCCGGTTACTAATCCGTTACTCTTCCTTACAAGCTGGCACGGTCCTATGCTGTAATGCAAGCCAAACAGCGCAATACCTGAATGAAACCGAACAATGTCAGTGCATTTGACAGATCAACGCATTTTTGTGCACCTTCAGATATTGCAGCCAGCACATTCAAATTTTCAGGTAGTCGAATCAACTTCGCACTGGAGCAACGCAACGGGGTATTGTTGACAGTCAGGGACTTGTCCCGAAGAAAGAGATCCAAGGACAACACCTCATTTTGAACCACGGTCAGATGACGAGGTCAACACTTGAGCTTGCCACCCCACTATTCGAATTTTCAGAATTATGTCGATTGTCTTCAGATTTATTATCGCTAGAAATGTAATATTTGATTAGTATACCTAAGTAACAATGGCTCTTGGTTCATAGGCTCTGATTTCGTATCTCGGTCATGTCATGAATGCTCCAAGTTGTCAGAATCCAATTTAATCCGAGGTCTAGTCAGTCCACGTGAAGCAAAACATGATTTTAGAGTTTCAACCAAACCTAAGTGATATGATATAACTAATTTGGAGTTTATTGTTGCATACACATATTCAGAATATATAATCTAAACTTTGAAGTACATACAACAGAACGCCTTCAAGGGCACATCTCTAAAATTAGTATACGGGTTTCACGGTCCCGACGCACTCTAGCGATCTCTTCTTTTCCCACGGGGTTTACTGTTTTTATTGTAAACACAATAGTCACGTTTCTGAGTTACCCGAACGATCTCTTTCTGCTTCCATCCCATTATTCTTTTACTCTTTTCATGACATTTCCTGAAGTTGTTAGAACTGCTCCTGCCCTTCAACAACAAACTGGAAATCTAATATGATATTTAGCTATAGACCTTAGACATCTATTCTTGTAAACTACCTCTCGAAACGAACCTCTACCTAATGAAAATGAAATTAAGACATCCCCATACAAAGTGCATGATACCTACTTCCATAGAGACTGCCAGTATTCAGACTTAATGGCAGGAACAGTTCCCGTCGTAGACACACAGTATTGAGATGATTCCATGGAAAGAGAAAAGCCATGCGATAATTGTAATAAATGAAGCACGGAGTCAAGTTGCCTTCGTCTAAACTTACGGGTTAGTTGGAGACGATATTTTCACAACAATGTGATTTTATGGAAGTTTAAAATTTTTTTTTCCTAAAGCTCTTTTAGAGAAGTCAGACGATATTAATTAGTCAGTAGTCACTTAGTTATCTAGGAATAATCAGAATAAATGCTATTTGAATGATAATATTGCTAATTCGGATTTTAATGCTTTTATTTAACACTCTAAGTGTATTCAACGAGACATTTCGTCCATCAAGATCTAAGAAATTATGCCCACGACGAGCTATCTCGTCATCAAGATATTGCCGATTTTCTTAAGATGAGATGAAGATCTGATCACTTTTCTTCTGATGACGGGAATCTCGTCTATCAATATCGGAGTAATTTTGCTAATGACGAGATATCTGATCATCAAGACGTTGGTGATTTTTGATTATGCCATGATGAAGATCTGATCACTTTTGTTCTAATGAAGAGAAACTCGTCCATCAATATCGGAGTAATTTTTCTAATGACGAGAATCTCGTCCATCTTTTGGAGTAATTTTGATAGTGAAAAAATATTTGATCATCAAGACGTTGGTGATTTTTTGACTATGCCATGAAGAAGATCGGGTCACTTTTCTTTAAATGACGTGATATCTTGTCCATCAAGATGTGAGCAGTTTTGCTAATGCTGTCGACAACCACAAGGAGGGTAAAGGGATAGGGAAGGAGTTCAAAACTAAACCGCCTAAGTAGTTTACACGAATTGATACGTTCTTTAACCTACAACTGCCTCGCCTGAAGTCTAACCAGTTCTTATTTTCTTGCCCAATGGATTCTTTCCAAGGACCCTTTCAATCAATAAATGGTGTAATTTATTAATCTGTTTTGGAGCAAACCAGCAATCTCGTGGTACTCAGATGGTTAAGAATCAGTTAATTTTGAAAAGTTATATTTCAATTCTCCTTATGTATTTTCTAAGTCTAAGTTTCAAAAGTTTTCGTCATTCTTAGGAAGCAACCCAATAGAAACTAGAATCGTTCTTTGTAGTAAGCCCCAACAGCAATATGAAGTTTGTAAGCATTTAAGAGTATTTATCTTGTTTTTATGCGACACCAATGCCACGGTTCAATTATTCGCACCCTTTGAATACTGTAGGATTTAAGCTTTAGTTAAACGCCATGCTTCGGTGGTTTCAAATCGGTGAATAAATTTACGTCGGAATAAACGTTGAGAACTTTTATGGCGAAAATAGAATAAAAAAGAACTAGCCACATGGAAGCCATAAAATATCAGAACTTTTAGTAGAGTATAAACCAGTTTAAGTTTAGCTCTGACGAGAGAAGAAAAATAACTGCAGTTTATCTAGAGATTTTCTAAAACTTTTCATGAAGGGAAAGAACGTAGTGAAACAGCAGTTTGAGGATAAAATTAGCAAAACTTTCTTTTATCACCTTTGTGCATTCAAGCAGCTTTTTCACGATCTCAATACTTTGAAAGAACAGCTCTTTTTTAAACGTGAAAGAAGTAGACGTTTTTATGAATTTTTTATGAGATTGAGCAATAACAATTTTCTATGGAAGACCGGGGCTAGTTGGCATAGTTTTTGGTTTTTGATTTTTTTCAGTATTGCTTTCATTTAATGCAACCAATTTTGTTGATGGAACTCTGGTTTCATATTAATGAAGGAAACAACACTAAAAATATAATTGTTTACTCGTTAAATATTCTCTATGAAAGCGTTCAAACTATGTCAACTTAGTTCTGATGTGGGGTTGTTGGGGATGTTGGCATAACTCCTGAGATAGTTGGCGTAGCATATCCTTGTGATAGGATCTAAGAAATAATACGAGTTAATCACTTTAAAACTTATAATTAATACAAGATAAGAAAAATTAGGAAACAAAACAAAAAGAACAAGAAAATCTTTAACGCTTCAAGTCCACCAAAGACGCAGGGCGATTGTCCACTTGGATTGGTGGATTGAAATTTTCTAAAATTGTTTTGTGGTTCTACCAGATTGTGTCCTTGACTTCTGGCCATCTCCAAAGTACTTGTGTTTTCACCATTGTGGAAGTATACTCTTTATCACCGTCGATGTCCATCGTCTTTCCTATGCCAATATGCACCACGACTTAAACATCACATGTGGCTGAAGGATGTCATGGATGTACCGCTCGGCTGTCATTGTGCCATTGATCAATATTAGGGGTGACCGTGTATCGTAAGCAATGGCACCCCGTACCATCACACCAGCTGTAGGAGAGGTGTGTCGCTGTAAAGCGAAGGCATGATTGAGGTGTTCACCGCGGGCCCTCCACACACGAACACGATTGTCAACACTGCTCAAATTGAATCTAGATTCGTCGCTGAAGACGACCTGGTTCCATTCCGTTGCAGTCCAATCCCGTCGTGCGCGACACCACTCCAATCGGAGGCTTCGGTGGGTGGGTGTCATTGGCAGCACAAGTAATGGGCGCCGCGATACCAGATGTCCTACAGCCAGGCACGTTGCGATGGTTCGGGAAGACACAGGGGCCCCGTAGTGAAGGTGCTGCCTGTGTCTGGATAGCGGCCAATGAGGCAGTTTTCTCTACGCGTGCGTTACGTATGATGTGACGGTCTTATCGACGACTGGTCTGTCGAGGGCGTCCCGAGCCTGGTTGCCGTGTAAATGAAGTCTCTTATTTCCACTGTTCCCAACACCTCATCACAGTAAAATCAGAACGGCGTACTTGACGAGCTAGTCGCCGAGCTGACCACCCAGCTTCCATCATCCCGATGATTCTTCCCCTCTCGAACTCTGACAGCTGTTCATATTTTCTTCAATGGTAGCGTAACGGCATGTCTACCTCAGCGTTTCCTTTGGAAAAGATTAAGTACACTCAAAAAAGCTCTGCTTACCTGTTTTATACTCCAAGGAGAACGAAGTTCAACGCCCTCTAGTGGCATTACGCAATGCGTAATCGCGCTGCATTTTTAATCATTTGCATATCTGGCCGACATGTATCTTCATGCCAAGTTTCGTTACGATCCGACAATTATATCTTGGTGCGCAAATTTTTATGGCAATAAGTGTAAATCGCTGTTACTAAAAATAAAATTTACATTGTTTTTTATATAACCTTTTCAAAATTAATTTTACTTCAAAAATATTAAAAACAAAATATCAATAAATATTACATAATTATTATTTTTTAAATCCTGAAGGTTATATATGCTTTTTTCCGCCATGCAACCTGCAATTTTCCTTGAATGGGATTCTAACCGGTCTAGACTTCCTGACCTAACATTATGCATTACTCCTTCATACAACCTGTAGTTTTTCTTGCATGGATTCTAACTAGTCTTAGTTCATTCTTTTCCAAACATTACGTATTACTCCACCATACAATGTGCAGTTTTCGCATGTTTCCAAATCAGTAAAACTTCTTGATGGAACGTAACGCATTACTCCATCATGAAACCTGCAGTTTTTCTTGATGTGGCTTCTAATCAGTCAAACTTACTAACAGAACATAACGCATTACTCCACCATGCAACCTGCAGTTTTCTTGCATGTCTTCTAACCAGTCAAACTTCTTGACCAAAGGCATTTTTCCTAAGATTTCTCAAACCAACAGATGAGAATATACGATCATTAAGTGTTCGTAGGATTAAGCAATGGTGCATGTATCATGACGCTCAGACAGTTAAATGTGATGACTGGGAAGCACCTTTTCAGTTGCACCTTTCTGCTAGACGTTCTCTCTTGTTAGGACTTAAGAGCTCTTTGACCTTCGTGGGGCCCCCTCTCTGATTTGTTGGACAACAAGACGCCTCATGTCTAAGAAGACGATGGCAGGCGTAATTAAAAAAAAAGTTTAATGTGATGTAGAGTAAAATCAATACTACACTACTAGAAAATCTTGTGCCAGTCAGAGGAGCAAGTCAAAAATATAACAATAGGTTAAATCGTTAAAATCAAAGGTTGTATGGTTTGTTATAAAGCGATTAAGTGAGCCTTAACATTACATGCATTTTATGGAGATGCTTCAGAATGAAAACAATCAATTTTACTTTTCTCACACGCTTTAATGGTACCTATATAACTCGTTATTAAAATTCCAAAGGAATTATAACATAGATAATTAAGTACATGGAATTGTTCCCTTCAGTTCATCTAGATGTCAATCTTTTGGATAAATTATGAAAGTATTAGGGATTTTGGCGAGATTGGTTTTAATCAGTGGTTCCCAAAGTGGAACCCCCAGGGGTCCGTGAGACAACTGAGGGAGTCTGTGGCAAATTAAAATGAATTTGGGGGTGCATGGACAATGTCGGGGGGGGGGGGGGGTCCGCGAAAGGTTTAATATGAAGTAAAATAATTGTGACCCATCTTCGTTGTTATGAAAGTTAAAATAAATAACAATAAATAAATTGATTGCGATTTTGACGGCATGAGAAAATAAATAATTTGTTTTATTTTCTTATATCTGAGACGAAGAAAAATGCAGATAATACAGTGTTGAATATTTAAAATGTGGCTTTATTCCGTTATCAGAAAATAGTACTTTACCTATGTGCCTTCTATACAATAAATTTTTGTCAAACGAATCAATGAAACTTTCTAAATTTCAACACCACTTTGTAAAGTCCATAGCGACAATAAAAAGAAACATATTTAGCTTCTTTAAAACAGTCAAATAAAAATGTTTGAAAATACCGACAGTGCGACAACTCTTAGAGATAGCATGTGAGCGAGACGACGATGGAGTGCGTGATTCGTATAACATTTCTTTACTGATTTCATAGTATGAAAAGCCTTACACCATTGGTGAAGAACGTATTATACTAGGTGTAATTAAGGTAAAACGTTCCGTGCTGCATAAACCAGCTTTCGATGTTATAAGAATTTCACTGAGTAATAATACAGTACAAAGAAGGATTGACGAAAAGGCTCAGTGCGTTGAAAATTCTTCATGCGAGTACTTAAAAACATCTGAATTCACTATACAGCTTGACGAGGCAACTATGCCAAGAAACGAACCTTTACCGTTAGCTATTGTAAGAATTGTGAAAGAAAAAAGTATTTCCAAGAAAATTGTTACGTATCACATGTTTGGAAACTGATACGAAAGGTGAAGCAATATTTAATGAATTAAAAGATTTTTCGATTTAAAAACTATACCCTTGAGTAATATCGTCTCTGTTGCTAATGACGGTGCTCCGGCAATGGTAAGACGACACCAAGGCCTTCTGGAATACTTAAAACAAGTTTTTCTAAACGTATTATCTGTAAATTATGTCATTTGTTGACAACATTTAGTCGACAAAAATCTGAGTGAACGCTTTCGAGGCTCACTAATTATGTCATTAGAGGAGTTAAAACCAAAAGAAATCCCTTAAATGAGCGATTATTTGCTCATCTTTGCTTAGAAAATGATGAAGATTATAATAGTTTACTACTTAGCATGGAAGTTCGTTGGTTATCTAAAAATGCATGATTCGATCGATTTTATGCACTCTTTGATTCAGTGTTGGAATTTCTGGAAAGTAAAGACAAGGATTTGCGGCTCAATTGAATTAATTTTTTAAAAATGACAGCTTATATTACTCACTTATTTACCAAATTTAACGAAACCAATTTGAAGCAACAAGGTGATCAATTAGATTTAATCTAAATTTAAAATATATCTGCTGTTACAAAACTTTTTCTGTACTGCATGGGGAGAGAAAAATGCTTTCACTTTCCAAATCTTTCAAAATTGCAAAAACGAGATTTTAACACTTAATGGTTCTTTATTCTGGCCTCAGCCAAAGATTTGAAGACATTTTTCACATGGTTATCCCCTGTTGGGTGTTGGACCCTTTTGCAAGTAGACCCACAAACTCAGATGAATTTATACTAATACAGAAACAATAAATTGAATCGTTCACCAATGAGGAGCCGAAATCAATGTTTGAACAAGGATAGCAAACATTCTGGTTACAAAAGATACCAATTTTATATTCTGCGTTATGGGTTCAGGTACAAAAGCTGTTAATTGCTTTCCTGTCTTCCTATTTAGTAGAACATGAATTTAGTGCAGCTATGAGCTTCATCACGAAAAAAAGAAGCCGACAAGAAATTAGTGCTCTTGGAGATTTACGAATGTTACCCACAAGGAGCCTAACATAAATAATCTCATATCATCCCATCATGTTCACTCATCTCATTAAATGTGTTTTGTATTTTAAAACAAAAGTTATAATTTCAATAAATACTACTACTACTACAACTATTTTTATTTACTACAACTATATATTATAGTAGTAGTAGTACTTTCAATAAATACTACAAAAAAATATACAAAATTTATATTTCAATAAATAAATACCTTTAAAGACATGAAAGTTAAATTTGTAATTTTTCTACTATGAAGTTATGTAGAGTTATTTTATTTGGGGGTTCATGGTCAAGTTTTTCTATAAGAAGGGGTCCATGGACATACTAAGTTTGGGAACCACTGGTTTAGATGTTCAAACAACAAGAAGGTATTCCATAAGTCTGAAGCAGAACTGCAAACAACTGAATTAGTAAACCCAAACGAAATGTGGAATGAGCGCGGGCTATTCTGCAGGAGTATGCCCACAGGTGGGACAGTAAATAGAATTGCATTTCCTCGAGAACATCCATCATCTCCAAAGTGACCACCTGTGGTGCACAGGCTGACACAAACGTAATTCGCATGAACTGCTATGTCAATTTGATTTCTCGCTTGCCCTTTCTCCCATTCGCTGGGTAATGATCTTGTAGGTCACTCACTTTGAACGGTGTTTGCACCAACTGTTTTCTTTCAGTGCCTATCAGTGTATTAGCTTGTTGAGTAATCCATACGATAGGAACAGAAGAATTGCAAAGAGCATCAATAGATATGATGTCCTAAAAATGGTACAAACAAATGAATGACAAATGTCTTGAATGTCGCCCACTTTAGACGTTAGTGGCATTACTGATTTTGTATTTGTTTTTAACACTTTATTGGCATCATTGTTTTTTGGTAGTGTTCATCATAGGGTATTAGGTTGTTAAGCAATCAATACACTTTCGTCATGATCGGAATAGGACAGATTTGAAAAGATCAATCATGCCTTAGATATTTTTGAACTGGTAGAAATAAGTTTTTTAATCCATACACTCGAACAGAGAATTTACTAAAAACAAGAAAATGATTGATGTCATGAAAAGGGTACAAACAAATGACAGACTGTAGCCCTGGAGATCGCCCACTTAACACGTTATTGGCATCACTATTTTTTGATAGTATCCATCACAGAGTATTAGGTTTTCAAGCAATCAATCAACTCGTTCCGATTGTAACAGAAGGTAGATTTGAGATAGATCAATCATTACTTGATTTCTCTCAAATGGCAGAAATGGATTTCATTCAGACTGTACATTAAAAAGTACATGTTTTTGATTTCATGAGAATGATGTAGCATACCTATTACTTAGGCCTACTAGTAGTCTAGCTGATATGATGTCATAACGTTTGTTTGAGTCCCAGTAAGTTCCGGGTTTCAAGTCTCGATTGTAAAGGCATGGATGTTGGTAATCAACCCAATTAGGAATATCGGTGATTGCCCATTTGGTGCTTTTCCAACAAAGACGAGGGCCAAAAGAATAAGCGGTTGGATGTTAGCAAAGAAATAAAGAAAAACTCTTCTACTGAATCACTACATGCCTCACTTTCAATAGACTGTCTGCATCAGTTTCGTTCAGTGTTCATCGCTGTGTTGATATGCAATGCAATCTATTTTCGATCGATATAATTTGAAAGGACTGCACGAAAATGAGCAAGCCCATCTCTAATTTATTATTACAAAAGCAGTTTTCATACGAGTGTAATGTGTTCTCATTAACAACTCGCTCTAGGCAGTGCTTGCACAAAATGTTTTATTTCAGCGTTAATCACTGTTACCTTCTTGGTAGTTGTCTCTATGACAGTAAGATTTGCTACTGACGACATATCTCGTCATTAACAAAACTGACCAGATCTTTATGAATGATATATCTCGTCATTAGAAGAAAACTGATCAAATTTCGATCTCGCCACCATAAGAAAATTGGCGATATCCTGATGACGAAATATCTCATTAGAGAAATTGTTCAGATCTTGATGGACGAGATAATTAGTCGAAACCTCTTGGAGGGTTAAATAGTTAAGTAACCTTCAAACCTTGATTCTCTGATTTCTTCAAAATGGTACAAACCTAATTGTTGCTAAGACTTGCAATCTTCTTGTTGGCTACTTACTAAGGACCGTACTCGCACAAGCTATTTACCAGTACAGTCCAGTCTAAGTTTTTTGAACAAACCATGTGGTTACGAATGAAACATAGAACATATAGGATCAAACTTTACTTGTTTGTTAAGGTCTACTGTAATCATGTAGGTCAGTGCAATTTGTAAGACATTCACCAACTCGTCTCGAATTCTATAAGAAATAACTTTAAGATTTTTTCACTTTGAGGCAGACAGATAAAAATAGTAATGTCAAAATGAAATAGGAAACTTTTTCACCCAGATTTGAGTACGTATGAATTTTTAAATTGGTTAAAATTACAGGTGGTTGCCTAGAAAAGGTATCTTAACATTAGGATATCTGACATGATCTGGATTGACGAAATATCTCTTCAAAACCACTTGGAAGGTTAAATACTTGAAATTTAAATTCTATTGACCCAGTTTATTCATGGAAAGTACGTAACTTTTAGACTTCACTGGATGAAATTAATTTTTAATAAATCTGAATCTTCATTCTATTGATATGTAGAAGCATTTTTCCACTTATTTTTACCAAATGATCAAAAGCTCGAGTAATATCCTAATTACAATTTATTAAAAATAATAAAAAGGATACAAGGTATCATTTTCAATAACAGAATGCTTTTATAATTTATTTAAATTTCCCTTAATAGCTTCGCAATGGAATTTACACTGAATTTAATTATTTCTGATAAATTTTAGTTCATCATTGTTATGAATACGAAGATGCATCCTTTCACTTTCCTTCGCCAAATCACCAGTCGCTTAAGAATATGCTTAAAATTTGATTGCAGAGCAATAACTGATTTACAAACTTGAAGCTAAAGTATCATTTTACGAAAATAATCAAAAAGGTTTTCCATTCTTGAGAGTACTCACCGAAGTTTCTACGACTAGGAACATAATATAATCTCTTTTTACGTCGTACTGTTCACTTTCATTTTAAAAGGAGTCTGCTGAAAGATGGTTTCAGAGATAAGGGAACACGTTTTTTTTCTCATCAAAACGCTCCCCCGCGGAGTAGTATAATTGAGATCCACGAAATTTTCTCAGCTCTCGATTCTCTCAATTTCCATAGAGATAATTGAGAAGTTGTTATGTCCAGGAACCATCTCCGGGTACGAGAAAATAAATTTGTGTTTTTCCAAAAACTGAGAAAACACATCAGGCTGATCAAACTAAGTTAATCGCTTTACACCGTTACATAATTTTCTCGGGAATAATACTTTTTTTATCGTGTTTATAGTTTCGTCATCGAGTGCTGATTTTTTTTATTGGAAGATGTTTCGAATGGAGGGCTTTTCAGTTTTAGTATAGCTATGCGAATAAAAATGAAGTGTTTGTTTTGATCTCAAGTGATTTGAGGGTTTTCAAAGTTTACAAGAAAGAGTGAAGTGAATTGAAAGAGGGAGTAAAATAATCCAAAAAAGAATGAAGCTCTAGTCTATTTGAATTGATTTCGCAGTTCTGAAGAATGTACACATGAAGCCACATAATTGTTATAGTCATGTCCATTAAAGAGTCAGGTGTCACCGTGTGCATTTTGCACAGCTTTGGCTATGTTGACAGTTTTTTTTTATACATAAAACTATTCTTCAGGATGGGGTTGAAAGAGCAGCTGCTATTGCAAGGCAGGAAAATAAACGCTAAGGTGCGCGTTAAACGACCTGACAGTTTTTACAATGTCTATATGTCCATTTGTCGATTTCCCCCTACTACTGGTTTCCATTCCTTTAAAATGTCCTTTTCTCAGACTGATTAGTGTGATGGTTTTTCTGTTGGTGTCAATCTTACAAATTCATTGTTTAAGTTTAATTTTTTGTGATACGTTCCCGAGAGCAGAAAATGTATAACACTGCGACGTACGTCGCAGAACAAACAAGGTCTTTGAGAACAATTTTTCCTTAGTTTTATCAAAATTTTGGCTGATTTTTTTAGTCATAAGTTACCATATTATTCAGTGCAAAGCACGCTTTTTGCCACACCTTTTTTCTTCTCTAGCTACGGAACAACCTCCCCACACCGCCCAAATGACCACAAACACTTTATAAATAAAACATCTTGTAATATTATGTCATATTATGTCATAAACATCATCATATTATGTCAATGACAAAATATTTAGCTTCAAAAGTTATAGACAGAATTGGAAATTCTAAAGGTATGCCTGGGTTTGAAACAAAGTACGTTAATTAATTTTGACGTTGTATTATAAATATGAAATAAATATTTAGCTGATAATTGTACTTGACGTCTGTTTTTTATTTTTCTGCAGTTTTCAAAATTCGGACAAAATGCCTGCAGTGATTGCTTGGAGTTGTGTTGCAGAACACTGAATATACAGTGTGTATCGAAATGATAGGTCCACCCGCATTTTTCAAAATTTCGACTCTTAATTTAGAATAAGAAACACTTTTTTGGTGGAAATAATTATACAATAATCGTTACAACTATTTAGGAAGCAATTTGTCAAAAATAAATAATTCCTTTTTATTTCACGCAATTTTTCATTTTGAGATCGTTTCGAAAAGATAGGTCCACCTTTATAAATCTTTGCACCAAAACGTTTATTTCCACAAAATTTACATAAATATCACAGTTTAGTCTTACTGCGGGATTACGCTGGCTGCTGTGGAAGTATTTAAACAGATTTGAACATCACGTTGCAATTAAATTAAATGGGTCGTCGTTGCAGTCTTTCGCTGATTGAGCAAGGGAAAATTGATGCATTTAAGAAGTGTTGAAAATCGAAAAGAGACATAACTAAACTTTTAAACAGATCGCATAATGTTGTAAACAATTTTGTGCGACTTAGAAATGCTTATGGCACTAAAAAAACACATGGGCGGCCATCAAAAGTGACACCTCGACAAAGAAAGAGTATCGTAAAGGATTTAAAATCTGAAAATACGAGCTTATCCACGTTGGTCAGGCAACAAAACCCTCCAATATCAAAATCTACGGCCCATAGAGTGGTAAAGAAGTTCGGCAATTTAGTTTACTGGAAGAGGAAAACGGCTCCGAAACTAACTAAAGAGCATAAAAAAAGCGATTGAAATTTGCACAGGAAGTGATATCCTGGAAAGAAGACTGGCATCGAGTGATATTCAGTGATGAAAAAAAATTCATCCTGGATGGTCATGATGACTGGCAGTATTACTGGCACGACCTGCGTAACGATGGAGAGATATTCTCGAAGAGGCAAGCTGGCGGTGGTTCCGTTATGGCATGGGCCGTATTCGGACGTGCAAGAAAAACTGATTTAGCATTTGTAGACAATCGTTTGAATGCTGCAGCCTACCAACAGCTGCTTGAACAATAATTTCTTCCACAATCAGAGTACATTGGAGGCCCGTTCTTTATGTTCCAACAGGACGATGCTCCTGTGCATACTGCAAAGTCCACTTTTGAATCGTTTCTGGATAATGGTGTACATATTATCGATTGGCCACCTTGCAGCCCCGACCTGATCCGGTACAAAACATATGGACCATACTCGCAAGAGCAGTGTATGCAAGCGGAAGGCAGTACAACTGTACTACAGACTTAAAAAACGCTATTTGCTCCGAATGGCCAAAAATCGAGACAAACTCTTGACAAAAACTTGTAGAAACTATGCCGAATAGAATTTATGAGCTCATTCTGAAAAACGGTGGAAAATTTTCGTATTAGTTGAACACTAATTCGATGTTTGGTTCAGTGGACCTATCTTTTTGAAACAGCTGTTTCACATAATTTTTGTCTTCCGTATAATTCCTATGATTTGTATATTATTTATGCATAATTTTGTCATTCTATGAACTAACGTAGTTTATAAAATAGCACTTTGTACACAATAAAACTTTTTTTACCAACATAACTTTCGATTTTACTAGTGGACCTATCATTTCGATACACACTGTAATTCTGCACCTGGGGATATGTGTTTGAATTTCACCTAAGCATTAGCATCGGTATGAGTAATTGGGATTTGCTCAGCATTCAATTAATGCACTGATTTCCTTTGCCAATGGATCTACAGTTTCATTTCCTTCAATGTTCACACGTGCTAAGAATCCACTTAAGAGTGCAGCTTTTCTCCAAGCACATAAGTTGGTGCAGAAGTGAATGGAGATCTAGGACACATTTTGAGATGCCATTTGCAATTGTTTCTAAGGAAGATATGGAATAACTTAAGATCATAATTTCCTAGGTTTGCTGTGCTGATGAAAGATTAATGTAAGTTTCAAGATAGCCTTAGATACACAATTCTTTAAATAAAAATACCTCTAAAATTCGTATGGCTGCGGAAAAAGACGCAAAACATTGCAAAATACAACGGATCCAGGCGTCATATGAAGCCACAGATACTCAAATAAGATATTTCAGTAATTTATTGACAGACTTTGAATTATATGTATTACTTCTTATAATATTACTACTTTTTGTAACAAGTATACTTTTGTGACTAACGTTAATCTGAATATCATCCCATATTATAATATGAATCATTAAATCCACAAGTTCTCAACCAATTTCAGGAACTAGGAGGTAAATTTAAATCGTAGCTGTTGGAAGTTGGGATATTAGATGATACATCCCAGAAATCGTCGTCAAAAGGGGAAGATACCATCTTTTTAAATTTATCAATAGCGGCATCTCAAAACTGAGACAATCTGAGAGCAGTACAAATATTTCATCTGGTTAGTCATAACATAGAGGTAAAACTATTTAAATTTTTTATTCATTCAATAGACACTAAGAAACAAAACTCGTTATATTTTATGAACAGTTAGTTTTAAATTTGAGACTAAAAATAGGATTTGAGCAGATAGTAACGATACTATTTCTGAGAACGCTAAAGAAATTAACTGGTATAATAGTTTTGAATGGAAATCAGATTACAAAAAATGCATGATATTGGTTTCGAGAACAATAAGTAACACAGTATAAATGGCTATTCCTAATTTAATAATGCGAAATCATTTTCCGTGCCGATGTGTTTCGTATACTTATCCTTTTTATGGATATGATTGAGTTTAATGTTTTTCATATATAATTTGCTAGAAGAAATGAAATATCAAGAAAAACATTTACCAGATCACATAACCCATAACACTCGTGATGAAATGTATGTAAGTCTAGTGGGAAGAGATTTGCTGATACATTTATAGCTTTGTGTTCCCAATATATGTAATCCAATTCGATTACGGTCTTACCAATTGATCATTCTTAACTATTTATACTCGCAGACGTGCCAGGAAAAGTATTATAAAGAAAAATAAGAATAAAGCGAAATAAAAAAGAATACAACGAATGTTTTGGTAATAATGTTACGAATAATCTTACGGTATACTGTGCACATACCAATCGTGCTTTATGACAGCAATAAAATAAATGCGAACGTATAAATACGGTACTATTCAGTGTGATTTGGAACAGTATAATATGAAGTCTGCGAAATTGGTCGTCTTATTTGTGTGTTAGAGCTGTCTAAGATCTAATTGTGCTGATTTACGATGGTGTCCATTGTAATATAACTTACTAACCACTGCGTGGAAACGCCGTGATGTAAGGTATTAAGCTGTTGCAAAATTTTCCGCAGATTTCAAACCCGTTGAAGATATATTCAATTAAAAAATTATTTATTTAAAGAAAATCATATTTTTAGGTATCAATCAAAACTGAAATTTTCCGCAGATTTCAAATCCGTTGAAAATTTTACTCTATCTTTAACGGTCTAGGAAATAGAAAAAATAACTTTGACTTCAGTTTAAAGATTTATCGTCTGGCTGGGAAATCAATCGTGCAAAATCAAAGCGGAAACGAAATAAATAATTTTCTCCGCGTTTTGCGGATGAAAAAAACTTGGCATGATTCCAAACCCTGACTGCAAGGTCTCATGAGAAGAAAAAGTTCTCAGCGTTTGAAAAACCGATGGAGAATAAAACTATGAAATTCATTTAAAAATCTTCTAGATTGAATTTTAAAATTCGCCGTCACTCAAAAATTGCAAAAAAATTCGGACTAACTATGTGCCAAATCTCACTGCTGTAAGTGCCATAGATCGTCAGGATTTTGCGGCCACGAAAGAGACAAACAAACACTTCCTTTTATATAAGTAGAGATTATATTAGGACTGCATTACATAGTCAATGTCTTTTAACCCTCCTGGTGGTTGTCTTAACGAAGAATCTGAAATATACCAGAATTGACCAGATCTTGAACTAGTCATTAGCAAAATTGGTCAGATCTTGACAGACGAAATATTTCGTCGAAAACACTTGGAAGGTTAAAATGACCACGTTGTTAAAATAGCAGTAGGCTTTTCCTAACGCATGTGATAGTCAAATTACATCGCAGACCGACACATTTATTAAAATGCTACTACAAAATGGATCTCAAGTTTTATTCTTGCCAATTTTTGACTAAACATTCGAAATTAGGGGAGTTTCAAATGAGTTTGTTGCAATTTCTGCTAAAATAAATGTACATGCTTCAGTCAAAAGAAAAAAAGAAAAAAAAGTTTGTCTTTTAATGATTTACTTTTTTTAATGGAAAACCCTCTTTTTGTAGTTGAAAATGCTGATTGGTTGTTTTTTGGGTTTTATGACCCTACGGTCATATTTGGCCTTTCTGCTCCAGACAAAAGACATACGATTTCAAGTAATGAACATACTCACACAAGCGTAGTTTGGAAAAGTTGAAAGATAGGGTTTTCCGAATAAATAAAATCATGTGTGTCCCAATCTTATCAGACCTTGCTTAGATATACTGTACAAATCTGACCCAATGTTTGAAAACCCTTTTTGGTTGTATTTTGGCAAAGTGACCGAAGAGTGACATACCAAGTTCAAGGTCTAATTTCCTCTTCTGTTGTGAACAATAAACTCAGGGCAAACACAACCCAATGTCTCAAGGTTGAATTTGACTCTGTGTTACAAAAATTGACCAAAGAACAGGAAACCAATCCCAACGTTTAATCCTACGAGTTGTAAGAAGCACAGGTTCGTTTCCTGTCAGTGTGTAGCTCTGTCCTGCGTCAGTAAAACTATATTTGTGTGCATTTCTATTACGTGATATTGTCTTCTGTCTGGAACAGCATGACCAAAAATGTCCCTTGCGCCATAAAAAAACTCAACGCAACTCTCTTCTGTGTGTGTAATACTTTCCTTGTGTGTGCACGTCTATTACGTGACTTTGTATTGTGTTTGTCGCAGCATGGCCAAATTTGGTCCTTGTGCCATAGAAGCTCAACTAACTCATATATCTTCTGCAGAAATAGAACTTTCCCTGTGCATGTCTATTAATTGACGTTGACTGTATTGTGTTTGGAGAACATGACCAAATATGGCCTATGCGCCATAGAAAACCCAACCCAAATCTATTTCCTGTGTGAAAAAAAACTTTCCTGGTGTGTGTACTTGACGTTGTTTGTGTTGTGTTTAGCGTAGTATGGCCATATTTGGACCTTGTGCCAAAAAACCTAACCAACCGTAAGTTTAATTTAGATTAATCTCTTTCTTCATAAAAGCTTCTAATATACACATACATGTGCTTAAATTATTAAAGAAACAACAAGTTTC
Source organism: Metellina segmentata (assembly GCA_947359465.1). Classification (NCBI taxonomy): domain Eukaryota; kingdom Metazoa; phylum Arthropoda; class Arachnida; order Araneae; family Tetragnathidae; genus Metellina; species Metellina segmentata. The sequence continues at coordinate 115,964,398 of OX375875.1, read as the reverse complement.
TTTTTCATTGACATAAACTCAACTCGCCAGAACACACCGGTCTTACCAAGTCCCGGTGCACACATCCCGTTTTTCAACGTGCTGCGTCGCTGCCGCAACGCAAGTGCGGTCAAAGATACATCAGATCCAATGGAGTAGCGCACACATGCCTCCGGTGCCACTGCGGCGACGCACGTTCAACTTGCGTGCAATTTGTACCGCAGTTCCCCACGGCGCCGCAGCTCGCCGCACACACTTCTTCGGTCTGAAGTACCTTGTTTCCATAAATAAATGGAATATAAATAATACCTAATTAATAAATGGTTGTGTCCAGTAACGTCTATTTTGTTTCAAAATATACTCTTTTTACACCAAGTAAGCGAAATAAACACGTTTTCTTCGATAGAATATCCATCGCAAATGGCGCGAAAAGAGTACTTGCGTTATTTAACGATTATGTGTGCATAGTTGGGCTTAGGTACCGCAGCGGCGACGCACGTTGAAAAAATCGGATGTGTGCACCGTGTCTAACTTTCCTGTAGCAAAAAAAAAAAAAAGACTGCAGAGAGACAACTCCAAAACCAACCAGACACTCGCCACACGGATTAAATAAAACGATTAAAAAAAACCGAAACGTTTTTCCCAACGGATGTTCGAAAAGCAGTGTTGAAAACTCTCATTACATTCGAGTACGCAGCCCCGTTTGACCTCACCTAACAAAATTACCCCAATGCACTTACCCGGGCCATTGGGTTCCTCGAACAAAGACCGGCAACCCAACTGCGCTGGCGGAATCAATTCCATACCGCACGCCGGAGGTAATCCCAGCAACGGCCACAGGATAACTAATGTGGTGGCAGGAAAAATGCGGCCGTTCCCTGTCCAACTCAATTTCCATTTAAATGAGGATTCTTATCATAATCCGGCGGTGTTAGCAGGGGACAAATTAAATAAAGCGCTGTGAAAACCGGAGTTCCTAAATTGCCGTTTGACTTCCGAACTCGACTTCTGACATGACACTCGTTAATAACGCCTCGTACAACATGGGACATACGGATGCTGTTTCGCAGGCCGCATGGGAGAATTCGGGTGAGATTGCTTTTGATGGGCGATCAAGGAGGAGTTGCATTGTCCTACTGCTGCGACTTTTTAACTATCGTGGTGGCTGTCTCGAAGCGATGTCTCATGATTAGCAAATCTGACCAGATCTTCAAGAACGAGATATCTCTATTAAAGGAAAACTGATCACATCTTCATCTTGTCATTATGAAAAGAATCGACAGTATCTTGGTGATGAGGTATCTTTGAAATATTCATCAGATTTTGATGGACCAGATATCTTGTCATCTGCAAAATGGGATAGATCTTGATATACGTGATATTGTCATAAAGAGAAAACTGACCAGGTTATGCTCTCTCCATCATTAAAAGAATCACTAATATCTTGTCGATATATATCTTCGTTTGTAAAATTGGTTAGATCTTGATGGACGAGATATCTAGTCATTAGCAAAATTGACGAGATGATGGACAAGGCATCGCGTCATTAACATAATTGTTCAAATCTTCATGTGGAAGAGATATCTAGTCATTAGCAATAACTGTCCAGAAGAAGATGGACGAAATTTTTCGTATTTAGCAAAACTTGTCAGATGTTGATGGACGAAATATCTCATCATTAACAAAATTGATCAGATCTGGATGATAGCGATTCATCGTCATCATCAAAATTGATTAAATCTTGATGGACGAGATATCTCGCCATTACAAAAAATGATCAAATATTGGCAAACTTTCTTGTCATTACAAGAAAGCTGACCTAATCTTGACGAGATATCTCGTTATTAGCAAAATTGGTCAGATCTTGATGGTTGAGATATCTCGTTCTAACCATTTGGTGGGTTTATGTCGGGAAATCACGATGTGATCCAAGATGGTTCCTAACTGACTTGAAAAGGAAGACATTAGTCACTATTCGGGTGATCAGAGAATCAATGAGATTGACATTAAATAGTTTTAGATTAGCCATTCGGTTGTGCACATGAAGACGAACACTTCTTAGAAAAATTTCGACATTTATAAGTAAACTAGGAATGGTGAGTCTGCCCACTGACTAGTAATCTGGGGGTTGAAAACACATCAATCTATTCATGTAACTTACAGGGGGTGCATTTCTCTCTTCTGTGACTAGCCCGCTGTGTTGCTAAACTGCAACGTTAACTAAATACTTATTTTCTCTTATCTGTCATTATATTACTGGCTATTACTAGACGTTGTTGTCGTGTATTTGGCGCAGCTTGGCCAAATAATCTCTTGTACCACAAGACCCAACGAACCAACCGGCTTGTTATCGTAGATTCATAAGGTGGTAAAATCAGAATTTTGAAAACACATTATGGATGACGCTACTCAACAATCCAAATGGTTTCGATTAGATACTCCATCCATCAAGATTCGACCAATTTCGTTAATTGACGATATGTCTTGTCACCAAGATACTTCCGATTTTTTCATGTTGACGAATTCAAGATCCGATTAGATTTATTCCGATGATCATGATCGTGTTTTCTTTTAATGACGAGATATCTCGTTCAAGATCTGGTTAGTTTTGCTAATGACGAGATTCCTCGTCGAGACAACTACCAGAAGAGTTCAAGTTGCTCATTGCTGCATTGCTGTCAAGAAAATTTTGGTAGCTGCCACACTTTTATGAGCTTTTGACTGCATATAAACGTACACTATACACTCTATAACAAAAAAAAATCGACGCTCCAAGAAGATGCACAATTACAGAGGTGCCGGGCTCGATCAACTTGAAATCGCACTGACTGGGGACGTATGGTCTTTAGTGACGAGTCCCGTTTCCAACTGCGTCCTGACGACAACAGCAGCCGCTACCAGGGCAGCTTGGGGATCCTGCCCTTACTATCGCACGCCACACATGCACACAATAGTGTGTTATGGTCTGGGGTGCCATCTCCTTTAATAGTCGGACCGTAAACGACATTCTACGACCGGTTGTGTTACCGTTTTTTTTTATGACACCTCGGACTTACTTTTTAACAAGATAAATGCCCTGCCACACACGGCACGTGTTGCTATGAATTGTCTTCACGCTTTCCCAACAATTCCTTCGCACCAGATAGGTCTCTCGATCTCTCTCAAAGAGCACAATATGAACGGAAAGGCGATTGCAACCATCAAGGAATTTTGACCATTTAGCCCGACAGTTGGAGACAATTTGGCAAGAAATTCAGCTGGACGCCAATTGGTAACTGCTTCAGTCTATGCCACGCTGGGTGACAGATTGCATCCAGGCCAGAGGTGATCCAACGCATTATTGACTTCCTTCTTTTGTAACGGTCAAACTCTGAAATAAATCATTCGATTGTTCTGAAATTTTATCGTCTGTTTTTTATGTGCACGCAACTTCAGTCGGCTGTCCCGATCGTATTCGTCGTCGAAAACCACACTGTACAAGAGTCTGATCAATTTCGAAGAACCGGAATGAAGTAGTGCAGCTACCGCGGGAATGTCGCCAAGCGATTTCGCCATTTTGTGTACGGAGCCAAGCACAAGACGAAAGCAGTCACACAGCAAACACCAAAGAGATTATTTTAACCACCAGCGACCCGAAATGTCCGTCGGAGAAGTTGTTTAAAACTCCAGTTTTCACAACAGCAGAGCCTTTACGCGTCAGTTGAAAGGCTAATAACTTTGAGAGCGTCCGTCAACATCTACTCACAGTAACAGTAACAGCGTCTTGAAAAGTCACTTCGTCAGGTTTGACCGAGCCCCCATAATGTAGGGTGCTGGGGTTTTATTAAGTGAATACTTCTAGTTGAATTCGATTTATTATAGATAATATGTACAGAGAGTTTAAAAATGGCGCATCGCGATCACGTCCGTCAACATAACATTACTCGTCTCGTCTACCCTGATCCGATGCGCGCGCGATCAAAAAACGATCGCGCTTCTTTAAGTGAAAGTTGTAGTGCTTATCTTAGGATAGCCGTGGGGCTTAACCCTACATATATATATATACACATGTATTTTGTGTTTTGATGTTTTGTAGGTTATACTGAATTAATTACTTCACGTTGTCTTACTACCATTTTTTCTTGTTCCTAAGTGTTGACATTGCATCAATGTTGACACAAATGATACTTGAATCAAAAAGCTATTATTTATTATTGTAAATGAAGACGTGAAATGGATAGCTTGACATGTTAATAAAATTATTATTTTACGCATTATTGATGGAGTATCCAAAAATTTTAATGAAGTGCATTTTTAGAAGACTTAAAAATGTGCCTAGCAGGGTTTGTCGAAGCGTCGATTCGATTTTTATTTGTAAAATCAGCAGTGATGATTTTTTTAAAGTTTAATAAGTTTTAGGAACATTTTATAAATTTCGTCAGGCTTTCTGGCTCGCCTGTTTCTTTTTCGTTTCGTTGATCATACACCTGAAAAAAAAAGAGATGGAGGTAGGTAATTGGAGGGTTGCAATGGGTATTAAATTGTTTTCAGCTTATTCTGCTTAAATCAGCTTAAATTGTTCATATCTTATTAGCTTTTTATGGTTGCATAAGATCATATAGAAACTTATTTCGTGAATAAATTTAATACCAAATTTCCTTTACTGAGAGCATAAAAATGTCTCTTTAACGAGTGAAAAGAACGACCAAAGAGTTAGAATACATTTAAAAATATTTATCTGAAGAATTAGACAATAAAGCACATTAAAGTTTGTTTCTTAATTAATCTCAATAAGATGCAGCATTTAAAAATACTTAAAATAATTCAAAAAGAGAATATTTAATTTAATCTCTTTATGAATTTATTATTATATTTTTAATCGGAAAACAAAGTTAGAATAACCAAAGATAACAAATAAAAATATTTTGGGAAGAAAATTTGAAACATTTTAACAACACGAAAAGTAAAAGAGGAACACTGTTTAAATCTTTGAATTTTGAAAAATTGTTATTCTAGCTTAAGTTAATAATCAATTAAACGTAAATTAACTCTAATTAAGTAAAATCTGATCTCACTACTCTTAAAACATAATTGAAACCTTAAATTTTTAAAAGTGAGCTCCTTTAAGTTTTAGGTTGTATTCAGTTTCCCAAATTCAGATTACCGATTCTATTCAATTCTACAAAATTCTTTTCCATTTTCCAAACATGGTTTTTCAATCTACTGTCACTTTTTAAAACACTTTTTGGAACGGTACCTGATTTACGATTTCCATATAATTCAAAGAAATATTTTAGTGAAATATATCTTTCCCTTTAACATTTTTATTTCTCTTTGGGAAATATTTCATTCACTTACCTAGTTTGAACTGAAAGTTACGAGCAGTACGGCAATTTGTGAAATATGTTATGTAGCTTGCATTCTTTGTGGATTGACTGTTCACTTTTTCATTTGTAAAAATGAAGGTTTTTACACGATTTTTGCGAACTTTTTTATACATTTTGTCGAAGGATACAGTTTTTGTGAAGTACGTAAGGCACACGAAGTTTTTGCACTGTACATGCATTGCTTTATTTGTAAAACATGGAATATTTTAAAAATAAAAAAAAAGTTTACACTTTTTTGCGTGGTTTTAAAACAAATTCTTTTTATTCTTCATGCGGGGTAGATGAGTTAAGCGTCGTATGGGGTACGTTTTGACTTTTAAATCTAATTTGAATTCTATTTCTACTGTATGCTGTTTTTATGACGCGTAGATTTTTCCTGTTGAGATGGTTACTGTGAGATTCTCCGGCCAACACACTGAAAAATGTTGGTCGGACGGAAACAGTGGATACGCGAAGGTCCTTTCGCTGTTATAGAGCAAGATATGGGGCTGTAATATGGGTCATCCAAACAAAACCCCCCATAAAAAGTATGTCAAAAAAGTTAATATTTTTTATTTAAAAATAATATGGTTTTGAAAAAGAATCGTGTTTGTTTCTTGATCTTCATTTTATTTTTCTTGACTGAGAATATTTTATTGAAGTGTAAAAATTAATTACAATAATTTACAAAAAACAATATGTGAAAACAAGCTATCCCAGGCTCACATTTAGAACATTTGAAGATGTTTGTAATGAACTGGTTGTGGGGGGGGGGGAGTTACAATAATAAGTCATATATTATATAAGGAAACACCTAATTAATAAAATTATTGACAAAACACGTTTTTAAATATATTTTTATTTTTAGAGACATAGATTTTTATGTGTATCCTCCAAATTTCACTCAGCCCTATTAAATCTACTCTGTAACAAGGAGTTTTAAATATAAAAATGAAATTATATTAAAGTTAGCAACTGTACTGAACTTTCTGAAGAGTTTTGTGTTCACTTCGTGTCAGTCTATTGGTTTGGATATTCAAGAAAAAAGGTATATAAGGTGGATTTTATGTCTATGATTACTTAAATATAATTAGTAGAGACCGGATTCCTATGCAATTGCATATTTGGTTTAACACCATATACGAGTCAGGAGATCATTTTCTATCCGAATTATGCTTCAAGGATACTATAGGTAAAATTTTATATTGCATATTTTTGCATATTTGAGGGGTTACTGCATAAAATTGTATAAATTAAGTGCTATTGCATATATTGCATATTTCACCCAAAATATCAATATTTCAAATGTTATAGCACTTTTTTTCAATGAAATATAGAGCATCTCGGGACGAGACACTGCATTTATTTTTAGCAGAGTAGAATTTTAAAATGTTACCGCACACACACAAAAATGAACTATAGGAATAAACCAAACGATCACATCGCCGGCTGAGCAATTATAATAACGTAACACAGGAAATATGAAAATGAAAAGACTAGCACATTGCAGAACAACCCGATCAATCATTGGATTCTCATAAAGATGTATAATCACGGGCACATAGACTAAACAAGCAATAAACTACGTAAAGAATCTGTTCTAAGGGCGCCTCAGTGTGAGAAAACAACTAAGCTACTATCGGAGGAAGAATTAAAAAAATGAATAAAATTATCACATGGGGATAAAAATTCAGGCTCGAAAGATGAATAGGTCGTAAAGACAGGAAGTTATTCGATGAATATAAAAATAAAAGGATGTAAAATCACAAAACAGCAAGCAATCCATTCATTTTTAATTTAATTCAGCTGTGTTTTGTCTGCTGTTCAAAAACATGCCCAAAATTTCACAATCTTATACGTTCAAAGTCAAAGGGTGGCTGAAGGATTTAAATGAAAAATAAAACAAAGAAATGTTTACGCACGACGGTCAAATCGTATAATGCTAACCTTGTGGCAAAACTATAACATGTGAGAGGAAATCTCAACTAGAGCAACATATTGAAACTGGTAAGTTATTTATTTTCATTGTCTTTATGGAAGTGAATTGAGAATTTCAATCATGTGCATATACAAACATGCAGGTGCTAATAAACGTGACCCTCGAGTAATACGGCTTCACCTATTATGTGTTTATCCAAAAATTAAATGAAAGCAAGGCAAAAGCTCCCTCATATTATCATATGTTACACGGTTTTTCTTTACATGGTGTTTCTCAGAGGTACTCCAGTGTTACGGCAGGCCCAAGTGTACATACATTTAAATTTACATTCAAATATAAACTTGATTACGTTCGTGCATTGATTTCAATTTTTCTTTGTAGGAGCACATTCTTCCGCCGAACAAAGCTTTTCTAAGCGCCAAGTTTTCTAAAGTCAAGTTTTGCTTAGTCAATCACAATCAACCTCAAAGCAGGAAGACAGTTTTTGTGAAGATTTATGTCTGGCATTAATTTCGGCCGACATTCCTTTCTTTAAACTGAAGAATTCTGTCCTCAATGAATTTCTTTCGAAATACACGAACCGAAATATCCTCGATGTGAGCCCTCTCCCAAAGAATTACCTTAGATCTTTGCTATAAAAAAATTTACAAAAACTTAGGGAACACATAGGCGAGAATTACGTGTATCTTGTCGTCGATGAAACCACTGATGTTACAGATAATAATGTAGTTAATCTTTTAATAGGAAAATTGAGTCCTCACCAAGTTGGCCACCCATTTATTTTGGCTTCTAAAATCCTCGATAAAACTAATCACGACACAATATCCGTTTTATTAACTCTAGCCTTAAAATCTTTCCCAATGATAGCGGAAAAGAAAATCGAGTTTTGTTACTTTTGATAGATGCGGCTTCGTATATGATTAAGGCAGGAAAGTGGTTACAAACGTTTTATAAAAACCTAGTCCACGTCACATGTATTGCCCATGCACTTAAACTTATTGCTGAAAAAGTTAGATTCCTTTCCGGAATTAAATTCCTTTATTGGACAAGGAAAAAGAATCTATCTAAAAGCACCCTCACGTGTAGTAGTTTACAAGGAATTGATGAATATTTCGTTACCTCCGACACCTGTGCTAAAGCTTCGGTTTCCTAAGAAAGCGTAGCCGTGATCTAGCGGCCGTGATGTATCGGTGGGTGACGTCACGTTGTTGATACTAACACATGGTGTTGGTTTCCTAGACAGCGTTGTTTGTGAGCGTAACGAAAATGATCGGAGCCGCCATTTCCATGACTGTCGTGATAGCGGTCTCAAACAGTTGGAGAACGTTTTTTCTCTTGTAGCGGCCAGATTTCATTTCCTGCTCCAAGCGATTCCAGCCAAGAGGAGCAATATAAATAAACATTTTTGACTGCCATTGAATAATTCGTTTTTGTAAAATCGGGATCGTTATACACAGAATAAAAATTTCAACGGATTCGAAATCTGCGGAAAATTTGACACCAGATCGATACCTTAAATGTGATTTTCTTTGAATAAATAATTAATTATTTAATACATAATTAAATAATCAAATGGTAAATAATTGAATAATAAAACTGTTTTTGATATCGATCTAGCGTAGAAATTTACGCTGATTTGAAATCTGTTGAAATTTTCGCTCTACCTTCAACGATCCCGAAGTTAGGAACTTTGAACTAGAGAATAAAAAACCACTTTGTTTTGTTTCTCGAATAAAATAAACCATGAGAGCCGTATGTGTTGCCCATTCTCCAACGTATTCTGTCCGCCTAAGGTGACACCTTGGATTTTTGTTTAGACGGCCGTTTAGTTATGCCCGCGGCATCATGACGTATCACGGCTGTTAGATAACGGCTCCACTTTCTTAGGAAACCAAAGCTTTACAAGACGGGGCACATGGCTGTGTGCTGCTTTGTTCTACGCCGAGCATTGGAACCAATATTTAGAAGTGATTAGAAAATTGAAACAAAAAGTAATGCCGATTCCCCACCAAGTTTAGATAAAAAATAGCTATATTAATACAAACGTAAACCTCGTTAAATCATTGACATTTGTAAAAACGCATTGGACCTTTTTAGTAGATTCGATTCAAAAACTTGGAAAAAAATTAACATTAAATGAAAGCCTTTCAATCCTTGAAGATGCGGTAATGAAAATCAATTCGATTGTAGGCAAAACTGGTAACATACTTGAAGAAAAGATAGATGATGTGTTAAAAAAAAGTCTCGGGTTGACAAAATTGATAACTATTAACCCTAAAATTTTAAGTTCCTTGAAATTCACCCCCATAACGTCTGTGGATGTAGAACACTCTTTTTCATCGTATAAAAGAATTTTAAGTGACCGTAGACATAATTTTACGGAAAATAATTTAGAAAAATACTTGTTTATTAACTTTAATTAATCGCAAGTACAATGAAGCTACTCCCATAATAACCATAGTAATTTTAAATATTTTTTGTATCACTTTTTAATATTTCGATATAATTTGTGTGTATTCATTATTTCTGTGATTTTAAAAACTTTTTTAGTAGTTTAATTATAAAGATGGTAATGAGAATTCTGTGCAATGTAAAAGCAATAAATGTGCATCTGTATTTGAAACTTGATGTCTATAGATAGTTGACTTTATTGTTTTTTATACCTTTCCTATAGTGCTTCTTCAAATATTGTCTTTTACATTTTCAATTTTAATTTGTAGTGCATAAAAATGCATATTTTGACATGTTTTACTGCATACGTTGCATATTTCGTTATTTTTTACTGCATATTACTTGCGTATTTCGTCATTTTTTATTGCATATTACTTCTATATTTTATCATTTTTAACTGCATATTTTATGGCATATTTTGGCTGTTTTTACTGCATAAAAATCCGGTCTCTAATAATTAGTAAATATCCACTCTGTTACATCATTTTTTAAATATAATTACGTTTTAATGAAATAAATCATGAAGAGGAAGTATATTATTAACAGCTATTAAATACTCCTTAGTTTTCCGACTGTGCACGAAATTTTAAGCTACAATTCTACTTTTCGGGTTAAATGTCCACTCTGCTACCAATACAGTGTAACAGAGTGGAGCATTATTGATACAGAGTAGGACATAGTTTTTACATTTTTTGGGGGGAATGACCCAAATACTTATTAATGTTGCGTAAATAAAAACGATAATAAAGTACTTAAGGAAATAGCGTCACTATCCGGTAACGTATATATGGAAGGATATTTTACACATATAAGTAACGTATATATGGAAAGTATGTGAAAATAACCATGAAAGTGAAGTGTTTTTACACTTACCTGGCTTTCCTTTTATCGTTCATTAGTCACTGCGTGGTCAGTACGATGTTGCACATAACAGTTCTTTTCGTGGGGTCTAGTGTGACCACTGCTCGCTAACCCCCAGTGATTGCTACGAATTCGTAGCCTATTGGGTAACATACATAATGGCGTTGCCCATGGTGTTGCCCATGCACATTACGTAGCGTTGCCCGTGCTTCGCAAACCGAATTATGAATATCATGAACTATGGTTTGCTTCGCGAATTCGATAACAGCCATAACGGAGTTGCCCATTGTGTTCGTTTGCTTCGCAAACCTAATAGGAATTCGGCGTGACGTCACAATCACTTGAGAAGTTTAGCTTACTTACCCTTTTAAAAATTACTTTTATACTGAATTTAGGTATATCTCATAGTTTAAAAATATAGTCAATGTTAAAATTGCAGTTTTGAGATTGATAAAATTTTAAGAGGAAGAAGTTATATCTAAAAGTATTCATACGCTCAGATTTGACATTCCTAAAATGTCAAATAATACAATTCTAACAAGTATTACAATATCAACTGATTAATTTTACTTCTCTCACTTTATTAACTAACAGGAAACGTATAATTTGAAGAACATCGTCTCGGGAAACTAATAACCTTCCAGTATAGGGAGATATTAAGTTAGAAGACACCTCTTTGATCTTGTGACTTCTTCACTAACACTATTTTAACGTGTATACGGATGAAAATAGATTTCATCCACGTAGACGCTGTTCTGTCTAATGTTGTTTGAATAAATGAGGATGTCAAAGGAGAGAAAACTGAATTACAGAAAATAAAATGTGTCCAAACATAGGGGTGCGTGTGAATACAATTTGCGGTAAACCTATTGGAAGAGTTGGCAAAAAGTTATCCGCTTAGGAAGCAAAATTTAGAAGAATGGCTTTTCTATTGTTTTTTCCATTGCACTAGAAAACGTTGTATGAAACCATTATTATAGATAACTTTTATAACCAAAATGATCAAACCATTAGTATGAATACTTTTAGTATGATGAGGTTGACTATATAGAGTTGTTTACGTATTCTTTACCTTTTAAGTAGATTTAATTAAGAAATGAAAGAAACGGTTATTTTTTTAAATACTTTCAATATTACACTTGGATAAACTTTTATATTATTGTGATTGTAACTAAATACTAACGTATATATGACCAGAAACAAAATATAGAAATAGTATGCAACTTCGTAAAATATTCAGAGTGTTTTTCAAACTGTGTAGAACAGGATAGTTAAAAGTAAAATTTTAATCAAATACTGTTAAATTATAGAAGCCCTTTCAATTTTGTTACATCTATATTTTGCGTACAATAAATTCCTAATATCACTTCATATAAAATTTCTTTAAGCTAAAATGTAGCATTTCGAAGGAGAGAAAAATGATTTTACTCTCATATAGCATCTTATTAGTGAAGGTATAAATTAAAAAGTGCATGTAATGCCCTCAGCAATATTTTCAATGACATCCATTATACATACGAAGGTCTTCCATCAAAATCAAAACTTTGCAAAGCTAATCTGAAAAGGATCAAAGGATTCTTACATAAAAAAAAAGGATTTTTCTCTACATAAATAGCTAAGAGGGAATCCCAAGCTATTCCGATTTATAATGACATTACTTTTTCCGATTAAAAAGCTATTTTTGTGAGGAAAAAAAATAGTTCTATATTTCTTCTTTTCTTCCCATTGAAAGGGCATTAACATTATTTCTCGTGACTTTAACGAATGAATATTTTTTAAAGTAATGTTTGCAAAGGAGTGATTTAAATTGTTTTCTTAGACTTTTTAGAATAATGACTTCCTGATTGCTTTTTTTCGCTCATGATGTAAAGCCTTAGTAATTGTTGCTTTTAATTACTACCTCAAATCATTTATTTTATTCTCATTTTTAAATCATGTCTTCCTTCAAAACAAATCCTCTTTTCAAAACAATTTTTTGCAGCAGCGCAAAAACCTCAATTGACGAGCCTGAAGTGCACTAGGGATTTATAATATTCCCATGGGGCTTATTGCTACTGATAAACACCCGGGATTCTCAAACGAACTTTCTTTCTCCTCTCTATCTTTTCCGCTCATAATTACTTGTCGTTGTTTGTCTTGAGTTTTGCTTAGCTTGGCTAAATATGGCCTTGCACCGTACAATTCAAAATCAACCAACGGACCAACTTGTATTGTATTTTTTATTAAGGGGAGCGTTGTAATATTAAAATGGTCAAATTTAAAGGAACATTTTTCAGAATCTTTTATGTGTATTGATTTGAGTTTTTATATACTGGTTATGAAGACACTTTTATGCAATTTAAGCCAGGTATTTAAAAAAAATTAAAATTTGAAGTCTTGAGATTTTAGTTCGTCTTTAAATTTTGTTTTTGAAAATTGATCAAATATCATCCTTTTTAACAATCAAAATGAACTTTTCAGAGCAGATAGAAAAAAAAATGCCTGTGTTAAAATATGTTATTGGATATGTTACACTTGTAAGACAATTTTTTTAAAAAATATTTGCTTGAAAAGACTTTGAAAACATGTTCCACTGATGGAAAAAATACACACTTTGAGACAGTGAAGTTTAAGCATAAAATTGACCTTTTCAGGTACGCAAAGCAGGGCTCGAAATACCCGGGTACACAGGTGCACTGTGCACATGAAAATAAAATTGTGCACCTAATTTTTTTTCGGCTAGGTGCACGCAATGCACTTACCTTAAAAAAAAGGGAAGGTTGGGGGGACGTGTTTTATGTTACTTTGATGTTTGAACAAAATATTAGTGTCGACCTCTCTCGTTAAAATTCCTAAATACACACCATGCAAAAACAAAATCGCTGGGCCGTAACGGGTTTATACAGCAGGAAGGTTTACTTGTGTCACTGCCACCAGAACTTTTCGACGATCGAAACATTTTCCAGATGGCTCTGTTGAAGCGACTGTCGCGACAGCCGTATGCCGGAGAAGGGAGAATTTCGATTTTTGAATATTTTTATTTACTATCTACTATGAAAACCTATATAAACGTACCCAACTAAAATAAAGTAGTTTACATTACATTAATACTCTGATATTACATTTTTTTAAATGTGTACCAAAAATATAATCTGTGCAACTAATTTAAAAACTTAGGTGCGCAAGGTGCACCTGTATTAAAAAATCTATTTCGAGACCTGACGTAAAGTATATATTTTTCAAAAAACTATTTAAAATACTTTTTTCAACGTCATTTCAAGCAAAATTGTATAAAAATTTAGTTAAATTTATAAAATATATCGAAATTTTGAATTTTTTTTATTCACTGGCCGTTCCCTTACGTCAATATTACACAACGATCATATTTTAACACAGACAATTTTTTTCTATCTACTCTGAAAAGTTCATTTTAACTGTTTAAAAAAAAATAAAAATTGACCAATTTTCAAAAAAAAAATATGAGGACGAAAAAAAATTTTAAGACTTAAAATTTCTACTGGAGCAATACAACGGTCTATTTACGACGGACCGGCATCAATCCCACAAGGGAAAGATCCGAGGAAAGCACCACGTAATTTTGAACCACGATCATATGACTGAGCTGGCACCCAACTTTTCAACCTTCCACACCACGCCAACGTGAGGATATTTGAGACAGCGACAGATTTAACGCGCACCAGGCCCTTTATTACACGACAATCTTTCGCTGGATTCGAACTCGCAACCATTCGGTTGCTAATCCCTTGCTCTTTCAACCGTGCTACCGCGGTCCTTAACGGGGCAACCAGCATTCTAAGTCAAAATATCACTATCAATTATTGATAACATGAATGTTTCAAAAGCTATAAACGAAGAACGATTCTGAGTTATTCTAGAGCTTTATCTTGATGCTTGAGCAATTCAATGCGGATTTTCATTGTTTTTTCAATTAAACGAATTTTTTCTTTTTAACCCTCCTAAGGGTTGTCTCGAAGAGGTGTCTAGTAGGGATGTGACATCGATGTCGATGTTTTTTTAAAAACATCGATGTATTGGGGTCGATGTTTTTGTAACATCGATGTTTATACTTGTCGATGTTTTTACGTTGTCGATGTTTTATTTTTAAATGAAAAAAGTACCGTTATAAAAATTTTAAAAATAACTAAGTAGCATAATTTTCATAATCAGCAAATTGAACATACTTTTAGACCAAAATGACCAAAGGTGAAGGGTCTGAAAAGTAGGGATACGACATCGATGTCGATGTTTTCAAAACATTGATGTTTTATAAAAAACATCGATTTATTGGGGCTGATGTCACATCGCTAGTTGCTAAACCAGTTATAAGAAATGGGGTAAAACGTTTAAATGCACTGAATTTTAAAAACATCGAAAGTTTGGGGGCGATGCATTATCAACATCGATGTTTCAATTTTGAACATCGATGTTTTGCTGTCAATGTATCATCACTAGGTGCTAAACCAGCTTTAAGAAATGGGGAAAAAAGTTTGAATTCACTGAATTTTAAAAACATTGATAGTTTGGGGGTGATGCATCATCAACATCGATGTTTTGCTGTCGATGTTGCATCCTTAGTTGCTAAACCAGTTTTAAGAAATGGGGGAAAAAGTTTAAATGCACTGAATTTTAAAAACATCGATGTTTTTGGAACGATGTTTTATCAACATCGATGTTTTTTGAACATCGATGTTTTGCTGTCGATGTCGCATCCCTAGTGTCTAGTCACTAGCAAAACTGACTAGATCTTTATGAATCAGTAATCACGTCATTAGAAGGAAATTAATCAAAGAGCTTGATCCTGTCATCATTACAATATCGGTACTATCTTGATTTTCGTCGGTACTGTCGTTTTATTGATGAGATATCGCGTTGAAACCTCTCAAGGGTTAAATATGTTTCGCTTTCTTCAATTACATCTTTAAATTTATTCATCAAATTATTTTCTTTCTTTCAATACTCTTTTTTTTTTTTAATTTCTAATTTTCTCATTTTATAGCACATTTTTTGCAATCATTTTTTATGTAATGGAATTTTAATTTTTTACTCACGCATTATTTATATCTCATCACTGTGCTCTTTTCCTCAGTATTTACAATAGAAAACTCCAACAACCTTTTTGCACTATATTTTCGTCGGTACATTCAATATTCATTGCTTTAGAAATATTCCTAAAATATTTTAAGCTACATTGTGTGTTTCCATTTTAATCATACCGATCAACTGTTCTAGTGGTTAAGATGCTAGCCTTTAAAACGGAAGGTTCCTGTTTCGAATTCGGGTAAGTGCATGGATGGTTGTATGCGTATGGTGTGGAGGCGGCTAGTAGACCTTAAATCTCTCGTGTCTGAAAGTCTTCACGTTGGGTTGGTGTGGACGTTTGGAGAGTGGGGTGGCAGCTCGGGTGTTGCCTCGTCATCTGACCGTAGTTGAAATTATGTGGCGTTGTCCTCGGATATTTCCTTTAAGGGTATTGATCGCGGACCGTCGTCAAAAGCCCGTTGTGTTGTGCCAGAACGACGTTAATTAATAATAACAAATTACCAATTAAATAACGATTCCTTTTTTGAGAAATAAAATTAACGATAAATTACTTTTGAAGCAAAATTATAGATTGAATTCTAGAATGGTATGAAATAGCAAACCTGGTCAGACCTGAATGGACAAGATATCTTGTCATTGGTAGAAAACTAACCAGATCTTGATCTCGTCATCATACAGAAAATCGGCAATATCTTGTTGACGAGGCACCTCGTCATTAGGGAAATTGGTCAAACCTTCTAATTTCTCGTCGAAACCACTTGAAGGGTTAATAATTGCTATCCAATTATGTTTATGTTCTTTAGGTAAGGTAATTAAGATCATTTGTTTAGTTAACGTCGCACTAGAGAAACATAACTGGGTATTGACGACGGTCCGTGATCAATTCCTTTTAGGGAAATATCCGAGGACAACACCTCGTAATTTTGAACCACGGTCAGATGACGAGGCAAGACCTGAGCTCACACCACTCTCCAAACTTCCACACCAACCCAACGGGAGGACTTTCAGCCACGACAGATTTAAGGTGCACCAGCCGCCTCTACACCATACGCTTACAAACATCCATGCCCGCACCCTGATTTGAACCAGGAACCTTCCGCATTGGAAGATGTTCTTTAGGATATATGAAACAAATGGCTAATTTTAATCTTGCTCAACAAAGACAATTATGAAACTAAGATATTCCATGAACCTGTTTAATCTCCATTACTAGAGACGGACTTACTTACTTACGGAGAGTGTTGTCTCCCACATACTGTAGAGGGTGCTGTGTGAGTGCGTGGGTGACATTCAGGCTTGGCACACGGAGGAGAGAGGTGCTCTCCAAGGCCTGATGAAAACGCGGCTTCCTTCGCCCTAATTAGTGCCAGGCTTCCTTAGCCTTAATGAGAGTGGTCCATCCACAACATTGTTAAGTTTGTTGTCAGTAAAATTTGTTTTTGTTACAACGAATTGCATTAGTTGAAATACGATCCATTATAGAGCTATCAGACCAATTCAACGTGCTTCGCTTGAAATCTCGCTCCCCCTTGTTTTATTTAGGTATCTTCGTACAGTATAAATCGCAATCATCTCCAAAGGAGTTCGAAACAACGACTCTGGAGAAAGGATATAAAAAATAAATCAACCTTTTTCTAACAATTTTTAACACATTTGTTATCTCTAACATCCAATTGAATTAAAAGAGGCCATGATTCAGAATCTAATTATAATTTTCGATAATTAAACTGCGCTTGAAAAGTATTCTCCTAATAGAAACATCACTCAAAAAGTGATTTAACGGCATCATTGTTAAGAAAAATTACCAAAACAACTTGAATTATTGTTTGGAGTCCCACACAACACAACCACAAATAATCGACCAACTAATATCTGTCAAGGCGAAAAATCGGAATGAAGACGAATCACCTATGGAAATTCCGCAGCACTTAACACCGTCGTTTAATTAAAAAACCTATCACTGTCGGGCACAAAGCGGAGGTCGGCTCAATTTGTTACGCCAATTATCAGGTGATGATTACACTTATTAAGGCGATCCCGGCCACTCGGAGAGGGAAAGAAACACTTTGCCGCACATGACACACCACATTACGAAATGGAGGTTTTAACTTTTGATCTCCGAGAAAAGAGTAATTTGTTATTGACACTTGGGGCGGGGCTCCGGGGGAATTGATGGCAGCACCAGGCCACACAGGCCGGAGTCAATCCTTTGTTAGGGTTGGTTCATTAGCCTCGGAGTTGCTCTGAATTTCGTAAGCACCGTGATGGGAAATGTGAGAGACGGTTCAGAGTCATATATGGCTTCCCTTTCCTCATGTTAATAGTGGCAGTCAAAGGGACACTTGTTATACATCTAAGGGTTCAAACTCATAGTTCCACCTCGCAACCTGTTGCATTCACTGCATGACTCGATCAGTTTTGACCATCTCGATCTATAGAATCTTCCAAATGATTTTATTCGAAAGGGCCAATTTTATCTTTCCAGGGGATTACAATTGAAGAAAAGAACCAATAGAATTTATTTCCTTATGATTCTAATCTAGAAAAGGATCAACATAATCTTTCTAAAGGATTCTAATCTATGGAAAGGATCAATAGAATCTTTCATTCCAAAGGATTATATTCTTAGGAAAAGACCAATGTAATCTACCAAACGATTGTAATCTAAGAAAATAATCAACACAATCTTTCCAAAGGATTTTAGTCTAAGGAAAAAAGCATTAGTATCTTTCCAAAGGACTTTAATCTAAGGAAAGAACCAATGTAATCTTTCCCAATGATTCTAATCCTAGAAAAGAATCAACATAATATTTCCCAATGATTCTAATCTAAGCAAAGGATCAATAGAATCTTTAATTACAAAGGATCATATTCTAAGGAAAAAACCAATGTAATCTACCAAACGATTGTAATCTAAGAAAATAATCAACACAATCTTTTTCAAAGGATTTTAATCCAAGAAAGGACTAATAGAATCTGTCTAAAGGATTGTATTATATAGTAAAGACCAATGTAATCTGCTAAATTATTCTCTTATAAAGAAAGGACCAATATAATCTTTATAAAGGATTCTTTTCTAAGAAAAGGACAAGTATAATCTTTATAAAGGATTCTAATTTAAGGAAAGGGACAATATAATATTTCCAAAGAATTAAAATCTAAAGGAAATGGACCATTACAACCTTTCCAAATGATTCAAATTTGAAGAAGAAGGACAGTCATAATCTTTCCAAAGAACTCAAATCTTAGGAAAGTTAACCAATAGAATCTTTACAAAAGATGATATTCTAAGAAAAGGAGCAATGTATTTAAAAGAATTCTAATCAAAGGAAAGTGTAATAGAATCTTTCTAAAACTGAAAGAATCCATGAGTTCTTTCAACCAATAGATGCGGTTGTTTAGTCATGTGTGTATAATGGATTAAACCACTTTTTGCGGTACTCGGAAATCTCGTGACTCAGAAAGTTAATACTCTAAGGGATTCATATGTACATATCCGTTCTGCAACCCCTGCAGTCTTTCATGCATAATTTCTAACCGGGTTTGAAGTTCATGACTAATGGAATGTTTCCCTTGATTCTTTCAATCAAACCATGCGATTGTTTAGTCAATTATTTTTACGTGTGTTGTGTGAGGTAAACTCAGACATTTGATGACGCACAGAAGGTTACCATTAATTTGTAAGTTCTAACAGTTGAAAATACTTTATTTTTATTTATTAAATTAACTGTATACTGTAAAATAGATACAATTATAGCAAACAAAAACACATGATCCAAAAAATACATGAAAAAAGAAATTCCCAAACACAGTTAGATAGGAAACGAAACAAAACTCTTCATTGAAGAAAATTACTGATTGAATTCAAATCATTAAAAAATGTATGAACCTCCGTGAATGAATTATGCAGTTTAAAAAATCTACTTATAGCGAAATTGCTACAAATATTCTATTTTAAAGGTCTAACAAAAAATAATTCAGTTTCTGGTTATCTATATGGTTGCGTTAAAATAAATATAAGAAACTAAAGAGTCAATTAATTATAAAATAATTATAAAACCAAATTTTTTTGTTGGAAGTTGTAAAAATGTATCATTGAAGAAATGTTTCCTCGAAGTTTCAAAGTAATGAAAGAAGTGATCTCGTAAGTTTGAAAAAGGTACGCCTGGTGATAAAAAATAATTCTTAAAATAAATTTATCTCAGATATATGTATGGTTTCAGATTACGATGTAAGACATTTAAAAATAAACGTCATATGTACCTAGACACTCAAGATACTCCAGTTAAATTATTGCTGGAATGTCTTGGAATTATATGGCCCCTTCATTTTAGTAATGAGAAATACTTTTGACCTACGTTAATCTTGATTTCATCCCTTATCGTACTAGGAATTTATTAAATTCTCCAGTTCTCAGTCACTTTGCGGAATTCGAAGATAAATTGTAAATCACAACTGTAGGAATTTGGAGTAGTAGACGATACATCCCAGTAATTATGGTCAAACAGTGAAGATACAATCTTATTAAAACGGACTAATGACTGAATTTCAAGTGATATAAGCTAGTTTTTCGAAGATTACGTCAAGAGTAAAGTTTGAATTGGTGGAAAAACTCTAAAAAACAGGCAGTATATGTAATCAGTCTGTTTTCCCATTGTATATATGTTTGTGTGTTTATGTAACTATCACATTACATTTAATCAATACAATTTCATAAAATGTTAAAAATTTAATAAAATATCTGTATTAAAAAATAAATGCTTTAACTTTTCTTTGTATACTTTTTATAGAAGATTCCCTCTAAAACATGTCAATACCCATACTAAAATCAGCCGTAAATTGACAATTTGGAGAAGATGGGATGTAAGTTGAGCAATGTGTTGGTTCAGATTTTTTTACCAGTTTAGCTGGCAAAATAATCAATAATACAGAATTTAAACTCTGTAATACTTTATTTATTTCTAGTCTTATCTTTTCATCGCAAAATGTAAACGATTTCCGAATATTCAAGGAAGCGTGGGGGCTCTATGGGTACACCCACTGCCCTAACAACTTGTAGACGGTGCATTTTCGATTCCTCTCCGGTTACATTTTTCTCTTCCGCATCAGCAAAACTTTCCTTGCGAACGTATGTCTATTACGTAATATTGTCTGTCTTGTGTCTGGCGCAGAATCACCAAATATGGTCCATGCACCAATAAAACAGATTATATAAAGACAATAGAGCATTCAATTTTGCAACAGAGCATTTTAGATATTAGTTATGTGTTATGTCCAACATTGCTAAAGACGTGTGTTCATTTTCTAAACGTTGCTTGACGCAGAAAAGTCAAAACATAATTGTTCATATATTGTAACTGTATTTACGAATATAATGCACCTCACCTTGTGTATTGAAGTCCGTTAAAACTATTAGAATTTGTGTGGATTATGAGATAAAACAGTTGGAAGGCACTCCCTGGCTTTGTGCGGAAGAAGAATTCAGCTGAAGCTGCTCGCTTAAAAACTACCGCTGATGCAAGTTTCCGATTATAAAATAAATAAAACCCGCATGAACTCTTCTGATAGCCATTTACAAAGTTTGCTCATTGTTCAAATCAACACGACTGGATTCGTCCTTTATTTTTTTTCAGCTATTAACCCTTTCGGTTGTATTGACGAAGTATATCGCCATCATCAAAACTGACCAGATCTTGAAGGACGATATATCTCGTTATTAGATGATAACAAACCAAATACTGATCTCATAAAAAACCGGCAATGTAGTGATGAGGAGAAATCTCAAATTATCAAAATTGTTCATATCTTGGTGAACGAGAAATCTTACCATTATCAAAATTGGTACAGCTGATGGACGGGAAATCTCGTCATTTGAAAAATTGGGTAGATCTTGATGGACGAAATATAGGATTAAGTGATTTTTATGTCTATAATTTCAACATAACTTCCGAAAACTGGCCGATTGGATTCCTTCATGAATGTATTCCCCTCTTTTGCATCAGTTAAACTTTCCTATGATGTGCAATTCACTTGACGTATTTTGGCACATCTCGGTCAGTTATGTCTTTGGAACCATAGACAAAAATCGAACCTCACCAACTGTCTCCAATAATGTCAATATTAAAATCTTATCCAAATCATTAAATAGTAAACGCAGGCGTCGCAATAAATATTATAAGCCGAGAAAACGACGATATAAGAATAACTTTTACTTTGACACACTACATCTATCGCTATTTCAGTATACTCTACACCAAAAAGTCATAACCCAAGCTGACAATTTAATTTTATGTCTTCCTTTAGTGGGTGAATTTTCCGTCTTGGATCTTGTTATCGCCTTCACGCGATATGGTTGCATATTATATAACCTGGCAATAACGACCTACCCATAGGTAATAATTGAAATTCCAGCGATGTATTTCTATTAATTTTGTCATAGCGTCGATATTACCACTATTAAAGTGTTGTTACGCACCGAGGATTTTTCGCTCCTCTTGAAAGAAGTTTTCAGCCATCACGTCCTGTGCCATCATTTCAGGTAGGATTCATCTGAGGCGTAAACTTTTACGAGATAGTGGTTCCTTATTTTGCTGCAATGATATGAATAGATGGATTTTTAAAGTCGAACTGGAGCTTAATATATTGCGTAGTGGCTTTGTAAGACATTATGTACTTGTGGAAAGTAGTAAACAGTCTTAGCAAATATGAATTTACAGGTGTATTTTCTATGAACACTTGTGGCACCAATGGACACTAAATTGGGGAAATGAAGAGTACTACATGTACACCAAGTATTGGGGCATTTCAGAGATAAGCTGTGAAGAAATAGTTCTTAAATATTTGGATTTCCTAGCTATCACATTCTGTATCCTGTACCATCATTTGAGGAAGATTCAGCTGAGGCAATTTATTTTTACGAAGGGTGATTAATTTCCATATTTTGATGGAAACATGTATGAATAGATGGATTTTTAATGATCAAACTACAGTGTAACATATTCTGTCTTGCCTTTTGAGACTTTCTAAACATGTAAGAATTCTAAATAGTCTTTGGAAATTAGAATTTCGACGTGCATTTATAAAGAAAACACGAGGTAACGTTAGACATTGAATTGAGAAAATTAATAATACTACATGCCCACAAAGTATCAGGAAAATTTTAGTAATAAGGATGTACAAAAATATTGCGTAAATTAATGGATTTATCAGCATTCACGTCGTGTACCATCATTTGAGGTTTCAGCTGAGGCAATTTCTTTCGATTCTTTTCCATATTTTGATGGAAAGATGTATGAATTTTAAAGAACAAACTAGATTATCTGTAGTGCTTTGAGATTTTCTGTACATGGAAGAATTTGTAAACAGTCTTAGTAAAAATGAATTTAGAATTGTATTTTCTTTAACATTCGAGATACCTATGGGCACTGAGTTGAGAAAATGAATAGTGATACATATCCAAGAGTTGGGGAACTTTAATGAAAAGACACAAAACAATTTCGCCAAAACTGATGTATTTAGCTTGACTTGCTGCAATTTGTTGTATTATTTCCTCTGACCGTGAAAAGATTTCCGAGTAGTGCTGCAATGCTATTTCCGACGACACACATTGCGACTAAGTATTATCAAAGAAAGTGTTTCTGTGTACTATAGGCAGTGTCCTGACGAATATATGGCACTTCCAATAATGAAATTTGGCCCACAGAGAGTCCAAATTTTTTGCGATTTTTGTGTCGCGCACAAATTTTAAAATGTAATCTAAGACATTTTAAAATTAATTTATTGTTTTTTCACCTTTATTTATTGTTTTTCTCCCCTTCGGAATGTGACGTCATTGAAGAAAGGAGAGGATAATGCGATTTTTGACTGCTGATGTCACAAGCGTTTATCATCAAAATGCCTTTGAAACCATGTCAAGTTTTTAGATTCTAACATGTTTTAATTTACGTTGTAAATAGCAGCCACTTCGAGGCCTTCACGACATTTCCCTTTGAGTTCATTTGGGAAGCAAACCAAATTGGAATACGTTGCAATCACCAAGGGATAGCGAGCAGTGGTCACACCTGACCCCACGAAAAGAACTGTCACGAGCAACGCCGTACTGGTTACGCAGTGGCTAATTTGGACTAAAACCCCATCCGTGGTATGAACAAAGTCCACAGTCTCTAAATTTATTTAGTATTGCATGTGCTCAAATTATAGTATGATGAAACGCTTAACCCATCTGGTGGTTGTCTCGACAAGACATCTATTAATAAAGAAAAATTGACCAGATCTTGATGGACGAGATATTTCGTCATTAGAAAAAACTAACTGACCAGCTCTTGATGTTGCAATAAAAAAAAATTGGCAATATCCTTTAGGCGTAATATATTGCAGCAAAATATGTGCTCAGATCTTAATAAACGAAATATCTCGTCAAAACCACTCGAAGGATTAACATTCAAAGTAGCAAATCGATTCTTTAACTTAAGATATCAGAATCGTCATGTGAGTAGACGGTCCGATTTATTTACGATTCGATTTATTTACAATCCGATTCATTTTCGATTCAATTTATTACCATCCGATTTATTCAAGATTCGATTTCTTTATTACCCTGCCCCTATTTCAATATGAAACTGTATATTGGAGAAAGAGTTTGTTTCTGTATTTTGTGCTGAATTAATGGAATAACAACAAATGATAGCTTTAACTAACACAATAGATGATAAGCTTTTAAGTCTATTGTGGATTTTATTAGGTTAATCACGCTATAGTGAGTTCACAAAGTAAAAACTATTTTGAAATTCAATGTTCTTTAATGACATATCGCAGCAATGTACAATTGCCCATATGACTAGAGTGTAAAATGGAACTAAAATTTTTTTTATCATCTGACGGATGAAATCAGGATGATAAGAGATGTTTAGAATTAATAAATTCAGATACTTTAGACAGAAACAATAAAGTTCAAAATTTTAAAAGATTTTTGGGCACTTTTAAAAGCAGCATATTTTTAAATTTAAATTTTAATACCCTTTAAAGGATTTAAAATCACCAAAACGTTATTTTATTTATAACAACGATATATAACGTTCTGTCAATACAGAAATTTTCATTTTTTATCTTCTTTCTAGTTCTTTCTACAAGTTCCGTTTTTAAATGAACTTATCACCTTAAGGAAAGAGCCTCCTAAGAAATTTTCAAACCTTGGATAAATATATTAGAAGTTTTTAGTACCCTATATACTTTTATTTACACAAAATACCTCTTCTCGTATAGAAAGATAAACGGATTATTTAATATCAGGGTAAGCATCTTGACTGTCGTAATGGGTATTAAAAAGTTTATCGCAATGCGCTACAAGAGTTTCAGATGTGTGTAAAAGATTATATAAGACGTATTCCTTTAAATAAATATAATACTAAAATCGCATCGCTGTGTACATAAAACTTGTCTGGGAGAAAATGTGACAACAGAGGTAGCATGAATTTCAAAATTTAATATTTGTAGAAGTAGGCTTGGAAGCATCAAGGGGTTACATTGAAATGCAACTAACGTGAAAAACTCTATGAGGAACGGTATATTATTTATAAATAAAGATATTCCTAAAGGGAATATATGCCAATATGACGTCATATCTTTTTGAAGCTATGATTACATTAATAAAAAAAGCAAAATTGGTAGAAAACATACTAATAAAAGCAAATTATAGAAGAAAAATTGTAAACGTTAAAAGAATAAAAAAATGTCTATTTATTATTCAATAACCACATTTGAAAAATTAAATATTCTTTCCGAAGTTAAGTATAATTTAAAAGTATATATATCTATCTCAGCTACAAATTAGTAATTTTCCGTTTCCTTGTTCCATTACTCCTTAAATAAATTAAACCTTTCATTTCTAAAAGTGAACTCTCTTATTTTTAAGTCGAATTCTATTTTCCTAAATAAAAAATGCTGATCTTTTCGGAGCGATACTGATTTTCAGAAGTGAGATATAATCTATATTTAAAGTTGAGTTTATTTTCATATATAATTGTAATAATATGCATTCAATGTAATTAATGCACATTATATACTAGTATACATTTATTTTGTTTCATTTTTTTGGAATGAAGTGTGAATAAAGTAACTGTTATGGAAAGATCCTTCATTTTTATTCACAATACTCTAGCGCATTGCTCTGCGGTTATTACTGGAAGCACGAATGACTTATCAATATTATCCCATTCAAAGAAGGGTCGTGGTAGCCTGGTGGAGGGTTACCGAATTAGCAACCTTGAGAGTCGATTCAAACATAGACCGTTGTGTATGTAGGGTCTGCTGTGCGTTAAATTTGTAGTGGCCTCAAATCTCTTCCAACTGGCGTGTTGAGAGGAAGTTTTGAAAAAGGGGTCAAAATCGTATCTTTCCCTAAGCGATTTATCCGAACCGTCGCAAATATACTGTTCTGCCGCTCCAGTGCAACGTTAATTCAACTACACACCCATTCAAAGAAATAATTTGGAAAAACTTACCTTTCTTTACTTAATTTTTGTTTACATTTTACTTTTTAAACTTTACTTTTAGTTTACATTTTAATTTTTGTTTACTTTTTATTTTTTAACTTTACATTTTGTTTCTTTTGGAGAAATATTCCATGTTCTCTTCCTACTCTGAACTGAATCGCTTGTTTACTTTCTGATTTTTTAACTGTACTTTTTGTTTACTGTTAAAATTTAACTTTTTGTTTACTTTTTAATTATACTTTTTGTTTACTTTTAAATTATACTTTTTGTTTACTTTTAAATTATACTTTTTGTTTACTTTTAAATTATACTTTTTGTTTACTTTTAAATTATACTTTTTGTTTACTTTTTAAATTTTAATTATTGTTTACTTCTTAAATTTTACTTCTTGTTTACTTTTTAAATTATACTTTTTATTTTTTTAACTTTAAATTTTTTTTTTTTTTGGAAAATATTCCATATACTCTACACACTCTGGACTGAATCGTTTGTTTACTTTCTGCTTTTTTAACTTTGCTTTTTGTTCACTATTTAAATTTTACTTTTTGTTCACTTTTTAAATTTTACTTTTTGTTTACTTTTAAAAGTATACTTCTTATTTTTTTTAACTTTAAATTTTGTCTTTTGGAGAAATATTCCATATACTCTACCTATTCTGAACTAAATAATTTGTTTACTTTTTAAAATTTACTTTTTGTTTACTTTTAAACTTGACTTTTTGTATACTTTTTTAATTTTTTTATCTTTACATTTTGTTTTTAATGGGAAATTTTCCCTGTACTCTTACCTACTCTGAACTGAATCGTTTGTTTATTTTTTAATTTTACTTTTTGTTTACTTTTCACTTTTTAAATTTTACTTTTATTTATTTTGTAACTTTACATCTTGTTTCTTTGGGGAAACATTCCATGCACTCTACCTACTCTTGGGCTGAATCCTTTGTTTACTTTTTACTTTTTAAATATTGTTTTTTGTTTACTTTTTACTTTTTAAATTTTATTTTTTGTTTATTTTTTATTTTCTTAACTTTATAATTTGTTTCCTGTAGGAAATTTTCCATGTACTCTAGACTGATACGTGTCAGTATTTTACAACTATCTCAAGCTTACATTCCTAAAAATTTTAAATGACTAGAAATGTATATCCTATTGCACTCCGGCAAAAAAAGTGACACAAGTCAAAAAATAAAAATTTTGATATTATGTCATTGAAAAATATGTATGATGTGCCCCAGCGTGTTATATTACAATTCTATAGAATATAATTATTAAAGTTATCACCATAAATACTTACCTAAAATACTACAAAAAAGAAGACTTTCTTGCCGGGGTGCGATATGTTGTGAGTTGGATCCAGTTGATTATTGCTATAATTACCAGCGAGGTTATGAAAAATTCATAACTTATGATGCAATTCCGAATTTACTGGGTCTTTTCTGGTTGGAAATTCTGGAAATTCTTTCAAGTTTTCTTTCTCAACAAAAAATGAGAGATAAAAACCAACAAATAAAATAGGGCTTGGGGGTATGTCCTTTCTATTTCTTACGCGTTACTTTTATTAAAACCTTTACGAGTGGACAGAACACAGGGAATTCGGAAAATATTGAATAGAATAATGTGTTCTGTCTCTAGGGGACTATTTGAAGCTTATCGCAATACATAACGCATCTAACAGAATTATTCTGTCGCGTTTAGTAGAAAGAAAACAAGTAGAACAAGGAAAACTTGCGGAACAATATGAATGTGGGTAAATGTGGTTTGATGGTGTGATATAATTTATCTATAATCTTACTCGTATGGTATCGTCAAACAATTTTTTTACAACAACTTGAGTAAATAGTTTCTAACCCTTTAGATTTAATAGATTTAAAACCTTTACGATTCGACAGAACACATAGAATTCGGAAAATATTGAATAGAATAATGTGTTCTGTCTCTAGGGGACTATTTGAAGCTTATCGCAATACAAAACGCATCTTACAGAATTATTCTGTCGCGTTTAGTAGAAAGAAAACAAGTAGAACAAGGAAAACTTTCGGAACAGTATGAATGTGAGTAAATATGGTTTGATGGTGTGATTTAACTTATTTATAATCTGACTTGCATCGTATTGTCAAATATTTTGTTTTTACAGCAACTTGAGTAAATAGTTTCTAACACTTTAGATTTATTAGACTTAAAACCTTTACGATTCGACAGAACACATAGAATTCGGAAAATATTGAATAGTATAATGTGTTCTGCCTTTAGGGGACAATTTGAAGCTTATCTCATAACATAACGCCTCTAACAAAATTACTGTGAGATGTGTTTGATAGAAATAAACACACATTTACATATTTTACCCACGCTCCAAACTTCCACACCACGCCAACGTGATGAAATTGAGGCCACGACGTATTTAACGTGCACCAGTCTCCGTATACACAACATTATTTGGCTGGACTGAGTTTCGAACGCGTATCAGAAGGATTGCTAATCCGCTGCTCTTGCAACTGTTATACCACTTCCATGTATCCTAAAAAGATGTATTTGTTGTTGTTTCTAAACCCACTCATCTGACAGAAGTCAGACGAGCTCCTCCAATAGGTTGTTGACATATAAAAAGTCCCTTACAGTCAAAGGGTCAGAAGTAATGTCCTGCTTTGTAAGTCCAAGACACTGGAGGACATGCTCAGGCGACGCCTGAAAAGATGTATTTAAATATGATCACTACACACTACTTTCGGAGACCATGTCTGAATACCAGTGCAAAAGGTATTGAACTCAAAAAGGGTGGTTTTCTCGTAAGGGCATTAACCTTTAGACTACGGCTGGTACAAACAGTTGTACTATGATCGTGCCAAGGAAGAATTTAGACGAAGGCAATTACATCAATTGTATCTTGAAAGTTATAAGATTCGCGTAAAGAAGGAATCGCGCTTGTTATATCTATAGACGTAGTCAAAAGGTCAAAAGGTTAAGATAGTTTCGAAGCACAATTTTAGTTACGGAAATCTAACAGCAGGCCGGCTTAAGCCCATGGGATATTCATAATCCTTCAATTACTCAAAATTCATCCACCGACGTGAATTCGTCCAAAATCAGAACGATATTGAGAGGCATGAACGAAATGTGTAGCGTTACAAAAAATTACACTGTTTTGTCTTAAGATTTGTGACGTAGATTCGGAACATAAATATAGCGACAAAAATTCGGAAGATAAATATAGCGTTGAGAAGACAAAGGCCCAAATCGCGGGGAGAGGGTCCGAAATATTTTGAAATTCTACGGTGCTGGGCGAGATTTGGGTCAGTGTAACTTTGAATTGCATGGTATGAAGACTTCGTAATTAGTGTAATTCGAAAGCTATCAAACTATTCTACAACACAGACCTTTATATATTCAATCAAACTATCCTTCAATACTAATAGTATTAGCTTCTAGATCGGAATTTTCCTTGTTCGAATCCGGGTTCGGACATGGATGTTTGTAAGCGTATGGTGTAGAGGTGGCTGGTGCACCTTAAATCTGTCTAGGCCGAAAGTCCTCACGTTGGGTTGGCGTGGAAGTTTGGAGAGTGGGGTGCCAGCTCAAGTGTTTCTTCGTCATCTGACCGTGGTTCAAAATGACGAGGTGTTGTCCTCGGATCTTTCCCTTAAGGGACTGATCCCGGACCGTCGTCAATAGCCCGTTGTGTTGCTCTAGTACGACGTTAACTAAAATTACCATTACCATTACCATCAATATTAATATCAAACAGCGTTTTAAAAGTTCAAACTGAAAACTAATAGTTGAATATTCATTATAAACAATCGTTTAAACTTCCTACGCCTGCTTCATTTATTCCACATACATCAACACCGAGTATTCACGTCAAAAGTACAGTTTGTGCTCTCGACACAATATATAATTACTTTTAGTTATGGAATTTGCGCCATGAGTGCGATATGTACTTCATGTCAAAGTATGGCCCTTTATTGCATCGATCTGTCCCAGTTTAGATTTTTCTCAAGATAACAGCTTTGTTTATAATTTTTTAGCTGTGGATTGGGATATGGTGCTAGCATGACGGGCCAAACCCATATTAATTAATTATAGCCCAATATATAGTTGATGATATCGGCCTAGTAAATTTATTTATGCGTCCTGTCGAATATTTATTTATAACATCCCAATGAAACAAAAAATTCTCTCGTGAAAGATGACGCAACTCAGAAAGCAGACTTTTCATGTGAATGAAGAAAGTTCAAATCATCTAAATGTACATATGTTCTTAAACTGAAAGCTCAGGTGTGACCTCGTCATCTGACCATGGCTCAAAATTACTTTTAGTAATAAGATCATTTCCTTCAGGTTTGATCCCGCACCGTTATCAACAGCCCGTTGTGTTGGTCCCCAGTGTGACGTTAATTAAAATACCTATCTCAATCTGAAAATTATAGAATTATGTTCTATACGGTAGTAAAATTCGTGATTATTTCCTAATTTGGTTTTCATGGTTGTAGTGAGTCTAATAGAAACATTTGATTTAAGAAAGTTCCTTTTAAGGCATTATTTGATCTTAAGGCGATTAAAATGTGAGCTTAAGATATGTTTGGGAACACGTTTTAGCTGAATTTTATTAGAAGTACAGTAATTACTGTTTAAGTTTTACACCAGGGCTCTAATCGAATGTTTGATTCAAAAAAGTTCTTTTAAAGATAAGTCGATTGAGTCAAATGTATCGTATAATGTTTAACAGATTACCGTGGAAATCAAAATTTAAAAGCTAGTAATTGGTGCATAAATCTAAAGTGTCATGATTTTGGTGAAAATTCTAAAATGTGTTGCCCTGTAGGAAAAAAAAGGGGAAACTCCCTGTTTATTCATGTACCGTTAACACAAAAGCAAATTAGATAGGAAATAAATGTCTTCTACAAGTGTATATGACTAAACTTACAAGTGGGGCTTCTTTGAAGTCAAACTGCAATAGCAATTCCAATTTCGATGCAGAATTCGGATCTATAACAAACTTCATCCTCAGATACCAAGTTTTATGTCATTTCTAAGAATATCATTTAGTGATTCATCGTATCTGTAAGGTATCGCCCACTCACTTTTTTTTAAATTTAAAATCCAGTATTTTAAATAAAAAGTTTCGTAATAGTTTGTAAAATACACTTAATCCCTTGCGTAATTGAAATTTTTAGACAAAATCAACTTCCAATAGCTTCAATATGGTACAGTTGATAAGCCAACATTTAATTGTTAGTGAATTAATGAAACCTTATGTTAGAAATAATTGAGTATCCTACAATGAACCGATTCTTCACTGGAGAAATTGACTTATTTTGTAAGGTAGCCTGTTCATGCTTAATTAATTCTATTAAATTTTATTCAGGTACTTGCACTAATCTGTATCAGATACAGTTGGTTCTTTATGGTTAATAATTTTATCTAGCGATGGAATTAGTTCATTATGCGTATTATGTATCGATATAATACGCGTATATAACAACAAAATTAACGAAAAATTATAAAACTATCTCTGAGGTGTTTTTCGCATTTAATGTAGAATTAAAAGAACAAAGAATGTAAGGAAAAAAGCATAGGAAAAATAAATATATTCATAGCTTTACTTTGCATTGTCATAAACTAATGGCTGAAAAAAACAATTTCATTTTTCTCGAGTCAATGTACTCAAAAGAAAGAAGTAATAGAGTTTATCATGAATATCTGTTGGACATTTTCCTGTGTGATCCACTTCCAGCTAAGACGTAATCGCAATCCTAAGAGAAAAGTGAATCCCATGAAACAAAAAAGGATGCAATATGCTTATGGTTCAGAATCCATTTTAAAATGCAATATTTTATAAAAAGGAGAACGTCAATAAATAACAGCATCCGAATAAATATTCTCATGGAACATGCCATTCTTATGGAACCATTTCGATTCGAGATGGATTTCATATGACTTCAGAAATGAATGTGTATGCGTTACTTGAAAGTGAATCCACGAAGAAGAAGTGATACTAATTTTCCAAAAGAATCGGAATAGCAAACGTTGGTTAGTAATTTGTTTACTATTTTGCATAGTTAAATTTCTTATCATCATCGAAGGAGTCAAGGTGTTGCATATAGCCCTAAGGGATATATTTCAAAGTACAAAGTGTAAAATCACATATTATTTGTGTTTCAAACTTTTAGAGTTTGTAGACTGAGCACTAACAAATTCCTTCTATCTGAAAATAAATGTCTAAAATGTTATTATTCCATTAGTGCTAAATAAATATTTGGAAATCCGTCTAAAAAACAAATTGGCTGACATTATGAGCTATTTTACCAAAGTGAAGATATAAATCAGTTTAAATAAATATAAAAAGAAACATCTCTGCAAAAGTTAGTGTTCATTTCACCAATCCACTGCATTTGATACTTTATTTTAAAATAAAATTTGACTTTACTTTTCTTTATAGAGATAGTCAAATTTCTTTATTGCAATACCGTATTCCTTAGAGGTATATAACATGCCGAACGGTATTGTTTCCCATGGGTTGTATAACTCAAACTACTTTTCTTCCGTTTGTAACTATATATTATACAGGAAATGTTCCCTCCTTCAAAAGTTTAAGTAACTTTTTCGACTTCGAATTCGACGTAGTGTAATATGAAGTTGAGAAGTACGGATATAGTTTATATTCTCTTTCCATATAAACAATACAATATATTTGATGGCGTTTTCTCCATCTTTTGTAACTATGATGGTAGGTGTAAGAAAAAAAATTTGCTATAGTGTATTTGATCTAATTTGAATACCTTATAGCATAAAATTGAAATTTCCTTTGTTATGAGATTTGAATTTGTATCCCGAAATATCTTAATTATCGTACAGAAATTGTACTCGATACGAAAGATTAGCGAAAGTAAACTTCTCGGGAATCGGGATAGCGAAGTTAGAACTGGATTATCAACCGGAGGTTTAAGAGTTCGAAACTAGGTTTAACTAAAAGGGGATGGTGGACGTTAAATCTGTAGAGACCATAAATGTACTCACGTTGGAGTGGTGTGAAAATTTGGAGAGTGGGGGTGCCAGCTCAATTCAGACTTCGTCATCTAATCGTATTTCAAAATGTCTGGTTGTTGACTGTGTAGTTTGACATGGGATGACCAATTATAACTTTAAGTGAGTTACTTGCAACTTTAAGAATTCAATTTTAATCTTTCTACATAACAGTAATCTATTATTAGCTACTAATTAGCCTTTCAACCAAGCAACATTTAAAAAAAAGTCTTCTAAATTTAATCACAAATTTTTCGCAAACACGTTTTTTATACGCTATATTTATTTACAATTAAATCATGGAATTTTTATGAGAGCGTGACTAATTGTTGACTTGAAGTATCTAATTAAGCCATTCATTTTGATGTTTACAAAGTAAAAATCTAATTAGAAGACCATTTACAGCAAGTTCCAGAATTTTTTTTATCGAGAGACGGTAAAAATGTGTATGACATACGGGCTGGGGGTATTCACTACTCTGTACAAAGTATGAAATGTGTAAGTTTTTATGCAGCCTTCTTCCTACCTAATTGTTTTCTTATAATTAATTCTAAGGCAATTTAAAATTAATTAGTTCATGAATCAAATTCCTTGCTGATAAAGTTAATAATGACCTTTTTACTTATAGCGAAGTTTACGTTTTCCCGAAAAAGTCAAATTATTAAATTCTTTGCACTATTAAAGTACGATATAACCACTGATTGTAGTTTTAAAAGCTTTCGAATCATTCTTAAATGGAGTTCCTTGCTCTTTTAACTTTTTAAAGTATGAGATGATTTTTATTCCATTTAAAAGAAGGCGGTTATGAAGAAAAATGTGAGACTACAAAGGCAAAAAATAAGTGAAAATTATTTGTTATAAAGCTCCCTTACTGTGCAATTTGATAAGCGGTAGCATTTGAGATAAGAAACAGAAAAACGAAAATATTATTTAAACTTATACTTTCATAAAAAGTTTGAATGAAAAATAGAAAGTCTTTAAAAGTAAAATAAAAATACTTTCTTGCTATCTTATCTTAACGTTAACTTCATACTTAGAAATTTATTTGAAGCGTTTGTATTTATTTTTATACAAAGTAAAAAGGTTTTACTATCACAAAGATAAAATTTAGTTATGGTTAAATTTTACAGGCAGTGGATTAAAGAATGCGAGTAATTAAAAACTAATATTTATCACATAAAAAACTAATATTTACTACATAAAAAATTATTTTTTTTGTCCAAACCTGAAAGTATATAGTAAAAATTTATTTAAATTTTTTTAATATGTGCCTTGTAACAATAAAGTATTCAAAGCATTTGAATTTGTACTTTACGCTTACAGTCTAATCACTTTGCTACAAAATCAAATCTATGAACTCATAAAATTTTAAATTACAATGTACTTTGAAAAATTAAGTAGAGCAGAAAAGGAACTTTTTAAAATTTACATTAAATCAAATCACGGAGAGTTAGAATTGTAAATAAATAGTTGTGGAGTAAGGGTTCTTGCAACATTCAAATGCCTTATATATCCTGATTGTACAGTATTAACATCTAAACCTATATAGGAAAGAAAAATGAAAGGCTATTCAAATATCCTGAAGTGGTTGCTACTTCAAAAAAAGGAAAATATCGAATCAACATTTTTATAATAGACTATCAGAAAATCTAATACATTTTCCCTTGTAGATAGAATATAAGTTTTTACATGGTTCTCGTGTTAGTTTTCAATTTATTTGGTATTTTGGATTGCATCCGAGTTTATTTTGCATTAATAGAAAACCATCTAAGAACTTCGAGTTTACGAAAGACTTACTAGTAGGGAGTGACTTCTCTAGTAGGGAGAGATGCGTCATTTCTGTTGTAGTGGGCGGAATATTATAAGGAAACGATAGATAATAGGATATGAAGAAAATGGTAGGTAAGGTAATTTAAACTAACGTCGAACTAGAGAAACACAACAGGCCATTGACGACGGTCCGGGTAATGGGTAATTTTAAATTTCCGTCGTACTAGAGCAACACAACGGGCTATTGACGACGATCAAGAATCAATCCCTTAAAGGAAAGATCCAAGGACAACAACACGTAATTTTGTACCACGATCAGATGACGAGGCAACAACTGAACAGGCATCTTACTCTCCAAACTTACGCACCAACCCAACGTGAGGACTTTAGGCCACGACAGATTTAAGGTGCACCAGACGCCTCTGCAGGCTAACTCCTTAACCACCAGACCGGTTGGTCGGCATGATTAAACTGGAAACAATGTTGCTAAGAATACAATGAAATACAATGAATTTAATGAATACTTAGAACAATGTTGTTAGACGCACATGTAATTTCTGGATGCAGCATGACGTGTAGCGTTTCTGTGGCGTAAGACGTTATTCCTCGTACGGATTTTCAACAGCATGCATCGCTACACGGAGCTTGCCGTTGAAAATTTGAATGAGGAATGTGTGGCCCCAGAAACGTCCTTTGGGAATATTTGTAAATCAATGAAATTGAATATACCGATGAAAATATAGTGCAAAAAGGCTGTTGGGGATTTCTATAGCGAATACTGAGGAAAAGAGCATAGTGATAAAAAAAAAGAAATAATGTGTACATAGAAAATAAAAATTACATTACATAAAAAATGATTGCAAAAAATGCGCTGCATAAAATGAGAAAATTAGAAATATAAAAAGAATATTGAAAGAAAGAAAATGATTTAGTAAAGAAAATTGTTAAAAAAAGATGTAAATGAAGAAAGCAACAAATATTTAACCCTCGAAAGGTTTAGACACGATATCTCGTCAATAAAAATCTGACCAATTTTTCTAAGACATCTCGTCATCAAGACCAGTATCGATATTTCAATGATGACAAGATCAAGCTTTGATTAATTTCCTTCTAATGATATATGATCGATAAAGATCTTGTCAGTTTTGCTAGTGACTAGACACCTCTTCGAGACAACCCCTAGGAGAGATAAAAAGGGAAAATTCGAGCTGAAAGGTAAAAGCCAAAAGAACTCTTTGTGAATATTCATCTTTGAAAAAATGTAGAAGAGAACTGAAAGCAATTTGTGAGACAATGTAACCGTAAACGAAGAATAAAGTACGAGATAAGGAAATGGAAAACATATAGATGGAAAATGAGATAAAAGGAAAGAAATATGAGGAAGTCAGTGGCAAAATAGATTAAATTTGAAAACCTACACACAGTTTAAAGTAGTACTGTGTGAAAAGAAGATATTGAAAAGTATAAAGCCACAACCGAAATATTCAGAAGGAACAAAAGCTTATATGAGAAGCAGTACAGTTGTACAAAAAAGAGAAAAAAGGATATATAATTTTTTTTATTATTTAAAACAATATGCACATATTTAATAGATGAGAAAATTTAAATAATAATTGTAATAAATAATAATAATGCTTATGGAAAGAAAGGTGAAAATTGTCACAGGATTTCATCTTATAGCTCGCATATATGTCCCCCTTATTAATTACTTATTTTAATTAAAATTTGTTTACATAAATAAGGAATTAGATGTTATGTATAAAAGTAGTAAACTGTTCTTTGAAACTATTAAATGTTACATGTGTACCTTGATGTTGTAAAGGTACAGCCATATGTACAATATAGTACACCTTAAATTAATGTGCTTTGGAAAATGAAGACATTATATTCAGCGTCCTTATTTTAGTCTTATTGTAAAATAATTGTGATCCGCTTCTGTTTCAAATTAAACTCTACACGATGAAAGGTGACATTTCTTCACTAATTTATTTTTGCCGACTAAATTTAAAATATATATTTCCTTTGTTAGATAACCTACTCTGATTTTCTACATCACTAAGCAAAGCTCAAAATATTCTTCTATATGAACCAAATAATAGGGTTTCGACAAAATGGCAGTTATTCCCCACTACAATCTAGATTCTTTTGAGAATTTCTGTTATAAAAAAACAGCTTGTGGACTTGAGTAACACTGGGGGAAAATATATTGCTACACTTTTTCTTGCCATTTATTTTATGGGAAAAAATGTTCCCCAGAACCTTCTAAATAAATCTTATTTAGAGAGCTGAAAATTGAGAAATTCTCGCAATTCCTCTTTCGATTTATTTATTTCTAAAAACACTGCAGGATAATAAACGACACCTAGAAATGCATTGGATCCGCCTGCAGCGTTTGTAGGAAACCATTGTTTGATTTATTTGGGTTTTACTCTGTGGACTATACGCACATGTAATTTATGGATGCAGCATGACGTGTAAAGTTTCTGTGGAGTAAGACGTCATTCCTTGTACGGATTTTCAACAGCATGCATCGCTACACGGAGCTTGACGTTGAAAAAATTTGAATGAGGAATGTGTGGCCACATAAACGTTGTTATTGACCGACCAAAACAACGCCCTCAGGGTGTTGGCATCTGGATCGAAATGTGCCTGGTTCGAATGCAGGGTAGAGCATAGATGATTGTCCGTCTGGAATGAATGTAGAATCTCGTGGATTCCGTGGAATCTCTCTATAAGCGGGCTGTGTCTGGAATGTATAACTTGAACCTTTCCCCATGGTAATCAAGGATAGCACATAGTTGTTCACAGATTAGCTCTTGTGGTGCTTTAAGCTAAACGCACACTAGTCCGAATCGCACGGATCGGATTATTTTAATGTTCTCCCCCGTGGTAATCAAGGATAACACAAATTCGTTCACAAATTCGCTCTTGTGGTGCTTTAAGGTAAGCGCACACTAGTCCGAATCGCACGGATCGGATTAATTTAATGTACTATCCCGTGGTAATCAAGGATAACACAAAGTCGTTCACAAATTCGCTCTTGTGGTGCTTTAAGGTAAGCGCACACTAGTCCGAATCGCACGGATCGGATTATTTTAATGTTCTCCCCCGTGGTAATCAAGGATAACACAAATTCGTTCACAAATTCGCTCTTGTGGTGCTTTAAGGTAAGCGCACACTAGTCCGAATCGCACGGATCGGATTAATTTAATGTACTCCCCCGTGGTAATCAAGGATAACACAAAGTCGTTAACAAATTCACTCTGGTAATGCCTTAAAGTAAGGGCACACTACTCCGAATAGGTCGGATCTGATTTATTTAATGTACTGCACACTCTGGATTTGGAGCCTCGGCATTTCACTTAGAAACTGACGGGGAAACGCCTACCAAGTCGACAATCCCTTTGAGGCAATACTTCCGTTTTTGTTTAGTATAAAAGGAATATCCGTATAAAGATTAGTTACAATTGAAATAAAATTATTTTTTCAAAGAATATCATGTTTTAGCATTGAACAAATATAATATTCTACGCGCAGATTTGAAAACAGTTGAAATTTTAACTCGATCTTGAACCCACGCAAAGATGGAGAAGGCGCTTAGATTAGCGACTTTTGTTTGAAAATTCACTAAAGATAAACATAAATGTCGTTTTGTTTGAACTAATAGTAGAGGTAGATGGAAAAATTGTTTTTTGATTCTTTAGAAACTTTTGTGCAAGGGAATTTTGAATTTTCGATTTTGTGGCAACCATAAAAGGTTAGGTAATTTTAGTCGTACTAGAGCAACACAACGGGCTATTGACGACGGTCTGGGATCAGTTCCTTAAGAGAAAGACCCGAGGACAACACCTCGTAATTTTGAACCACGGTCAGATGACGAAGCAACACCTGAGCTAGCACAACACTCTCCAAACTTCCACGCCAACCCAAAGTGAGGCAACCGTAAAAGGAAACAACCGAATCTGTGGTATCTAATTTGTTATGAAAATCCTAATACAGAAGATATTAAGTTCTCAAATTTTAAAATTAATACTTTTTTGTGAGATCTTTTCAAAGTTTTTTTCATACCTAACTAGCGCATTTATGTTTTACTCGAATCATTTCGCCTCTGAGCGACTAAAATAGGTTTTTAAAGTCGTTTTATTGCTATTATTTTCAAAACTTAATATTACCAATGCTACAATATTAATTTTTTTTTCTGCAACATTGTATAATGAATAAAGAGCAATAGGTCGGCATTAGAAAAAATATTCTTTCAAATGGAGCCTTAAGTTAACAAAATACTTTTTTTGACACATACGATTACTACAGAAAGAGACTAAATGTGTAAGTAAAATGTGTTACAATAAAGTGCAATATTTTTAAAAGACTGAGACTTTTGGTTAAGGTCTAATTAGCTGAAAACGACTGAAGACCGAAACCAAAATATCAAATCCCAGAAAAAAAGATTTCTAGTACAATCTAGATATATTTATCATATGGGAACTGTTAATACAACCGTTCCAACAGCGCTGATTTGATTTTATCGTGCCGTTCTCCCTAAATTAGTTTTCACAGAACTTTCCAACTTTTATCGTTTTTGAGATGAAAATTCGTGGAACTAATTATCAACCATCTGTCTTTCGAAGATTGCTGTACACACGATTCGACTTTATTTTACTTTTTCATCTCTGAATCTATCATTTGCGAGGGTCTGTAAAACAGAAAAAACCAAATCGTTACGTAAGAATTTCCCAGGAATTGTTTTAATGACCGGTGCAGCATCTAAGAAATGTTGTTCACTCATAAAATTACACGTATATTTTCTATCTTTAGGATGGAAATAGATTTTTAGATTAGAACAGTATTTACAAAAAATAAACCTACTTTTTTTAATCTGATAAAATAAATTTGAAAGAGCAATAAATCTACTGTACAAAGTTTGATATTATAATTTAGTTTGCAAATATATTTAAATGTTGTTGTTGTCGTGGCTATGCATACAGTACTGGGGCAAAAGTTTAGAGTCCTCCAAAAGCCTTGGTGACAAGATCTGCAATTTCTGGAGCTCGATGGCTATGGAGAATTTCGATTATATATTTTAATGATTGCTTTAATTAGCCGAATGGCGGCTCACTATGTCTAGTGGTCAGGATTGGATTGGTCAGTGAGGCTTTATAGCGCAAGGTCCCAAAGCGGACGAGCGTTTAGTAATCAAGGTGTTGGCTTCTGGATCGAAAGTTCATGGTTCGAATCTTGGGTAAGATATGGATGGTTGTCCATATATAATGAATGTGAGTCATCTCTATAGTATAGTTTTCCTAGAATGTATGGTATGATTGTAAGGTGTAAGATGAACACATCAGATCATCATTTCAGAAGTGTTACTGCTTCAGATCAACACAAAATTCTGCCTAATATAAACTTTTTAAATTATAGCATTTCTAGGGAAGCCAGTGCGATCTGAGAGATACTTTGCACTTTATTTTCCACTGAATTTCGGTATCGTGACAATTAGTTGTAGGAAACATATTGTCTTCTGATCATTAAAATGGGAAGCAAACTGGCCTCTGAGACTATCTTGATGGGAATTTTGATTGCTTCAAATGGATGAGCGGATCCAGTCAGAATCTACAAAGTATCTAACAGGTTAATTATACTCCTTGGGTGGTACTAAGCTCTTGATGCGGATGGATTACATGGAAAAGAGTAGTAAGGAATTCGGGGTATTTAGTTTAGCTAAGTAACGTTCCCATCTCAGTATAGACGTATTGAGTAACATTTAAATAGTGTAGGTACTTCG
Organism: Metellina segmentata; assembly: GCA_947359465.1. Taxonomy (NCBI): domain Eukaryota; kingdom Metazoa; phylum Arthropoda; class Arachnida; order Araneae; family Tetragnathidae; genus Metellina; species Metellina segmentata. Next base: position 115,923,722 of record OX375875.1, on the reverse strand, counting down.
TATTACTTTAAAGTATACCATATAGCCGGGAAAGAGACAAGTGTTTACTTTGGGTGGGTACTGACTATTACTTTGTGTGTATCAGCATATACTATGAAAATAATTTTATAAACCAAGATAAAGTTAACAGTTTCAATCTTAATGAGAATATTTATTGGGAATAATAATTCAGTCTTATATGCGGTTCCTACGTACCAATTATAATTAAAAGTTAACACTAATAATAATCAGTTTAAAAAACTGCTATTGACGAAAACTGTAAAGTTGAAAATTTAAAATCACAGTTTAAAGGCAATCTGCAAAGCGAACAAATGAAAATTGTAGTATGTCCTCATTTCTAATGATCCTGATAGCGTTCTGATCTACATGTGTTCCATTTGAAAAAGGAAGAGTTTGTGATTATTTTTAAAGCAAGAGAGAACAATTGTTCTGTTGATTGCTTTGAGATATGTAACGTTTTGTTTCTTGTTTGTTAAAAAATGTTGTATATTCCTTAGATTATATTTTATTTATATCTCGCTTTTAAAGTTGATAAGAGACACTGGCGCACAACTTGGTGGCCTGGAATAACGGTTGGTGAGTGAATTTGGTTGATTGTTAACGAAACCTTTTTACCTTGGTATCTTTCGTTTCCAAATTCAGTTTTAGAGGAAACGTTTTTCAAATTTAATAGGTGACTAACCCATCAATAATTAAATTTTCTTCAAGGTATAGTTTCTGTCTTAAAAGAAAAGTTAGTAAAAATAAGACTCTTAGAGAGTTATTTTTAAATTTAAAACGTGAGAGCTGAGATAAGATAAATAAACATGATTATTCATTTATAAAAATGACAAATAGAAAATTCGTAAGTGTGTGTCGTTTTAATAGCAATTTTTAGAGTGTATGTTTAAAAACTATAACGATCCAGCAAACATCTAGGATATTTAAAAAAGTTGCATCTATGTTAGCAATGCACTTTAAAAACTATTTTCCATTAACCCTTCTTTCCATGATATTTTCTTTATTGGTGAAATAAAACAAGGTGATATAATTAATGTTCAAAAATAAAGGAAAAATAGTTAAAAAAATCTTAGTATATATTTATAGTATAAATATAGCAAAAAACAATATGATGGTATCATGTGGTATTTTTTAAATTAAACGCAAACTTTTTCAGAAATTACTCTAAAAATAACAGAAACACATGTTACAAACCTTTCTTCCACTCATTTTCACTTTTTTAGCAATAGAAACTCAAATATAATAAAACAAAATTAAAAACGAAATCATACGTTTATTGCAACTACAACAAACAGCGCAATGACAACTTCAAGCTCGTTTTACTGATAGTGACACTTGCTTATTTTTGACAGCTATGTTTTTTTTATGCAATGGACATTAAAAAGGTATCCAGACACGATCAACTTAAAGTGAACTTGTTCTTTTATATAATTTTTGGGCATTCAATGTTATGATGGAAATTTCCTCCATTATGCAAAGAAGGGTTAAGAAATTAAAAACCAAACACAATTCTTACTAAGCTGAGAATAAGACAAGTGTAGAACTATGTACAAAATTATCCAGTTTTGAGAACATCAATATTTTATACAAACCGAAATATATTTTTCAAGTTGCTATAATAAACTAGGGGGACCGCCCCCTGCTCACTTCTGCTTGGAAATCCTCATTGGTTCGCTGTACGAACCTTACTTGCTTCGCTCGTATCAATAAGGACGTGTCATAGCAGAAGGGATTGTTTACAAAATTTAATATTCCAAAAACAATCTTTTCAAACATAAATTTGTTGTGCTACAGAAAAGTTATACAGTACCTTTGGAATCAGAACACGAACAATTTGGAATTCAAATGAAAGCTTTGAGCAAATTTTGACTCGAAATGTGAGCGTTGCTTTGGATATCGAATACTCAGAATGTTGTTTGTAAGCTGCAACGGCTCAACTAATGTTAATTTTTTTTCAATAAAGTTTCATCCGATAACGCTATAAATTAAATGTGTCTTCGTTGTAAATAAACAATCGTACAGCGTTGCCAAAACGCGATAAAAATAACGTCTTTTTTGTGTGCCACGTAAGAGAATTATATTTAGATTTAAGCGATAAATCCCTTACCACACATTTAATTTCTAAACCAGCGAATATTTTTCTTTAATCTCTACAAAATCAAATTGAAAAGGCTTGCATGGATATATAGGTACCTGGTCATTTAATTCTCCTGGTGGTTGTCTCGGCGAGGTATCTCGTCATTTGTAAAACTTGCCAAATCTTGATGGACGAGATTTCTCGTTATTAGGAAAAATCTGTCTAGATATATGTTTTGTTCTGGTTGAAAAAAAAAACACAATATATCTTAATGGAGACATATCTCGTCTTTAGCAAAATTAGACAGATCGTGATGCATATCTCGTGGAAATTCCACACTTGAAGGAATTAAACTTAAGTGTATAAGAAGAGTAAATATACTCCGACTCTATTTACCATCCACTTCAACGTGTCATACCTTGTCAGAAAGGTTTTCTCCGAGCTCTACGTCTCCTACTAAAGCAAGATATATTACAAAAAAAAGCATCCGCACATTTTATTATTGTATTTATTCCCACTAGAGTTTAAAAAAGTATCCACAAGCGGACTTAAATCCTAAAGCCGAAGTTTGAAAAAAAGTGTCCTCCGCCGTTTAAAAATCGTGATCAAATTCTTTGCAAGTTGGATCAGTTGTCCTTTTTCTAAAAAGGATTGGTGAAAATAACCAACAGTTGGAGAAGGGCTCGACAACAGGCTCAAGAACTCAAGACTTTGATTGAACCCGTGAAAAACGTACTTAGAATGATCGCACAAAACAGACTTTCGCGATTCTCCTTTCTTACAAGGCAACAGGATAAAAATTTTGAGTGTATTCTGTTGTTGGATTACGGAGCAATTCTAAAAGTTTTTTCTTTTCACACCAGGGGTTGCATTTACATAAGATCCGGAGTGAAGTTAGCCAGAGAAACGAATAGCACAGTAGTAAACCTTATTCCCACTTTTCCGAAGGCTAGTGTTGAAGTTAGCCATAGGATTATACTATATAATTCTTTTAGATGCCTTGTAAAGGTCCTATCAGTAGATGACCAGCCGACCAACCGGTATAGTGGTTAAGGTGTTAGCCTCTAGATCGGAAGGTTCCTGGTTCGAATCTGGGCATGGATGTTTGTAAGTATATGGAGTAGAGGCGGCTGGTGAACCTTAAATTTGTCGCGGCCGAAAGTCCTCACGTTGGGTTGGTGTGGAAGTTTGGAGAGTGGTGTGCTAACAGGTGTTTCCTCGTCATCTGATCGTAATACAAAATTACGTGTTGTTGTCCTTGGATCTTTACTTTCAGGGATTGATCTTTGATCGTCGTCAATAGTCAATACTATTACCAGTGGATGACCAGAGAACTGTATCTAAATGTTTTAAAGGCCAAGTATAAATAAAACAATACTTTCAAAGCCTAATGCATTTTTCTAGTTTAAGTTGCTGACATTGCTAGAATCAAATCTCTGAGCTTATGAGAGGTCATAAATCTCTGAGCTTATGAGAGGCTTATGAGAGTCCGGTAGAAAGAATGTATTAGCAATCAAAGAGCTGGGAGGGGGGGGGGGAGCGATTCACTAATAGACTATAGTGGACGTGGGTGGGGTCGTTCCCTGAAATGTCCCACGTTGACGTCATGTTGAAGTTTAGAGACTGGGATGCCAGATGAGGTATTGACCTCGTCATTTGACCATGATTCAAAATGACGAAATTTTGTCCTCGGATCTTTCCGTTTGGAATGGATGTCGGACCGTCACCAGTATCCAGTTAGGTTGCTCCAGTGTGACGTTAGTTTACCTGCCTGAGTGTACAGAGTGTAGCATTGCTTTCCTTTACACGCATGCCTATCTAACCACATCTCTAAAGATGTGGTTTGATAGTCATGCGTGTAAAGTAAAGCATAAAACGTAAATTGAAGCTGACGGGTACAGCTTCAGCCTACGTTTGTAGCGTTGGCAACGGCCTTGGCGTGGTTTTTTTTTTGCGTATTTTTAGTAGCGATATATGACATGTAAGGCAACCCATTTGTATTATGGTTAGTGCGGGTTTTATATCAACCTCGGCAAGCGGAAAGTTTAAATTTTTATTTTGAATATTCTAGAAAGTTCTTTCAAAATCCATTAAACTGTCGTTTCATTTCATTGGTTCATAGGAAATAATTCTTTCCTTGGCGACTTTAGAAGTGCGCTACAAAAAGCGCCAAGGCCGTTGCCAACGCTATAAACGTAGACTGAAGCCGTACCGTATTTGTTAAGAAGGCAAAACTGGTTGGAAGTCAAGAAGGGGAGACTGAAGATTTTAAAACGGAAATATGCGTCCTAAACCCTCATACGATTAAAATACTGTGGCCACTACTTGAGGACTGTCCTAGACATGCACTGACGTTTCTTAATTTAAAACATTATTTACCACATAATGAAAAAAAAAGTCGTTTCTTATTATTGTTTATTGTTGCGCTATGGTAATTACTTTAAAGCAAAAGTCACAAAATACGATTTACCACTCACGGAATCAACCTTTTATCTACGGCTATAGATATAACATGCGCGATTCTTATAACTTTCAAGGTACAACTGCTGTAACGGCCGTAGTTTAAATTCTTCTTGGCGCGATTCTTGTAACTATCATGGTACAACTGATGTACTGGCCGTTGTCTAAACTCCTTCTTGGCGCGATCATGGTACAGCTGCTGAATCGGCAGTAATTTAAAGTTAAAAGCAGGTCTAGCATCATTATAATGTAATATTTTCCTTGTGTGTATGTCTATTTACTTGTCGTTTTTCGACGCAGCTTGGGCGAATGTCGCTCTTGAACGCCATAACCCAACCGAAACTTTCTGGTGTTTCTTTCAATAGATGTGATTAGTTAGTTATTAACCTTCCAAATGGTTTCGACTACATGCTATCTCGTCCCTCAAGAACAGACAAATTTTGACTCCTACAGACAGACAAGATATCTCGTTCAAAGATCTTGGCGCGGTTTTGCTAATGACTAGATGTTTGTCGACACATCAACCCGGAGGTTAAATTGTGTTTTTGTTAGGGGGATAAAAACGCATTACAATATTTTCTTGGAAAATTCGTGAAGCTCAGACGGATTCATTTAAAATGCCGTAGGTTTGGGGAAGAATTTGGTATTTTTAATTAACGTCACATTGGAGCAACAAAACGGCCTATTGGTGACGGTCCGGGCTCTTCCTCCGAAGGGAAGAATCCGAGCCGTAGGTTTGAGGATTTTGCGTCTTATGAAGTACACATTATTCTGAATGGTGGTTTCGTAAGATTGGTAGTTAATAAGTAGTTGAATTAACGTCACACACTGGAGCAACACAGCGTTCAATTGGTGACGGTTCGGGAACATCATCCGAAGGGAAAGATGTGAGCCTTAGGTTTGGGGACTTCGAATCTTCGGAAGTACATTAATCTTAATGGTGAAGTGGTTTCGTAAGATTAGTAGTTAGTAGGTAGTTGAATTAACGGCGCACAGGAGCAACACCACGACCTATTGGTGACGGTTCGGGATCATTCTCCGAAGGGAAAAGTGCGAGCCGTAGGTTTGGGGAATTCGCGTCTTCGGAAGTACATTAATCTGAATAGCGAAGTGATTTTATAAGATTGGTAGTTAATAAGAAGTTGAATTAACGTCGCGCGCTGAAGCAACAGGACGGTCTATTGGCGATGGTCCGATATTTATCCCAAATGTGAAAGACACGAGGACAACACCATGCCATTTCGTACCACGATCCGATGACGAATGCAATACCTGAGCTGGCACAAAACACTCACTTCTAACTTCCACACCGTTCCAATGTGAGGACATTTGAGGCCACGACAGATTTAGCGACACCAGCCCCCACATAAAAGACGGTCTATGTTTCGAGTTTCGAACTCTCAATAAACTACTTTCTAATCCGTTACCCGTCGAACCAAACTACCACAGCCATCTTGAAGATTGAATTTTCTTCGCACTGAAGCAACACAACGGGCTATTAGTGTGTATCCATCCTGGAGGGAAAATCCAAGCTTTGTAATTAAAAATTAATGAAGAAACAAGAGATATTTTGAAATCAAGGGATACTTTCAAACACAATTAGGTAAGTTTAATTTGCACACACATAACTGTTAAACTTACGTCTAAGTTGTTAACCTAAAATACTTTCAATATATTTTATTATACATAAAAAATAATACTGAGATGTATATTTTTCAGAAAAATATACTTTGAATATTTTGCAAGTTTTCTGTTGCCCTTTTACCAGGAGAAACTCGCTCTTTCCTACAATAACATGTCAGAAAAGCCAGTCGCAATATTCGGAGAACTGAAATGTTTACGCTTCAGTACATTCAAATACTTCTAGACAAGAGGCTAAGAAGGCTAAATTCCTTTATGTCGCACAAGAAATGCTGAAATATTTCTGAATAAAGTGTTTACATGTCGGGAAATATTTCCTAAAGATAAATGAAAGCGAAAGCAGAACACCCGTCTTTCCCATTTCGACTGTATGCAAAGAAACGGAGGAAAAGAGCCAAGTCTCTAAACTAATTCTAGTATTTTTCTATTCCTCAGACTTTTTTCGGATCTTTCCCTTAGGGGATTGATCCCGGACCTTCGTCAACAGCCTGTTGTGATACAACGAAATATAACGTCAACAAAATGTTGCCAACTGTCTTATAAAACCAAATATGGTCAGTTTTTCTGATGACAAGATATCTCGTCATCATCACAAGAGATGATTTTGATAGACGACAAATCTCGTCATCAATATATTGACGATTTGTTATGATCACCAGATCAATTTTTTTTTCTAATGACGGAATATCTCGTCCATAAAGATCTGATCAGTTTTGCTAATGACGAGTTATCTCGTCATCAAGACATTGCGGATACATTTATGATGATGATATCAAGATGTGGTCGGTTTTTTAGTATGACGAAATATCTCGTCATTAGCAAAATTGATCAGATCTTATGGAATAATTTCTCTCAAGATATTGCCGATTGATTTTTTAATAAGGGATCAAGGTCAGTTTTTCCTAATGACGAGATATCTCGTCTATAAAGGTCTGATTAGTTTTGTGAATGCCGAGATACTTCGTTGAGAGGACCATGAGGTTTTGAGTACAGTTAGTAATTGCAGGTACATTTGACTTGACACATTGAAAGAGATACACAATGAATACCAAGTTTCCAATTTTCGAAAGTGATGGAATTCAAAGATAACACTTATACCTGTAGACCTACTTTACTTGTAGGAACTTATTATTCATTAAACACAAAATGATTGTTAATGCAAGACGTATGTAGATATTTCTTTCTGTACGCTCATTCTGATCGATTTTAAAAATTGGAAATAGTTTAGAATGTTATTCTAGTCCTTTTTTTTGTCTACACAATTTACTTCTTAAACTAAAGCTAAAAGTATCTAGACAATCTGTCAATGTGTAGACTATCCAAAGCATCTCCCTGCAAAATAAAAAAATATTGGAAATAGTTTCTTTAGAGTATTTTGAATTTATATTCACTTTCTTTGCCAGAATTTCTTCATATGTCATCTGGGCTTAGAATCGAGAAGTAAGAAATAAAATCGCTTCGTTAGACATATCTTTAGTTACATTAATTACATTACTATTTACGTATGTTAATTATTATATTATTACGTATATAATTATTATATTGTTTACGTATATTAATTATTATATTTAGCAATATTATTAGTAGTGATTAATCATTAGTAAGAAACATGTTTCAAAATTTCAAATAATATAATTTCAAGAACAAAAACAATTTTAAAATAAAAAAATTAGGAAATTTCTGAAAATGAGATTCTTTCTTTTTCAGATCACTCCTCCAAAATGACAGGGCGTTATTATGGAGGAGACTGTCCCAGAAAACACAAAATGATGTTTTCTACATATGAGCAGCTATACGCTCAAAATTGCTCATACACTGCCTCAAACACCATTAAAAAGGAAACACACAGTATGACAAAACAATATAAGAAGAATAAGAAGGAAACGAAGTCAAAGCCGCAACAGCAGCCGTGACACCGGCTATACCAAGTCCGAAGATCGCCATCAAATGCCACTATCCACTTCGCGTCTCCAACAAAACTCTACATTAATGACAGTTAAATTCTTAATGCATTGAAACTATAAAAATTAAAAATGGTAGTGTTCATACACAAAAAAATATTGTTCGCGTTTAGTTATTCAGAATCGAGAGTGTTCCAATTTCTATTTAAAAAAATCGAATATATAAAAATTTGTGTTCGTCACCAGCCTTAATTTAATAAGGCAATTCAAATACAGTATAATAGAATTGAAAGAAAAATAATTTTTTTTTTCTAATGGCGGGCACGTTTGACCTAAGTCATTGGCCACTACAAGGCCGGAAGTGATGGCCACTTGTGAAGGAGCACCCAGTGGGAGGACCATCATTGCCCCTAACAATTTATACTTCGTAATTTTGAACCATGTTCAGATGACGAAGCAACACCTGAGCTGGTATACGCTTACAAACATCCATGCACGAACACGGATTCGAACCGGAGACCTTCCGATCTAGAGGCTAACACCTTAACCATTATACCGGTTGGTCGGCAAGAAAACTAATATACGTTCCAGAAGTAACCAGTAAGTCTTTAAACTTATGTATTAACCTTAACCGTTCTACAATTAAAAATTATTATCCCTTATATTATACTTACATTATTATATTATTATTATAAAGTTCCATCCCAATTCCTTTTTTTACCTAGAATTCCATCATTTCTGTTTTTACATGGTTTAAACAAAGCAAAAATTACTATTCTTGATCTTATTAAAAACACAAAATTACGACTAACTAAAGAAATTATTTACATTTTGAAATACGTATCACCTGCGCTTTATGGTTTGAATGATTCATTTCAAAATACAAAGGTAATGTAGGTAACTGTAATGTCAATATTTTACTCACACGTTTTAAGTGTCGTATATTTTCTTCACTTACGGAAAAAGAGGTTTAATTGCTTCACCAGCATGTAAATCGACTCTCCAATGAAATAGATGGATAATGTTCGTATAGTTTCATGCCATACCTTCCAATCGCTCGGTTTGAAGATGTGTTACGTGGTTTTAAGAAGTAGCATGAATCCTGATTTGAGACAAGCTATTGATTTATTAAAGTGATTATCCAGTGTGTGTGTGTGATTGAAACATTTTGAACCATATGAACAGATCAAAATATGAGCTGACACCCAACTCTAATCCTCCACACTACGCCAGAGTAAGAACATTTGGCACCACGACGAATTTAACATGCACCAGCCCCCACGTGCTCGATGTCCTTTGGTTGAATCCAGTTTCGAACTCGCAACCATCTGGTTGCTAATCCACGGATAGACCAACGAGGTATCAGCCCTAACACATGAAAACTTGATAAAATCGTAGACACAAACATGCGCAAATATCACGTCACCAGCTAAATTACTTATGTAAATAATTCATGTTTATCAGAAAGAGTACTTTCTTTCGTCAATCGATATTTAATACGTCTCACTTAAGCCAGCATTTTTGCTCTAATATCAGTGGTGTTTGAATACCTAAGCACCTGTGATCAAAACAAGTTCCTATCATGCCAAAGAAAAATTCGCTGTTTTTTATCCTGCTTAAATTAAAAAGACCACAATGGTTGAATCCCAAGAATATAAAAGAATGATAATTTTTGTCTTCCTGCAACTTTTTCATTTTAGATTTTGAACAGAATACTTAAAAGCTCTTTGTGCATCTATAAGTTTTCTTCAAACTTTCAAGATAGAGTATTATAATAAATATCTTCTCTGCCAAATTTTTTTTTGGTGATGTTTTTCACGTTTTATGCTAAAAAATACCCAAGGTACTTTTTTCTCTATATTAAAAAAATGTTACCGCCGACGCCGCAGGATTGAAAACTGTGTTGTTTAGCTCGATTCTTAAACAATTTCCCGAGAAAGTACTGATCGGAAAAAAACAAAATTAACATGGTTTGTTCTTCATCGTATTCCCTGGACAATTATTAAGATTTTTTTCCGATGCGGCTATTAGTTTAGGGTTTATTCAGTGTCAAAATTGAAGAAGCGAAATTTCTTCCGCGAGTGAGCAAAACACATTCAAATTTTCAGTTTTTAGTCGTGAGTTTTTTTTTAAGAGTACCTCTCAACGTAAATTTTTGCAGCTCGTCGAGTTTTTTTTAAATTTCAATTTGGTTCTTGATAATATTTTTTTGAAATTCGGGAAAAATCGGGACATTTTTGTTACTTTTTTTTAAAACTGCCGTATCTATATCTTATTACTATTAGTTTTTAATTTTTAAAATATCGCAGTATACCTCAAAATGTACTCTTTCTTACGGTACTATTATTTTTGAAATCGGTTAATAATTAAATTGGATGCGATCAAAAGTGGGTCATACAAAATTCGGAATCTTTGGATATTTTCGCTATTTTCTGCTAAAATCGTTATATCTACAGCAAAAAAAAAATATTTTTTAAATTTGAAAACATCACTGAATACATTACATTACACTCTTTTTTATGGTACAATTATCAATGGGTTGGCGAGCGTAAGCGATCAGGGGGCGGAGCCCCTTATCGCTTACGCTCTTACCGCTTATTACCTTATTATATACTTATACTTATTACTTATCGCTTATTACCTTATTATATACTCTTCATTGTTGATTAGACTATTTTAACCTTTTATTTATTTTTACTGGTTTACATTATCTCGCGTTTGACGCAGCTCCTCAGTCTTTGATCTTAGAAATTCGAAAATTAAAATTCTACATACACATCCTCAGTATATAAGTCTAGCTCTGACTTACAGAAAATCTACTAAGTGATGAGTCTGTTCTGAAGAAATAGTTACTGACTGATGAGCCTAGCTTGGTATGTAAGCTTTCCTTTCTGCAAAATCATATGTTCTTACATTGCGTAGTTTTTCTAAAACGCGAATGACCAGACACCATACAACTTCATTCCATTAATATAGATAAATTGCAAATACTAACTAGCATACTGATCTTGCGAACATATAAAGTAATTGAATAAGCAAAAGCGGAGTTACTTCATAAAAGTTACGGAATACTACTTGGAAAAGTACTTACACAATCATGAAATGCCGTTGACTCAGTGTCATTTTCGCGTTATCCTTGTACATTATGAATGTGTAATCTGCAATTTCTGGAACATCATTAGGGGAAGCCAGTACATCTGCTGTAGCATAAACTTCAAATGTATATATGAGATAAATAAATAAAACAGTAATAACGATGTTCGTAAAATATATTAAATGTTTTATTCAAACATACTTTCATGATGATCCCGTTAGAGCTTGGTACATCAAAAGGTTGCTCAAAATACGAGTGTTTTTAATGGAATACAAGATTTGGTATAATTTATTCAGTTAAGAATACGGTAACTCTGCTACAAGTTTTCAGAGAAAAAGTCCATTTAAGTAACTTAATCTCAGATGTAAAATGAGTTCTTTTCTTCTGTTCAAGAGATTACGAGAAAAGTATTTCGAACATAGTACATAGTATTTCGAAAACGTAGACTGAGTAGGTAATCTCTACATCGAACGGAAAATTTAGTGAGTGGTGAATCTGCTCTGACGAAGTAGGTATTGAAAGGTGAGCCTCTGTTGGATTAACTTTTCGTTAGTGACGGATTTTTACGTCGGGAGGATTAATTTTTGAGTTGAGAGAATTATTTAGAGGATGAATGGTTTTTGTGTCGATAGGATATTATAGTGAATCTCTAATTTGAGAAAATCATTTAGTGAGTATCGGGGAATTATTAGTGATTGACAAGTCTCTTAATCATCCAGGTGGCTGTCAAGACGATGTTCTTCGTCACTAGCAAAAGTGATCAGATCTCGATGGGAGAGATATCTCGTCACTGGACGGACATTTACCATAGGGTAGGTGTTCCAAAAATCGCCCCTATGCTTAATATCGCCTGCTCGTATTTGCAATCTACTATGAGCGACATCTATGAGTTTATGTAGTTACCTTGACGATCTCGGGTTTTGCCATAAGTAGCGCCACCGGCAAATTTCCTATCAGTTATACCAACAACACTATTGCATCTGAAGTATTTGAGGCTGTAATCATACACACACAACGAATTTTTTGTCTCCAATCCATTCAGGGAATATCTAGGTAAGTGTTTCCAATTCATAATTTCGTGAATATGACTTTAAAGTACATTAAATAATAAAGATAGGTATGAATGCTCTACTAGCAACTAGTTTCTAATAATAGCTCCTAATTTACTCTGATTGTAATAGCAACAGGGGTAGGCAATATTAGGAACCCACTCTTGAATATTCTCTTGGGAAATTTTTTGAAGTTTGACTAGTTAACTTAAACTGACATAAGTAAAGAAGGTATTTGATCTCTGGAAACCAAAGGAGAATAATTCCTAGTAGTATTAATTTAGTTTCCAGCTTGATTTCCCACCCAGGAGGCTGAGATACAGAGAAATACTTAGGGTAGGCGATATTTGGAACACCTACCCTATCTTGATCTTGTCAACAAAAAATCATCAATGTTTTGATGACGAGATGTATAAAATAGCAGCTTTCTTGCAACTTTTTATAGCACAGTTGGTCAGATCTTGATGGACGAGATATCTCGTCGAAGCCACTTAGAGTGGAAATTCTCGGAGCGTCGCGAAATTTTCGAGTAATGTACAGTTGCGTTTACCACATAACACGCCACAATGACTGAAAAACTCTTTGAAAAAAATCTCTCTAAAATCACTTTGAAAAGAATCCATGGATTCTGTAAAACTTTTAGAAAGTTCCTATTGGGTCTCCTTAAAATATAATCATTTGGAAATATTCCATCAGCACACCCTATAGAATAAAATCTTTTGGAAAGATTCTATTCTACAGGTTGGAAGAATCTTCGGGAAAGAATAATAGAATCTTTATAGGAAAGAAGAATTTAATCTTTATATAAGAAAGCATAATAGAATCTTCAGAAAAAAGAAGAACATAATGTCTTTAAGAAATAGGGAATACGAAAGAAAAATAAAAATTTTATAGGAAAGAAGAATATAATCTTTATATAGGAAAGATGAATATAATATTTGTGTGTGTCGGGGGGGGGGGAGAATAGAATTTTCATGTATGGGAAAAAAGAATAGACTATTTATATAGGAAAGTATAACATAATCTTTAAGAAAGAAGAATATAATCGTTTTTGCAAAGATTATAATTAAAATAGAATGTTTTGGTAATATTCTAATTAGAATCGAATGTTTTGTGGAAAGATTCTATTGCTCATTTCCTTAGACTATAATCCATTGAAAATATTTTATTTACAACTTTTTTAGAATAGAATTCCTTGAAAATATTGTGTTCGTCAAGAAGATTAACATTCGCCAAAAGTCTACATGGAAGATTACAGTTTTGAAGGTGGAATTGTGTGATTGAACCTATCAGAGGGTTAAGTATGTTATATCTGTATCGGGATGACCATTAGTGAATGCCCCCTCCCCTATACTTCTGAAGGGATTGCATGATATTTATTGTGTTGAAAAGTTTTCTCGGGTTTTTTTTAACGCGAAATAAATGTTTCGTTTCTAAAGAAATTTGGAAAACTTTACTCTAAATAAGGAACGACAGAGATCTCGGCGTAAGAAAAATGACCCATCCTTAATCGCCCTATAGGTCAATCTTTATCCAAAGAGGGTGACGTTGTGCATATAGTGGGATTGGAAGGGAGAGCTATCCTTCCACAAAAAACAAAGGATTCCTTTCGACAAGTGTTGCTCGCAATTGAAAGTGACACATGATAAAACCTTCCGAAATTAGTGTCAACAGGAAATGCTCAATCTTCAATCTCGACAATGTAAGTTCGCAGGTTGCTTCGATGATCAGGCAAAAATTGTAAGACCTCGGAAAGTTTTGACTCGTACTCCATACTAAAGTCATGAATACGGAGGATGAGTTTCCTCTCATAATCCATTTAAACGGCATCATTTCCAGTCCGAATTCACTCGTCGTGGGAGCTGTATAACTGTAGGAGGGGACCATAACCCATACTAACCCATTTTTTTGTCAATATTGTAACCTATGTTTTATACCTTCCTGCGCTGATGAGTCTTACGCGCGATCATGCGTGTGTACCTTAAGGCCCGGTGCACACATCCGATTTTTCAAAGTGCGGCGCCTCTGCCGCAACGCAAGAACGATCTGAGATACATTAGATCCAATGGAGTGATGCACACATGCCTTCGGCGTCGCTGCAGCGACGCACGTCCAACTTGCGTGTGATTTGTACGGCAGTTTCCCACTGCGCCGCAGCTCGCCGCACATGCTTCTCCGGTCTAACGTGCCTTGTTTTCATAAATAAATGGAATATAAATACTAATTAATAAATGGTTGCATCCAGTAACGTCTATTTGCTTACAAATATACTTTTTTACAACAAGTAAGCGAATTAAACACGTTTTCTTTGATAGAATATTTATCACAAATTGGTTCTCATAAAAATATAATAAGGTTCCAATTCATTATATTTCAAACATTAATTTAATAATTATTATTGCATACTAAAAACTATATAAAAAATACAATACTAGTGTTTGGGTTGTTCAACATGATACAAAATATCAGCATTAAAGAAATATTATTTAGGAAGATATCCATAAAAGTTGCTGAATGTTGCAAACTTAAAAGTCGCCAATTGCAGTCAATTATTCAAGTAAACAAACACGAACGATAAGTAGACGGAGACAAATGCAAGCGAAGCGATTTCTAATATTGTATAAATATCGCCAAAAGAAGCTCAAATAAAAAATATCGCCAAGCAGGTGCTCTGCGGAACTTTTGCCTAATCGTGTCTAAGTTGGAGTAGGGAATTTCGGCAGAGGACCTAAAATGGCAACAAACTTTACTAAAAAACGACCCGTGTATCTTACACAAAGGAATTCAGGATATCGTTGATAATGGGTCGGAAATAGAGTACTGGGACAGTGAAATTTCGGATAATATTATTGACAGCGAACACGAAACGAATTCGGAAATTTATGCAGATGATGACGAAGACATTTCAAGTGCGTCTTCACAAGAAGAATATTTCTACGGAAAAAAGAACTTCAAATGGGATGCCCGGTGGGTAACCTAATCGTGCCGTTAGAACACCAAAATACAACATAGTTTTACAGTTGCCAGGGTTGAAACGTCCTGCAAAATTAGGTCCGAAAGCTGAACCTGAAGAGACATGGAATCTACTTAACTTATATATAGTAATATAAAATATATTTCATGTTAAGAATTGAACTACACAAACTTAAAATGTATAAATAATAATTATCTAAAGAATCTTTCATTAATATATTATATTAATCAACTTTATACGCACTTTAGAGAGCGAGGTCCGAGGGACCCCTCCACACTAGTTACGAGACGGTTTATGACACAGCAGTTAAGGGTTAACATGTATCTTTAGCCACCCCAAATTCGATGCTGATATTTATTCAATACCACACAGTTCAATGTTCCCAGTGGAATCGAAAATTTAACAAACTGAATGAATTGATACGACCCGTAACTCTATTCCACCGAGTTTGTTTACTCCACGAATATTTGATAAACGTTCATTTCGTTTCATCACAGTCTAAGGTCCTAATGTTATAACTTCTTGGAATTCCCATCGAGGATCAAAATTGCACCTAATGGAATTGAAGTGGAGTGACGTTCGGATTAATTCGGAACGGGAAATCAATCCTGTTTACTTTGGCAAATGAATTAAATGTAATTAATGGATTTCTAACTAATGTTACGGTATTAGCTTCCGAAATGTTAACAGTTCCACGAGAGATTTGCCGGAAATCGAGAAGATGTGTATATATTAGTATCGCCTACTCTTTGAAGGAGACATTTCAAACTTCTATTCACGGCAAAGATTTCTTTTTTTTCGACCCTCGTGATGTCGTCATCAAAATATTCCCAATTTTTTGACGTTGACTAGATCAAGACCTGGTGAGATTTTCTAATGACGAGAAGTCTCGTCTATTAAAGTCTAGTAAATTTTCCAAGTTACGAGATGACTCATCGAGACAACCATCAGAAGGTTTACTTAAAAAAGTTCAATAATTTTCAAATTAGAAGATGTTGTTTGTTCTCTAAATAATGTTTGAGTAAGAGGTCGTATTGGTCAATTAAACAAATATTACTTTGATCCAAGGAATCTGAAATTCAAGTTACTTGCAGTTGCCGAATTTAAAGTTTTTTTTTCTTATAATAACATCAAACTACTGAGAGAATCAGTATTTGGTATTCACGATTAACTGAAATATATGTTCGAAAAAGAAACAAATCTTTATTGCTTAAGATTTTACCTACATACCAACTATTTTTAATCATTTTCATATCATTTCGCGTCTGAATTGATTGCTAAAATTTTGTGACACACCAAAAATTGTGTTACTCTTTTTGCTGATCTGATAAATAAATAGGTAAAATTTTGATTTATTTTTTTAAAAAATAGTTAAAATAGTACAGGGTGTCTGTAAAGTCTCTTTACAATTTCAAAAATTTATTACAATGGCAAACGAAAAGACAGAAATTATTACAAAATGAGACGTATATATGTAAGTTTCTTTTTCCTCATTTAATACGCTTCTATATGGGCACAATTAGTTACACGAAGCATATAAAGACGGTACACGGTTTATTTCCATGTTCGTTTTAGAATATCGTCATTATGGTGGTAATGTCAATGGCAAGGCAATAGCAATGACATGGTAATGTCAATGGCATGGTAATGTCAATGGCATGGTAATGTCAATGTCATAGTAATGTCAATGTCATAGTAATGTCAATGTCATGTTAATGGCAATGCCATGGTAATGTCAATGCCATGGTAATAGCATACACGATATATTTAACATAACGCCATAGAAAGGAGTGTGATACCTGGCGAACGAGCTAGCCGGGGAATTGGACCATCCCTCCCAATCCACCGGTCTGGAAATGTTTTATTTAGGAGATCCCATGAACATACAGTACTCAATGTGATGGTGTATCGAACAAAGGTACGAGACATCATTAATCTAAAGCAGAAGATCACTGAAGTCCTTGCCCCCATCGATGAGGGTATTCTACATAGAATATGACAAGAAATCGAGTACCGTCTTGATGTGCTTCGTACATCTAATGGTACCTCATTTTCCACATTTAATACACCTCTAATTCCATATAGAGGTGTATTAAATTAGGAAAAAATAACTTAAATACATACGTCGCATTTTGTAATAATTTTCACTTATCTGTCTTTTTATTTGCCTTTATAATAAGTATTTGAAATTGTAAAGAGTCTTTATGGACACCCTGTATTTACCTATCCTTTTTGCTCCAAATTGGCTTTACAAAAATCTTTTCGAAACAATTCACTTATGATACTTTATAACAAACAATAACGCTCAAAACAAAACGAGTGCTACTTGAAATTATTGTTGAACACTCTTGTGAAAAGTTCATAACTAAACCGTTGAAATGAATAAATCTTAGATAATTTATATATATATATATATATATATATATATATATATATATATATATATATATATATATATATATATATATATATATATATATATACGTACAACCACGTAGAAGATCTTCAAACCGAGTGATCGACAAATATAAAATGAAGCTGCGAGTACATGTTCAGTCTGTTTCATTAGACGGTCGATGGTGCCAGTCTTGAGGATCACATGTGTGACGTTTCACATTTGTTAAAAATGACTGATCTATACAATAAAATCACTTTGTTTAGACATTAGGTCAGAAATTTGTTTAATGTTACTATTCATCTTCCTTTTACCACTGGTAATTCTTTGTATTGTTATGTCTTAGAGGACTTTGCTTGGAATAAGTGTTATATATATTCCAAAAACAGGAACTAAAACATTATTACATAGGTCGCTGAATTATTTTAGTACGATACATAAAAAATCAAGTAATTGTAAATAATTCTTTGTAACATCTCGCAGGAAAATAGTTTCTGGTATGATAAAATTTAAGATTTCTTAATTTTATCCCTCCAAGGTGTTTTGAAGAGAATATCTCGTACAAGATCTGGTCAATTTTGTTAATGACAAGATGGCGCCGAGACAAACTACCCTATTACTCCGAGGGGAAAGATGAAACTAGTAGGAAAAACAAATTGTCGCTTTCCCAGAACTGGTGATAGATTGGAATAGGTTTGGTATCGAAGACTGGCCACTACACGACGATAAACCAAAAGGAGGATAAATAAAGTAAAGAAAATAAGTTTTTACATTTATTTTCATTCATTGTATGATTACAGATAGATAAAAAGTTCCCAGATGAGGATGTAACTTACCCCATATACTTCGAAAATAATAGATTTAATTGTTAATATTTGTCAATAAATTGTTTAACTGTAATTTTAGTTAAAATTAAACTTGAAATATTAAATAAAAATGATTTATTTACTCATTTTCCTACTGTTGTATGAGCTAATACCGACCCGAGAAAAAGTTTAAGTTAGGTTTTTACTCTACGGTCTTGTTTTGCTACGCTAGAGACAAAACCAAAAATGGTTTGGAGTAACAGTCTTATTTTCAAAATGATGGTACACATTTTTGGATATTTGTATTTCATTTAACGATATGAAATTTGAATAACTGCTCTACATTGTTTATAAGAATATTTAAATAAGATACGAAATGCGAGTAGTGACTCTTTATTAAAGTGGATGTACACACTAAAAATCCTGAAAATACAACAGAAAGTCTAAATTTTTTTTATTGCTTCAAAATATTCTTCAATTGCTTAGCTTTCAAACGATGCCAAGATCTTGAAAATATTCAAAATAGTTTTCTAGTTGAAAGGGTTTTTGTTAGGTACTGTTACTATGAACAGACGTGTTTCCAAAACTTTGAATTCATTTTCTGAAGAAACAAGTTTTTGTAATAGGAGGCTTTGTTCAAACAGTGATAACTCAACAATAAATTAATCTATTATAATTATTTTTGTATCATCATAATCCACACAATATAGCGGATGTTTTGACCCTCAATCGGAGTTATTAGTTAAGAAATAAATTTTTAATGGATTTTTAAATCCTCAATTTCCAGAAACAATCGTGCTTTTTTATGCATTCTTGGCGAAAAAAGTTGTAACAGAAAACCTTTTTTCTCAAGAAACTTGATTGAGGGTCAAAACATGAAGAATAGTATTGGAAATGGTTTCCAACTAGAATTGTCTTTCTAGACAAATTAGAATTTGAGGTATCACTGTTCAAAAAAACATGCTAATTAGCTCATTATATCTTAATTAGCTAATTCATAATTAGTTTGAATATGATTTCTTTTCACTGAAATAGTTTTAAGCATAAACCAATGACCTACTGTGAAAAAACTGGATTTTTAAAGTAAAAATTAAAACAATAAACATCTAGTGTGTACGTACACCTTGTAACGTCACGGCCTACGTCATCATGAACGCCCAGAATCCTTTGCGAAAGCAGAAAAAGAACAACGAGTACTATACGGTTGGTGCGGATGGGACGGCTGATGACGTTGTATTCAACCAAATTAAAATGTCTTTCTTTTAATTTAATGTCATGTTTGTTCGTCCAAGTGGTGCACGTTCCTGTATTGTGTGTTTGTGTAGTCCAAGCCAACAAAGACTAATCCAGCTACCTTATTCCGTCTATGAAACACCTTACAACCTTAAAAAAAAACCAATTAAGTAAGTTTAGCACACATACTATGTGTGTTTTTCTGCTAGTTTATAAACTAATGTATCTATGTGACAGCATACTAATCGAGTATGCAGGGAGAACGTAATTTTCATTCATGTATCAACAAGTCTTACGTATTTTGCAATGCATATTAATGAATGTATCAGAGAAATAAAGCACTTCCTACCCAGTTTCATTTTACATCTGATTAATCATGCCACCAGAGAAATGAACTCTCAATAACTTATCTACAAACTGTTTACTCAACGCACAATTTCACCTTCACAAACTTCACTCTTAATTAACTCGTTTGTGTGTGAACGAATAAATATTCACGAACCTGCTTTAATTAACATCAAAATAAACATTCTTGGGGCAGGGAGAATGGAATTAAAAGTACGGACCAGGTGCACGCATGGCGTGTTCGAGAGACTAGCAAGCCGATATTTATACACACATTCGTTTAAGAGGCCAACGAGACTGAAAGACACCTGTCTATTAGGGTGGGTCGAAAAAATAACGCTTTAGTGTGGAAAAGGCGGAACTGTTGGAATAAGTAGGAAAATGGCATAAAAAAATTTAATTCGGTTAACATATTCCATTCGCGCATCGTATTAAAAAATTTATGAAAAATTGCAAAAGTCACGATATTTTTGTAATTTTTTTCTGTTAGTTAAAACTTTAAAAATAAACACGATTTCATTTTTTATACTTGTTGTATGGTTGAAATAACCTAAATAAATTAAATTCTGATCAATATACTAATTTTTCCTTCCGCGCAACGTCTTAACAAAACAGAAATTTACCAATATTTCGCAATTTTCACTGTGCAACTCTCTTCGTTCGTTTTGCTAGAATACGGAGAACAAGAACCCACATGAAATTGATTGAACTGTTTTGAACTGGTTTGAACCTTCTGAGAAAAGTTGGGATCTCTTATTTGACGGATGAAAAGATAATACTTTGTTCGTCGAAAAATTGAATGCCAAGCAATTTCGCAGGGGAATGTGAAAGAAGAACATTATTATCTTATCCTGGAACCTGGATCAACTTATGTTGGACATGTATCTCCTTCCTCGAGTTCATGAAATGATATAACTCAAAGCATTATTTCTCGTTGATCTGAACTATAAATATCAATAGAAAAACTAGAAGTAGTAGGGTGTGATGGCACTCTAACCTACACTGGATGGAAGAATGTTGCCATCCATGTAGGATGCCCGCTACAGTGATACATATACCTAGTGTATTTCAATGAGCTTCTTTTTCGCCACATTTTCCAACATATTGAAGGTTAAACTGCAGGGCCTGAATCTTTTAGTGGGCCAATCATGCAGAAGCTCACTTGCTGTGAAAAACTTCGTGTGGTCGATTATGAACCCATAGATTGTTCGATTACTGATATAGACAGGAATTTGTTGAACAAAGACCAACGGTATTTGTTGGACCTTTCAAATGCAATCACCGTGGGACATTGTCCAAAATACTTGGCAAATCGGGATCCTGGTACTTTGTCCTATACCAGATGGCTAACTGCGGCCAACCGAGTCCTTAGGTTGTATACAACTTCATCAGATCCATCCGGAAACTTAAAAGAAATAGTTGACTTCATTTTAAAATCATACATGCATGTGTGGTTTACCATAAAAAGAGCAAATATTTTACTGATGGACCAAAACATGTCTTTCAAGTAATCAAACATCACGGTATTTATAAGACGATTTACTTCAAGTTGTCGACCCAATAATACAACGAAATACGTTCTTTGCGCACCCATATAATGTTCTGTTGGCAATGCTTGTCGATAAAAAAGAAAAAATTCAGAAGCTCGAGAAAATTTGTGAAATTTTGTTGCCCAGTGTTATTAGTTGGATGTCATGTGGTGTTATAGAAAGCACGAATACAAATGTAGGACTAACTGACGAGCTTACAGACATTCATTTGCACTTCACTATCCAATTTGCCGAAGCCCAGGTGATCTGTATTTCTTAGACCTAATAGCGATAGCGTCTCTTTTCACATACTCCGTCTGTTCCATCAGGAGAGCCGATGCGCTAAAGTCCCTTGAACACCAACGCTAAGGGTTGGTTGCTTTTTATGACGCAAAGGATAGATCTGATTAGGCATTGTCTAGCAATGCTATTTCCGAGGAGGAAATGGACACACACGCGAGAAAAGTTTTCCCAGACACTGAGGAAACACTACCTGGGAAGTTACAGAAATTCAACCTGCACCGTCTACTTTTCACAGACGCTCAGGGAAAGAAAATATTTTTTCTTGAGACGAAGGGGTATGAAGCGTATGGGATGGTCGCGTTAGGAGAAAGAAAAATGGAAATGGATATAAAAAAAGTAAGATGCGAGATATCATGGTTGGCTCTTGACAAAGGCATAGAGAATGGAGTGGGATGTCTTCCGTAAGCGATTGAGCAAGATTTGCTCTGTTGAGTACGTTGCTGTCAGGTACGTCATTGGATGATATGAATAAAAATTAAATTTAAAAGTATGTTACAGTTGTCGACATTCTTTTGGAGGTAAGCAAATTAAATTCCTCTCTAATATTTAAAAAGGATAAAAAATATTAGTGTTATTTACAACCCCTATTAACAACATACCCTCAAAGCAAACTATACATTGGTCTTCTAAGTAAACATACGGAGCATGTGAGCACGGCTTCATGTTATTTCTTCCGATCGCTCGGTTTGAAGATCTGTCCACGTGGTTGTAGGGAAAAGCATGAATTCTAAGTTATCAGAAAGTTAAATGATTATCTACCATAACAAAAAAAAATCTGATTCCGACTGTCATTTGACCCAAGTCCATTCGCAAATCCTCGCGATATAATCTTCTCAAATCTAACGACTGCGATTCCGTTGCTCATATGCGTTGTCTATTTTATAAGATCAATGTAAGTGTGTCGCTGACGTCAGCCATATTCTGATCTAGCCACTTTATAAGCTTTGGAAGTCGAGCTGAAAGATATTTATGCTATTTTTGAAGGTATTTAGATGAACGAAAAAATTACCTCCAAATTTTAGACCAATTTTACTAAACTGTTTCCGTAAGTTCTCATTCCTAGTTCTGATAAATTATATAAACCCATCGCCACAATCATTGAACTCAAATATATCTCTAAATTTGCACTTAAATGTGTCGACCCTATGAATCAAAATATTAAGCAGTCCAACACCACAATCGAAATTTAATGTTTGCAATTTCTTATAACTCCTAGTGGTTACCATTGCATATATCATACTATATTTACTGTCATAATTATTATTGCATTAGTAATCAATTATAAATCTCCCTTGTCTTTGTCTCGACGAGTTATCTCATCATTAGCAAAACGGACTAAATCTTGAAAGATGAGATATCTCGTCATTAGAAAACTAACCAGATCTTCATCTCGTTATCATAAAAAATCATCGTTATCTTGACTACATATCTTGTCATTATCAAAATAGATCAAATCTTGATGGATGAGTTATCTCATCGAAACCACTTGGAGGGTTACAAATAATTGAACGAAACAAATAATACCAGTTAAATTTATATCCTTCATCAACTCATTCATAGAAATCATCGTCGAAACTTGCGTCTGAAATATCCTGATCCAGGCATCGGAATCATAGAGTATATTCGAAATCCTGAACTGCTTCAGATCTTTGCACCGTCAAGTAAAGTCGATTGGAATCTGTTTCCAGGTAGAGTTAATCCTATAGCAGGACCATTTCAATTTCCGGACAGCGACATCTTTATCGAGGCGTGAAAATTGTCTCTTTGCCAAGCACGAATTGACTGATTCATCCTCAAACTAAAATTTTGGCGGTGATGGGTGATGGGATATATATAAGTTTGTTAGGATTAAACTGGAAGCCGTTTGTTTACTATAATACTTCAAGTAAAGTGTAGTTTGATTATTCAAGTACATATGATATGCAAATGTAGCAAAAAAACAAGGTCTTCAATTTCTAACCTTTCTCGTATACCTCTTTTATTAGACCACTTTCCACGGGCTTTGACATATTTGGATCTAGTCGATTTAGTTTTAAGTGTTAGGTTTTGGTACGATTTATATATATATATTATTTGTTTGGACCGAGTTACTTGCACAACCTTTCTGATGTTAATCCACGACTCTACCAACTAGACTGTCATTGCTCTTCCTTAAATAGGATAGAATTAAAGTATATTAATTAGACATCGCATCATGGACTTATATCAGATTATTTTACATTAAAATTTACCCTACTTCATAGGATACTCTTGTATCACTCGAAATAATTGTAAATGATGATACAATTGGAAATATATACATTGATGTGCCAAAAGTCATGGGATACTTCCTAATATCGTGTGGGACCTCCTTTTGCCTGGCGAAGTGTAGCAACTCGACGTGGCATTGATTCAACAAGTCGTCGGAAGTCCCCCGAAGAAATATTCAGCCATGCTGCCTCTACAGCCATCCATTATTGCGAAAGTGTTTCCGTTGCAAGATATTGTGCACGAACTGACCTTTCGTTCATGTCCCATATATGTTCGCTGGGATTCATGTCTAGGAATCTAGGTGGCCAAATCCTTCGCTGGAATTGTCCAGAATGTTCCTCAAACCGATTGCGAGCGATTTGGGCCTGGTGACATGGCGCGTTGTCATCCTGAAAACTTCCATCGCAGTTTGGGTACATGAAGTCCATAAATGGCTGCAAATGGTCTCCAAGTAGCTGAACATGACCATTTCTAGTCAATGATTGATTCAGTTTGACCAGAGGATCTATTACATGCCATGTAAAAATAGCCCACACCATTATGGAGCCACCACCACCTTGCACAGTACCTCGTCGACAACTTGGGTCTATGACCTAGTGTGGTTAGCGCCACACTCGAACCCTCCCATCAGCTCTTAACAACTGGAATCGTGACTCAAGCTGAGCAAGCAATGTTTTACCAGTCATATAAAGTCCAACCGATATGTTCACGAGCCCAGCTGAGTCGCTGCAGCCGATGGCGTGTTGTTAGTAAGGGCACTCGAGTCTGCTTCTATGTACCATCAACACCAGATCTAGTTGCACTCTCCTCATGGACACGTCTGTCGATCGCCTCAGATTAATTATTGCTTTTATCTGACGCAGTGTCGCTTGTCTGTCAACACTGACTATTCTACGCACTCGTAGCAGGTCTCGGTCATTAATTCGACGCGGTAGGCCACTGCGTTGTCCATAGTGGGAAGTAATACTTGAAATTATATTTCCTCGGCTCACTCTTGACATTGTGGATCAAGGAATGTTGAATTCCCTAACAATTTCCAGAAATGGAATACCCCATTAATCTAGCTCCAACTAGCATTCCGCGTTCAAATTCTGTTAATTCCCGTCGTGAGGCCATAATCACGTCAGAAAACTTTTCACATCAATCACTTGAGTACAAATGAAAGCCCTGAAAATGCACTTAGCATTTATACATTTCTTACGCGATGTTACTGCAATTTGTATATTCACATATTGATATCCCATGACTTTTGGCACTTCAAAGTACATTACTAATTAGGATATTGCATATTCCTTAAAAGTTCAAGCAATGGATGAGTTAAAGAAATTTATTGATAGAACAAAGAACTTAACAACAGAGTCTGTCCTATATTTAAATTCCTTCCGCAAGAAAACTTCATTGATTTTAACGTTTAGCAGATGCAAATATTGCCTAAGAAGAGTCGTTTTCTCTTTGGCTAAGTACACATAAGACGAACGTAAAGCAAAATCTCTATCTTTCGTTGCCGGGTTGTAAGAGCATCGGATTAGAAACCGGACGGTTGCGAGTTTGAATCCAGCCCAAGATCGCCGTGTACAAAGGAGGCTAGTGCACGTTAAATCCGACATGGCCTCAAATATCCTTGTATTCACGTGGTGTGGGCGTTTGGAGAGTGGTGTGCCAACTCAGGTGTTGCCTCGTCATCTGACCTTGATTCAAAATTATGTGGTGTTTTCCTCGGACGTTTACCTTTCAGATTTGCCGACCAACCGGTATAGTGGTTAAGGTGTTAGCCTCTAGATCGGAAGGTTCCTGGTTCAAATCCGGGTCCGGGCATGGATGTTTGTAAGCGTATGGTGTAGAGGCGGCTGGTGCACCTTAAATCTGTCGTGGCCGAAAGTCCTCACGTTGGGTTGGCGTGGAAGTTTGGAGAGTGGGGTGCCAGCTCAGGTGTTGCTTCGTCATCTGACCGTGGTTCAAAATTACGAGGTGTCCTCGGATCTTTCTCTTAAGAGACTGATCCCGGACCGTCGTCAACAGCCCATTGTGTTGCTCTAGTACGACGTTAACTAAAAAATTACCAATTACCAATTACCTTTCAGATTTATCCCGGACTGTCGTCTATAACCCGTTGTGTTACTCTAGTACGATGTTAATTAAATATACCAAATACTCACGATATTTCTTCCTGTTGACGTTTTTTTATAAAATTATATTTTTATTTATAAAGCGCAAAGACACGAAATAAACAAAATCTCAAACGTAGTTCTCGCACAAAGGAGGCTGGAGCCAGACTAAATTATGTGAGCTGAGCGACGCCTCAACTTTGACGAGCTTTTATCGAGCCCGATGACGCTAAGCATCAGATGTCCGGATCTTATTGGATATCCCATCATTCGGTCTTTCTTCCTGTTGACGTTTTAATAATTTTTCTTGTATTTAGTATGCATATATTTGAACATTTTGCAAGTTTTGTAAAATTTCCACACTTTGAAGTCCGATATCTAAACAAGTATTAAATATTTAGGTTTTATTTCTCTTATTATTTATAAAGTTCAAAGAGACGAAACACAAATGACACTCAAACGTCGTGCTCATACAACGGAGGCCGAAGCTAGACAAAATTAATGTAAGCGGCAGTGCGAATCTTCGTGACTCAACTTTGCACTGCGATTGCATCAGCCGATGACGACAGCGCAAGATCAATGAGCATTTACAACATTCTTTTTTTTATGCACTTTTGAACGCGATATTTGTATCATTTATGTGTCATTTGTATTTTTCAAGTTATTAAATCTTTCGTCCTTACGTTTTTTGTGACACTGACTTTTCTGTCTGTCTAGTCTGTTCTGTCTGTCTAGTCTGTTCTATCTGTCTAGTCTGTTCTGTCTAGTCTGTTCTGTCTGTCTAGTCTGTTCTGTCTGTATAGTCTGTTCTGTCTGTATAGTCTGTTCTGTCTGTCTAGTCTGTTCTGTCTGCTGTTCGATCTGTCTGTTCTATTTGTCTGTTCTATTTACCTGTTCTATATATCTGTTCTATAAGTCTGTTCTATTTATCTGTTCTATAAGTCTGTTCTATCTATGTGTCCTGTCTGTCTGTTCTATCTCTCTATTCTGTATGTCTTGTACTGTATGTTCTGTTCTGTATGTTCTGTTCTGTATGTTCTGTTCTGTATGTTCTGTTCTGTATGTTCTGTTTTGTATGTTCTGTTCTGTATGTTCTGTTCTGTATGTTCTGTTCTGTATGTTCTGTTCTGTATGTTCTGTTCTGTATGTTCTGTTCTGTATGTCTTGTACTGTACGTTCTGTTCTGTATGTTCTGTTCTGCATGTTCTGTTCTGCATGTTCTGTTCTGCATGTTCTGTTCTGCATGTTCTGTTCTGCATGTTCTGTTCTGCATGTTCTGTACTCTCTGGTCTGTTCGTCTGTATGTATGTCCGGTCTGTCTGTTCATCTGTCTGTCTGTATAGTGTGTGCCCTATATGCGTCCACACGGTTTAATATATTTTCATGAAAATTGTGGTTAACACATGTAACAGTATAATAACTCATATAACAGTCCTTTGGTTTCCATATAACACGGTACGCATTATCAAATATATATAACCTCTGAGTTTTGGTTAACACGGTTTCTATATAGCACGAATTTCAAATAACACGATATTCCATATAGAACAGTACGAAATATCAAATTTGTTGGAATTGTAAGTTTCGAGACGGATTCTCTGTAACACGGTACGAATTAACCGTCCTATACGAGGGTTACCTGTATTATGTTTTAGAAGATTTGAGCTTGTGATGAATTTTTAATTGCAGCAGTTTCTACCGAAGTTGTTCTTCGTTGATTTAATGAAGATAATAAAATTCTATCGCGTCGACTTCTAAACCCCGCTTAGAATACAGTTAATTTCGATTAAAAATTCATTATTTATGGACCATTAACTTTTTAACAGTGCGTTTGTTTAGAGTCATTAAAGCTAGTTTTATTTCAGTTGATTGTCAGATAATTCCGATTTCATAGTTCTCCTAGACTAATAACTCTTAATTTAAAGTTGAGATTGTGTGTGTGTGTGTGTGTGTATAAGGTATCATAAATACAACATAGATGCGATAGTAAGTTTAATTAATTAATTTTATTAGATATAAAATAAAATCTGTATGGCATTTCTCATTTAATCTTTACAGTCAGAGAACACCCTGAGGATCTAGGTAGGATGGTTAGAGGAGTAACTTTCGAAACTCGATTCAATCATACCTTCTTGTACTTGGGGACTGGTGCATGTTAAATCTGCAGTGGCTTTAAATGTCCTCACGTGTGCGTGGTGTTGAAATTTGTTGAGTAGGGTACCAGTTCAGGGTTATTATCCTCATCCGACGAAAGATTCAAAATTACGAGACGTTGTCCTTCGATCTTTCCCTTTGGAATTGATCCCGGACCGTCACCTTATAGCTTGGTGTATTGTTATTGTGCGACTTTAATTAACTATCGAACAACCTGCAATAATTTGGTAATTTTTAAGTAACGTCGTATTAGAGAAGCACAACAACTGTCCGGGATTGATCCCCTAAAGGAAAGATCCGAAGAAAACATCACGTAATTTTAAACCACGGTCAAATGACGAGCTGTCAATCTGAGCTGTCATCCCACTCTACAAAATTCTTTCGGACGCAACAGATTTAAGGTGCACCAGCCTCCTCTACACCATACATTTGCAAAGAACCGCTCGAACCAGAAACTTTCGGATCTAGAGTCTAACACCTTAACCACCAGACTGGTTGGTCGGCGACCTACCTGCAGAACATTAAGATAAGAAAGGAGATCGTAGAAATAGATTAATGTAATTTAACATTTTCAATTCAAAAGCTATCATTTTAATGTGGTACTACAAGAACTGATGTTAAAGCAAGATACCCAGTCATCTTTATTCCTTTTTTAGACTAAAGGCCGACCAACCGGTCTGGTGGTTAAGGTGTTAGCCTCCAGATCGGAAGGTTACTGGTTCGAATCAGGAACAGTGCATGGATGTTTGTAAGCGTATGGTGTAGAGGCGGCTGATGCACCTTAAATCTGTCGCGGCCGAAAGTCCTCACTTTGGGTTAGAATTTTGTTGAGTGGGGTGACTGCTCAGGTGGTGCCTCGTCATCTGACCGTGGTTTATAATTACGTGGTGTTGTACTCGGAACTTTATCAAATTTGATTGATCCCGGACCGTCGTCAATAGCTCGTTGCGTTGCTCTAGTACGACAATAATCAAAAACCTTTTCAATTATCTATCTCTAGACCCAGATGATTGATCCCGAACCTTCATCAATATCCCGTTGTGTTGCTCTAGTATGACGTTAATTAAAATAACCAGTTACCAATTACCTT
The DNA here is from genome assembly GCA_947359465.1 of Metellina segmentata. Taxonomy (NCBI): domain Eukaryota; kingdom Metazoa; phylum Arthropoda; class Arachnida; order Araneae; family Tetragnathidae; genus Metellina; species Metellina segmentata. Next base: position 115,894,316 of record OX375875.1, on the reverse strand, counting down.
TGTATAGTGACAGCTAGTCAGCATGCGATCTTAATTGTGCTCAACTACCTTAGGTTAAACAGACATTGAGTTTGAATCCAGTCTGGGTATGGATGATTGTAGTGTTTTGGAATTCACTTTCAGTCAAGCATTAGCTTTCAAGAAACAAGGGCCGTGGTAGACCTGTTGAAATAAAGCATCGGATTAGCAACCGGAGGTTATGAGTTTGAATCCAGCCAAATACCGTCATGTATAAAGAAGAATGCTGCACGTTAAATCCGTCGTGGTCTCATATGGCGTGGTATGAAAATTTGGATAGTTGGGTGCTAGAGCAGGTGTTGCTTCGTCATCGACCGTGGTTCAACATTGTCCTCGGTTCTTTCCCGTTGGGATTGATCCCAGATCGTCGTCACTAGCCCTATGTGTTGTTCCATTACGCCATTAATTATAATACCTATCTTCCTATCTTCGTACAGCAAAAAGAATGATGCAATGTAACATTATCAACTGCGTTTTCAGTAGCATAAACATTACATCAATATAAACCGACCAACCGGTATAGTGGTTAAGGCGTTAGCCTCTAGATCGGAAGGTTCCCGGTTCGAATCCGGGTTCGGGCATGGATGTTTGTGAGCGTATTCCAGCTTAGGTGTTGCTTCGTCATCTGAACATGGTTCAAAATTACGATGTAATTGTTAGGGGCAATAATGGCCCTCCCACTGGGTGCTCCTTCACAAGTGGCCATCACTTCCGGCCTTGTAGTGGCCAATGACTTCGGTCAAAATGTGCCCGCCATTAGAAGAAAAAAAAAAAAAAAAAAATATATATATATATATATATATATAAATTATTAGAATAATTGTGATTTTTTCAGTTTTTCTTGATTCATTTTGTATATACTTGCAATATTTCATGAAAGGTAATTTGTTTTGTTGATTCAATCAATTGTCACTCCTTTAGAATAGTTTTGGGCATATAATTTTGTTAAATAATGCCATTTTTTTAAAAGAATAATATTTGATCCAAAGTAATCAAATTGTTTGCATTGCATAAAAAATGTATTTGATTTACAAACGAATTTAAAATAAAATTTTTAAATCGTCTGCTTGCTGTACTTGTATATTCTTTCTTTTCTTGAGTTGGCATCGGTATTATTTTATTGTTAAAGCAATTGTTTTCGCTGCTTTGATTAGTTTATAGTTGGTAATTTATTTCGTTTGTCAAAGGATTATTGCGTGATTATGGGTAAAGCAAGTGATATTTCTCCTAGAAATCTAGCTGTGGTAAAGTGTCTCATCCAAGAAAATTACTATACGCAACACCAAATCGCAAAAAAAGCAAACATTTCTCAAGAATTTGTGTGTAGAATAAAAAGGATATTTGGACTCCAAATGTGAATATGGAAATTCTAGAGTTGGGAAATGCGGAAGGAAAAGTAAATTTACTGCAAGAACTGAAAGGAAATTAATTCAAACTGCTAAATCTACCAGAAGAGCAACTAGTCATGAACTAAAAATCTCTCTTCAAGCGTATGGAGTAGATGTATGTGATCCTTCTACCTTCGTCGTCCTCGAAAACAGGCTAAATTCACATCTGCTATGGCAAAGAAGAGACTTGCTTGGGCAAAAGTTGTGCAAGAGCATTTCGGAAATGACTGGAGCAAAGTGAGAAATATTAATTTTCCTTTAATTAATCAGTTGAATTCAAGTTGTTCATTTCTTTTCCTGAAATCATGTTTATTGCATACTGACTAAAGATACAGAACTATTTATAAAATTTGATTAAAAATTTCTTTATACGAATATTTCTCTACAAATTACATACCTTAAAGTATTTTTATCTTTTAGGTATGTTTTTCTGATGAACCAATGTTTACGATATCAGAAGAAAGCAGTCAGTATTTCAGGAGAAGTACCAGTGAAGAAATTTCCCCAAATTGCATAGCACAAACGATTAAGCATCCTACTAAAGTAATGATTTGGAGCGTAATGTCTGCTCAAGATACTGGTTTATACATTTTAGAAGGTATGATGAAACAGTATCAGTATAAAAAAGTGCTTGAACAAAGACTAATACCACAGTTAAAAGACTGTATTCCAAATGAAGACTTCATATTCATGCATGACGGAGCTTCGTGCCATAATGCCAAAATCTGTGACCAAATTTTTGGATGAAAAAAATATATAATTATTGTATGTCCTGTGTGTGTGGAAACACAGTCCAGATATGAACCCAATAGAGAATTTTTGGGCCATTGTAAAGAAAAAATTAAAGAATTGTAACATCACAAACAAAAATGGTTTGATAGAAAGACTCATCCAAATTTGGCACCATGACAACGAAATACAATCTAATTGACAAAAACTCATACAAAGTATGCCAAGACGTATCGAATCTTCAATAAAAAACAAGAGGATGCACACTAAATATTAAATGTATCAATATTTTTCAAAATAATGTATTATTTCTTTAATATAACAAGATTTTTTTTACGCCATGCATATATATATATATATATATATATATATATATATGAAATCGACGCACCAAGAAGGGATCATCCGATTGCTTTGAAATTTCGTATGCAAAAATTTTTTGACCAAATATGCAAATTAATAAAATTTGATGTCCAATGAATGAATAGTGCGATCTCCAGCACATCGGAACTGCGCATCCAGCAGATGTATATAAGGAGTTGTTCTTGAACTGTTGTTAAAAATTTCTGCTGCATTGCGATTTAGGATACCTTTCAACGACTGAAAAAATGCCTCGCCGCAGGATTCGAGCTCAATACGAGCATCTTTCAGAGTTTGAAAAAGGTCGTACCATTGGATTGAAAGAGGCAGGTTGGGCAAATCGGAGAATCGCTCGTCATGTGAGTCGAAGCGTTGCGGCGATTAGAATATGCTGGCAAGAGTGGGTGGACAATGGAAGATTTCAGCGTCATGATGGTAGCGGTCGACGTAGGGCCACAACTGATCGCGAATTCAGAGTGATTGTCAGATCAGCTGTCACAGCGCCTGATTCATCGTTATACACCATCCGTCGTGCGACCCACACACGAGTGTCCACCATGACCATTCACAGACGGCTGAGAGACAGAAATCTACGTTCGTACCGACCGTTACGCCACCTGACACTCACGCCTGCACACTGTCGAGCCAGATTACAGTGGTGCTTGGCTCGATCAGGCTGGAATGATGCTGACTGGGGACGTATAGTCTTTAGAGGCGAATCCCGCTTTCAACTGTGTCCTGACGATCATCGAAGACGTGTCTTGAGACGCCCAGGGCAGCGTGCCGATCAAGCTTTCACTATTTCACGCCACACGGGCCCTCAACAAGGAGCTATGGTCTGGGGTGCCATTTCCCTTGATAGCCTGGCCTCTTTGGTCGTCATTAGAGGTACACTTACTGCACAGCGGTACGTTGACTACATTCTGAGACCTGTTTTGCTACCGTTCCTTTCGCAGTACCCTGGACTTATTTTTCAGCAAGACAATGCCAGACCACATACGGCACGTATTGCTACGAACTGTGTTCAAGCTTGTCAAACACTTCCTTGGACAGTCAGATCACCAGATTTCTCTCCCATCGAGCATGTCTGGGATATGATGGGAAGGTGACTGTATCCGGTAGGGAATATTGATGACGTAGTCCGACAATTGGAGCAAATTTGGCAAGAAATACCGCAGGAGACCATCCGAGAGCTTTATCGGTCTATACCACGCCGTGTGACAGCTTGCATCCAGGCTAGAGGCGGGTCAACACCTTATTGAGCTCGTTATTGTAACTCTGAAATAAATCATTCAATTGTTCTGAAATTTTAATCATTTTCTATTCTGTACATAAATTTCCTATCCACCAATTATTTGCTCCATCGGACAACTCCTTCTTGGTGCGTCGATTTTTTTGTTATGTATATATATATATATATATACTATTTTGTATATACTATACATATTTCAAATATACATTTTGTCAAATGGAATTACAGTAGTGTTGTTCTCTGATCTTTCCCTTTGGGTTTTATCACGGACTTTCGCCAATAGATTATTGTGTTGTTTCAGTGTGGCATTAATTAAAATATCTTATTGCCATTCTAGCTTCTGCTTTTTCTTCCACCTTCATTGTGTTGTTTGTCTTACGTTTGGCACAGCTTGACCAAATATGGCTTTTTTATTTCATAAAACTCCAAAACAACCAACTGTAACGTCTTGAGAGCATCCGGAATCATTATCGAGTTTGGCCAAATATGGCTTTTTTTTGTATCATAAAACTCCAAAACAACCAATTGTAATGTCTTGAGAGCATCCAGAATCATTATCGAGAATCGTGGGAGCTCACAACGGGAATCGTTCCTGAAGTCCACCCCCTGGTCCGACTGCGGAAGTGACGACTGGAGGAGGCGGGCTGGGAAGAGACACTTTGGAACAGAGGCTTTTTCTAGCCGGAGACGATTTGAGGAACTTTATCTTGAGGAGGCTGTATTGTATCGGTGATGGACATCGTCTTTAATTATAAAACTGTAGCTGTACAATTCTGTAAATATTAACTCTCGATATAAGTATTTTAACCAGGAAGTGGTTTTACTTTTTCGTCGATTCGGTACGCAACCAACTTGGTATTCCAAACATTTTCTCTTCGACTATACAATCAATTCGGAGAAATATACATACAAGTAAAACCTATATTTGCTATTTGGCGAACAAAGGGCTTTGTGCATATTTCCATAATTGGGATTCCAGACGTCAAGTGATAAATTAGGTGCCCGGAGTCCCAATATATAAACTAATTATATATGCTTAAATGCAGACTTCTTAGAACCGTATGCAAAATAAAGACTTCAGCGCCAGCTTAGATACTTGTATACTCTTTGTAAGAGAATATCGGATTAGTATGTTCATTATTGGAAATGGATTTAAATTAATTAAATTTGTGAAAAGGAACGTGTATGTTATGATAGAGATTGTAGTGCTACTAGGAGCGTGAATGAAATGTTTGAATACGGTACTTTTAGTAATATAAATGTAGTTTAGATAATAGTCTATAAAGATATAATAAAAATGTATTATCATAATAGTATGTATAATCATGAAAGGTTTAATCATCAGAATCGATAGTATTTAATAATAATAGTTTTGCGAATTCTTGTTGAAAACCAAATCGGAAAAATTCCTTTCTCGATTGCAGAGATATGCAAATACATACCTAGATCTGATAGTTTAATTCATAAAATTTGACTATATATATCGAAGGCCACTCTAGCCTTGCTGAAAGAGTTGCAGATTAGCTACCGAAGTGTGTTGCGAGTTTAAATCTAGAGATAAATCTAGAGATCTCTACCAAAGATAGTCGTGTACGTGGGGGTTGGCGCACGTTACATTTGTCGTGACCTCTTATGTCATCACGTTTGGAAGTTTGGAAACTGAATTGCTCTATTAGGTGTTGCGTCGTCATCTGATAGTAGTTGAAAATGACGAGGAGTTGTCCTAGAATATTTCCTTATGGAAAGAATCTCAGATCGTCCCCAACAGCCCGTTATGTGGCTCCAGTTCAATGTTAATTCTACTAACCTGCCTTTCCATATTCTACTGATTTACAATTTCATAATCCTGTGTTAACTTTCCCTTAAGGGACTGATCCCGGACCGTCGTCAATAGCCCGTTGTGTTGCTCTAGTACGACGTTAACTAAAATTACTATTACCATAATCCTGTGTTTTTATTGGAATCTATATCGAAACAATTTAGATCATCGCCATTATATGCATTTTCAGATATATATATATATATATATATATATATATATATATATATATATATATATATATATATATATATATATATATATATATATATATATATATATATATATAGTTCAAGCAACATATTTACAATTCTCGGGTCTTTTTTATGAGTCATCGTTTTTCTGTCTGATAGAACCAAACAACGCTTGTGAGTAACGTAATTGGATAATAATTGGAAACTATGCTCAAAAAATACACGCTAACACTCGAATTAAGACCGATCCAATTTCGTTTTTGCAAATAAGATGACAATGTATTTAAAGCCAAATAAACGAAGGAGCAATATTAAGATAATTGCAGTTCGACATAATCTATTTTCTTACTTTTATGGTTCATTTTTGCCTAACAGAAGCTCTTACAACCAGGAAATGTGTTTGCTGTTGAAAAGTAATTAGATTGTAGAAGTATCGTCGTACTGCAGTAATGCACGGCCTACTGGCGATGACCCCAGATCAATCTCGAAGGGATAGACTCGAGGTCAATACCTGAACTGGCACCCCACTCTTCGAACTTAAACACATGCCAACGTGTTGGGGTCGAAAAGACACAAACGGATGTTCTTTGTAAATTTTAGTTGTATTATTTTCATAGTGGAATTACCAAATAAAATTTATGCCGTGTTTATCAAGTAAAATTAATAATGTTCCCAAGAGAAATTGCCTAAGCATGGCAAAGAATGCTTAAGGTACAAAGCCATTAAAGGGCTCGGGTGTTGAAATGACCCCCCGGACGTCCCAACGTTATGTTCCAATCTAGATTTGACGCGTAATTCCACATCAAAAGATACCACTTCGATTTTCCCCGTCCATTCCTGTCATTACTAAATTCAATTTGATACCGCTGATGAGAAACATTACAACTACGACAAAGTTATATTTGTACATTGCAATAGCTTGGTTATGAGTATAGGATGTGACCAGCTGCAAATACGTTTCACGCACAGTAACATTTTCGTTAAACATGATTCCAATCGACATTATCCTTCATATCTAGTCATACACACATTATTAAATCTAATAATAGATGCTGTTTATATGCGTGATTTGTTAAGGCTTGCGAGCGCCTTAAAGGTTTTCTTGACTTGTGAATAATTAAAATTAATTTGCAGTTTAATTATTTTGGTTTTACTTTTTTAAAAGCCAGTTGTGGAAACATTTAGAAACTATCTTTAGAATGTGTGTTCTTGTTAGAACTTCTTGCCTTAGGCCCTGTTCACATGAAGTGTTTCTAACGCGCGTTTGGCAAGGTTTTCGAGGTGCGCTTTTTGTAAACATTAAATTGTTTTTTATTCCTCTAATTCAAATTTCGATCTTTGCGATCGTCGAAGATAGAGTGAAATTTTCAACGGATTTGAAACCAGCGAAAAATTTTACATCATATCGGTACCTTAAATTTGATTTTCTTAAAATAAATAAATAATTAAATAATCAAATGGTAAATAATTAAATAATAAATCTGTTTTTGGTAACATAATGGCGTAGAATTTTACGTTGATTTGAAATCTGTTGAGATTTTTACTCTATCTTCAACGATCGCAAAGATAGAAACTTGAATTGGAATAACAAAACATAATTTATTGCTTAAGAAAAGCGGACCTCGAACGCCTCGCCAAACGCGCGTAGAAACGCCTCATGTGAACATGGCCATAAGGTAGGTAGGTATTTTAATTACAGTGTCACTGGAGCAACACAACGTACTATTGGCGATAATCCGGGATCAAATCCGAAGGGAAAGATACGAGGACATCCCGTAATTTTGAACCACTGTCATATGACGAGGTAATAAATGAGCTGGCCACTCTACATTTTCACACAACCTCAACGTGAAGACATTTGAACCCACGATGTAACCTGTCCCCTTTACACACGACAGTTTTTAGTTGGATTCGAACTCGCAACCCTCAGGTTGCTAATCCTTACTCTTCCAACTGAACTACCTCTTGCGGAAAATTCTTTGTAGGTAGGTTGGTATTTAATTAACGTCGCACTGGAGAAACACAACGGGCTATTTATGACGGTCTTGGATCAATCCCGAAGGAAAAGATTCGAGGACAACGCAATTTAATTTTGAACCACGGTCAGAAGACGAGGTAACACCTGAGCTTTATTCGTTGACTAACCGCACGTTATCTTGATTTCTATATGCAAACATTAATTGGACGCATGGAAATATTACTTTAGATCCACGGCACATAGAATTTTTATGAATAAATAAGTTTAATTATACAGCCTACTTGAATCTACTACATCGTATGGGACAGATGCTATTAGTTCAAATTTGAGTATACTAAGCTGTTTTCAGTTGTACGATGACCATGGTCTTACTGAAACAAAAACGAACTTGAAAAGTAAAATATGGATAAACATTTTTTTACAATGACCGCATCTGCTTGGAATTCAATCTATATACTGTGCAATGGTCGGAAGCGATGGCCATTTGTGAAGAAGCACCCAATGGGGGGGCATCAATGGATAAACATAAACCCTTCTAAACACTGCTATGTGAGGATAAGGTAAACCTTTTCATAGAGAATCACACATGTTTTGCACTTGCATAATATCCAGCTTGTTTGGGCAAAACAGAATCGACCAAAAATTATTCACATCGAGATATGTAAACAAGTACATGCAAAAAAATATCATTGATTTTTTTTAAAATTAGTATAAGTCTACTACGAATAAAATCGGATATACTGGTTGAAATGATTGAGTTGATTCATAATGGGTACTTAAAAAATTACGTTCAATAAAAACTGTCCTGTAAAACTTGGATTTTTGACTTGTATCATATTTTGCCGTAACACGTTAGATATATCAGTTGTTTTTTAATGTTGTAACGTATTGACTCTCTGTTAATTTTTTCATGTAAGGTTATTGAACCTAACACACCAAATATATTAGGGTCTCTTTATATTAACAGAGTCTTGGTCAATCAGAATCCAGTAGAAACTGACGATTCGGTATTATTTATGATTAAAGACGATTAGAGAAAGCTACTTGCATAAGAAATAGCTTGTTTGTCTTAATCGTTTATACTGCTTTAATCCGGAGCGTCTCGTTTCAATGCACAAGACTCTACATTAAACAATTTCTAACGGATTCTGATTGATTCAGTTTATGTCCTTTTTCTATTAGAGTGAAGGGATCCTTAAAACTAATTAGTTCAAATTCTTTCATTATTTAACATCCCATTTTTTAAAGGTAACTTGTAAATGAAATAAAATGTTTTTAAAACTATAAATGATTCGCTTTATGGTAAAAATAAAAATTAATTTCCTCGTATTTACTGCCGCTTCATCTCTCTTTATTAAAAAATTAATTTTATAGAACCTTTGGGGGGATTTTCATTGGAATAAAGGTTTCAGAACGCTTAACAACAGAAGCTATTGAAACTAAATTTTGTTTTTCTAATTAGTTAATGCGAATAGTAATTGTAAGAGATGAGGAACTGTCAAAATATATTTTAGATATAAGTTAACAGCTAACCCTAAGTTTGAGCGTGTACGCGCAATTAATTTTCATTTAAATTTTCTTCGTTAACATTTATTAAGCGGCAACTTTTACCCCAGCCATGTTTTTTGGTAATTTAATTTTCGCCTTAACCTTAATTTGGAATTCGGATTTTGGAAGAACGAAAAAGGGAGTTTTAGTGGAATTCGATTAAATTGGTTGGGGGGTTTACTTTAATTTAATGTGCACTGAGTTGGGCAGTGATAAATTTATTCGATTTTTGCTTCTGCAATACAATACTCACGCATGTGTGTTGATGCTGATTTATAGACTTCGGTCTGATAAACACGCAGTCTGTAAAAGTTTTTGTAAATTAAATTCATTGTTATTGTTACGTGTGTTTAACTTTTTCCCACCCGCCATTATAAAGCATTAAAATATTTAAATTTCTCATGTACATAGTAAAAAAATATCTATTTTGAATTAATTAAATTTGGATCCTTAAGCATATTCATTTGAAATTTGTTTTAATTAGTTTTAAAACATATATTTCATCAATTAATGAATGAATCGAACATGTGAAATCCTTTTATATTTAATTTTTCTATTCCAGGAAGAGTGTTGCATGTTTTTTCATGCGATACGTTGGGAACGTTTAGCTGTGGGTGTAATTAGGTTGGTTATGAAACTGTGCAAAATGTCTAACTTCATTTGAATTTTAAAATTTCCAATTAATTTTGTTGACGGAATGGAATGGTTGTCAAATGAGTTCTTATTTGAAACCAATTGGAATATCGATCAGTTTTCCTCAACAGTGAAGTATAACTTCCTTAATCTGTACACTGACTTAATCTCCATCTTCTCAAATGTTAGTCTTCTCTCAAGTAAATACATTCCATACTTCACAAATACCGTTTTTGAATTTTAAGCTTCGAAATTAATTTCCTATCCGAAAAATTCTTCCAATATTCCACGTCTTAAAGAATAAATCCTCCTGAAATTTGCATTTTCCCAATTTTCCCCTCGAGTGCTGTCAATTAATTTTGTAGACAATCCACGAAGAAAATTTTAAATATTTTATAGGTGATTCAGCATTTTTGGAAAGCGGGGAAAAGATTTGCATGGACTAGAAATTGATGCTGCTATATTCGTCGATGCGTTTCTCAAACAAAGTTTGAATCATTCTTAAAATATTTTTCTTATTTGAGATTTTAAAATTGAGATTTATGAGATAGATATCGTAAAAACGGTAATCATGTTCGGTGCTTAAGAAGTAAATTTAGGGTGTAGCCAGAGATTCTGAAGCTTTATGGGTGTCTATTCAGAAAACGTTTTCGCTGTTGAATATGACACCTTTAAATTTTTATTGCAACACAAAGAATTCATTTGAATCCTCAAGATTTACAATAATGACTTCTACTAAAACGCACATAATAGAAATAAACGGGAAAATTAAAATGAAAAAAATTATTCATATAAAAACTTAGAAGATAAATTACTAACCCAATACATTTATTTTCGATTAAAACCAATAATACCCGAAAGAATAATATTAGACGGATAAAAAATATTTTTACGATTGTATTTTCTTTTCTTATGAGACAAAAGAAAGATCATAATAAAATGAAAAAGAAAAATGCAATTATGAAAGTCAGATTATCAATGGAAAAGAAATCGAAAATTTCGTTCATCATTAGTAAATTGATTTTGAAATCACTCAAACCGACTGATTTAGCCCTATATTTTGGAGATTTTTATGTCTTTCATAGGTTTTAAAGCGTTTCTAGGCAACGGTTGACCACACCTAGCAGATGATTCGAAATCTGATGTTATGCTCCGAATTTGGCTGACTGTTGAAAACATGGCCGTTTACATGTAGCTCACGCTGATTTGATTGTATCAAAAGTTTTCTCTTGAATATAGATTTTTTTAGAGTTACTTAGTTATTTATATCTACAGTATAGTTAGGGATGTATGGGGTGAACAGTAATGACCGCACAATAATCACACCACCCTATGCCTTGTCGAAAACTAACCCGACTAACAGTTCGCTTTCCGATTGGACGTGAAATTCTGAAGAAGGGTATATGCGTACCTACACAGTTGATAGTTAACCCATATATTAGAACCGCGGTGTCCCGGTTGGTGATGTAGCGAAGTTGCAACCGGAAGGTTGCGAATTCGATGGAACCTGAATAAAGATAATGTTACGTGACAAGAAACGGAAGAAATTATAGATCACTAGCATACCTCGATAGCGTGACGGATTAGATCAGTGGATGGTGGCCGAAATGGTCCATATCAACCCCTAGAGGTCGAGGTAGCGCTGTTACGGGTCTATTTGGGCTCAGGGGTTCACTGAAAGATATGTCATTATTGTACATGTAACATTTTGTTCGGTTGACTTAAATTGTCTCCATCTTGAATAGCAACGCAATTAAGAGTGAATATAGAATTCCGTGGCAATTTAAAGCTGAAACTTACTGATTTTGAGCCTCCAACATGGCTAATCTTGTCAAAAGTCACGAAGCACACACGTTACATTGACAACGTTGTAAATTATATACTAAGTTAATAAAAGTTCATATATATATATATATATATATATATATATATATATATATATAAGAATGGAGTGTTTGTTTGTACATTCAATATTTTCGACCCATTTCAAGTTTTCTGTCCGTTTTGGACCCTTCTGATGCCGAATCCGCCTTTTTCTCGTTTGGTGTCTGTCTGTCTGTATGTTGTGCCCTATACATGTCCACGCGGTTTAAGATATTTTCATGGAAATTTGCATACAGTGAGTACTTATCTTCATTTAGTGAGTGGAATAGGTTGCGAAAGTCTGTCTGTCCGTCTTTCTGTTCTATGCTCGATTTTGTGTTTGTGTGTTTGTGTAGACATCACATGAATTGCATTCCAGATATTTGATTGAATTGTATTTTATTTTATATATTATCTATAAGTTTCGTGAATGCAATATTAAACATTTCTTTATTGTTATATTTAGATGAGTTTCATGCTAAAACACCTGAGTAAGTATACTTAAATCAACCATAATTTGGTAGTTTTGAAAAAATTGGAATGTCTATTGAATATTACGATCACTTCGATTGCTTTACCAGTACTGCTAAAAAAGTAATTTTTCTAAAAAAAGTTATTTTTTTTATGGAATTTCATCTCTGATAATTCATTTATTTCGAGTCTTATTTTTATTCTTTGCGCAATGAAAACGATTTCGGAATATTTAAGACAGACGATATTTTTCAACGAAACGAGAATGAACAAGATCGTGTGAGCAGTGATATTTTCTGTTTCTTTCGCTCTGAATTAATTTCACATTTCTAAATTTTGTGCACTTTTAGTTGTAAATTGTGGCAACTGTGCGAGATCAAGAGATAAAAATGAATCACAAATTAATATCTTTAGAACAATTTTTCCGACATCTTTTATTTTGTTCTATTTCACTGTTTTCTGTTTTAAATATTTATTATTTTAATAAATGTATTTCCTTCTCATCACACGCAACAGCACCACAAAGTTTTAGACTTAAAAATGTTAGGTAAGTCAGTATAAATTTTCAGTAAATTTTAAGTGTAGTTATGCCGTTATTTAAAGAATAATGCCGTTATTTAAAGAATAATGCAGTTATTTAAAGAATAATGCCGTTATTGAAAGAATAATAATGTTTTTTAATCCAAACTGGAACTTTTTCCAACATTAAAAAATTCGTTATAATAATGACAGGAGAAGATTGCAAAATTTCACAATGTCGCATACCGGAGGCTAGAGTGCCACAAGTAAAAAAATATTGTTTTGTTGACTATGAGTGCGAGAGCACTCGTCGTAAATCGTAATTTTAATTAATTGGGTTGAACATGAAAAGAACTTAAGAAAGGGAATTCAAAATCTTCCTATAAATCGTCTTTTATAGTAGTAACCTTAGTATCACCTTTCATCATTTTGTAGCTTTGTCATACAGCAATTGTGCGATGTATGTGAAATGTATTACATGAATGGATATGCATGTGTAGGATTTGTGTCCAAAGTAAGTTGTAGAAAATATAAAGATGGCGAAAGATGTTAAAATAAATTTTTATTCTACAAAAAACGTAAGTCATTATATAATTTGATTATCTCTTCAATCTAGAGTAAACCAATTCAAACCGAGTAAGGTCGGGTATTTTGCTAGTATATACTAAATGTATACATATAAGAATATATACTATAAGTAGATAAGAATATATACTATAAGTAGATAAGTATATATACTAAAAGTATACATATAAGAATATATAGTATAAGTAGATAAGAATATATACTATAAGTAAATAAGAATATATACTATAAGTAGATAAGTATATATACTAAAAGTATACATATAAGAAGATATACTATAAGTAGATAACTATATATAAGTAGATATACTTATATATACTTAGTTATATCATAAAGTATCCGGAATGCTTCCTTTAAAAACTCCCTATTCTAAAGCCTCAAACAGATTTTTCTATCAGTTCAGGCGAGGAGGATCGTGCGACGTCTTAGGGATGGAAGCGTCATATGTTATAAGAACGTTCGCAGTGGTCTCGATTAAGGTAATTTATTTACAATCAAAGAATAACCTTGACGGAATTTGGTAGGTGGCGTTTACAGACTGGTAGAGTCCAGGTGGTAGATCTTTATCGAATATGGTGAATTGTCCTTTTCCGCAGGACTCCGATTTGGACTATCCGGCTCGGGTGAGCCCTTCTCCAGACTTTACTCGGGCGAGTAAATGTTTCTAGCTCGGGTGAGCTTCTCCAAAAGTTCTCGGGTTTGGACTATCCGGCTCGGGTGAGCCCTTCTCCAGACTTTACTCGAGTGAGTAAATGCTTCTAGCTCGGGTGAGCTTCTCAAAAAGTTCTCGCCCGCGTTTACGCAAGTCAGTAAAACGGCAGCTCTGGTTTGAGCTTTCCTCACGTCTGATAGACGGAATCCCAGTTTAGGCAATTGGTTCGATATGCCGTGTAAATCAGCACAGTAGCAGCTCAAACTTGAGCTTTCCTCGCGCCTGTTATGCGGAATCCCAGTTTAGGCAATACGTTCTGAGTCCAAGAACAGCTGTCGTAACTCGGCACGTGTCCAGAGACGGGGTATCGGAAAAACCGAGAACGGTTTCACTTCAGCCGGATCAGTTTGATCCCTTCGGTCTCTTCCTCTCTTCTTTTCAAACCTCCTCTCCTCTCGACTCCGCAAGTTCCTGCCGGTTGTTGGCCCCCCCTCTCTTTCATTCGACACACTCGTCGTCTCGCTGTTGGCTGGTTCAAAATCGGCTGTCCATAGTATGTTAATTTTCCCCTTTCGCCAATCGCTTCATTAGCGGACGGCGCCCCGAACAAAAAACCTCCGCGGGCTCTTGTGATCATGTGGAAGCAGCGGAGATGAACTTCTGCCCCTGTCTCGTCGGCATCGCGACAAAGACCCTTCGCTGGTCTCCGTCGAAACTCAATACCTCGACCCACCGCCAGCTCGTTAACTGTCGCGGTCTAGCGGTCTGAGTTCATACGCGGCGTGACCTCTCAGCGTCTGGCTTGACCTCTCGGCAGTTTCTCCGTCGAATGCTTGCTTTTGCCCTCGCCACAGACTTCGCCACAATCGCCATGCGTCCGAGAAATCTCCTAAAGCGTCAACGTCAGCATGTGGTAGCACTATGGATGACTTTTCTCGAACAAAATGTCTGAGTAACTTCATTTCGCCATCGTCATCAGTACTTCGAATCTTTCTTTGAAAAAGAATAAAGTGTTGTGTTCTGCTGCGATATTGATGGCCTACTACAAGAATTCGGCATTACATATGAACCCCATGAATGGCGACTGTTTATAAACGCGTCAAAACTGAGTATCCAGGCGGTTTTGCCACATAACGGTAACCAGTTTCTATCCATACCTATCGCACATGCTGTCTAAATGAAGTAGACGTACGACAGTATAAAGCTGCTATCGGAGAGTATTAACTACAGCAAGTATGACTGGCAGATTTGTGTTAACCTGAAGGTAGTGGCTTTGATGATGGAATTGCAGCAGGGATATACAAAGTACTGCTGTTTTCTTTGTTTATAGGATAGCAGAGAACTTGATTTGTACAACATCAAGAGAGACTGGTCATCGAGAGCTTTTAAGCCTGGAGAAATGGATGTGCAGTACCCATCATTGGTAAAATTACACAGAATCATCATTCCTTCTTTACACATAATGGTCAGTGATGAGCATGCTGAGAGTTTTTATCAGGACATTGCCAAGATAGAGGAATACCAGGGAAAGTGGTCCACGTCAATGCTGGCTGTATAGTGTTGGACGCTCATTAGAGATAACTCCCCTCGTCCACCACAAACGGCAGGTCAAAAGAAAGCAAAAGTCCGAAGAAAATATATATACATTTTTTCTCGTACACATTACAAAAAACCGTAACCAAGTCAGCTCTTTCTTTATCATATTCGTATTCAGCACATTGAATTAATTAGGAAATGACTATTTTCAATTTGGAAGCAGAAAAGTTTTGAAATTGTGTTGCCCACTGAAATTGGTGCTTAGTGATCACCGTTTAACAATAAGAGACATTATTAAACAAGTTACTATAGAATTTGATTTCTGTCTAGCAATTTTGAACACACGCAACATTGTAGTATCACGAGTATTGGTTATATTGTAGTATCCCGAGAGATGTTTTCTGAAGGCGATTCCTTTTTAAAACGCATTATTACCGGTTATGAAACTTGAATCTATTCTTTTGATACAAAAACGGTTCAACAATCACGTGAATGGCTCTTGAAAGTTGAAGCAAGGCCGAAAATACCAAGTCAAAGTCTCTCAAAAATCATTGTAAAGTTAACTGATTTCTTTGATTGTTGTGGTGTTGTGTATTATGAATTTCAACCAACTGGTCAGACGGTCAATAAAGATTATTATTTATGTGACCAAAGACCGTCGTGTACAAAGGGGGCTGATTCACATTAAATCTTTTGATGTTTCAAACGCCTTCATGTTGGAGTATGGTGGAAGTTTGGAGAGGTGCCGAATGACCTCGTCATCTGACCGTGGTTCAAAATTACGTGTTGTTGTCCTCGGATCCCTTTGGGGGTTGATTTCGGATCGTCGTCAATGGCGTTATGTTGCTCCAGTGCGACGTTATTTAAACTTCCTACCTACAAAAAGGTAATTTAAATAATTTTTTATCTATAACGTTTGCTTTTTTCTTGAGTCCGTTCCCTGTTAAATTACCGCAATGTAAATCGTAAATGTTACTAATGAGAAAAATCGCACTTAAAGTTTACCTGTCAATATTTTTCACGAATGTTAGTCTAGCACAAGGATGCAACATTTCCAGATGTCATCATTAAGGAAATAATGATAAATATTTTTTTGATACTACGATAAGACTAATTTTAGCGAATGTATTACACAGCCTGACAAAAAATGTTTTTGTGGACAGACCTTGATTTAGCCTCTACAAGACGGCCTGTTCCTCACGGACTTAAAATGGTTAACTTTCTCCCGGTCAGCAAGGAAGTTACAAGAAATATCCTAGCTTCTTGTGCCCATGGGATAGCAGAGCCAAACAATACCAATAGCTTTCAGAGTGGAAAAAAATTAACTTTTTTCTTTTATTTTTATTTGATTCTTCTAATTTATACTTTGTAATTCTATGCTCAAATGGCAAAATGTTTAAAGTATTTTTTTTAATTTTTCGTGACAGATATTTTAAGATTTGAGTTTCAACATCTGGTTTTGTGGTTTTTGACTTATATTACATTTTTACGCCTTTGTTTTCACATAAAGTGAAAGAGAAAGACTTACGACATTTTGCCACCTTCTAAACATTAACAAACCAGACTCCAGAATAGGACTTCAATTTTTTGACAAAAGTGACTGATAACATTTTGTCATCTGGGCACAGAATTAATTTTGTAGATTTACAGGAGTGTTGTGTATGCTGTGTTTTGAATTAATTAAAATGTTTTACAAAATTTATTAATGAAAAGCATTTTTAACTTAACGCCTATACTTTCCTAAGCCTAATTTAATGGGTTAACGTAAATAACCAAATTATGTGTGGGCTGTGTTATTTTCTTGAAAATTATATTCTCTGTGTGTGTGGCACGTGAAATAACAAAGTCTGTTTTAAATTAAATATCTTCAGAGTACAGACAAAACATTACTCGTTATTGAATCAGTAAAGCATTGAATGAAGACACGTTATATTTCGATAGTTAGCATTACATCAAATATTTACAGTATTTAAATTAATTTTGAAATATATGTTTACTTATACGGTTAACAAAAGTGTACAGCCGGAATCGATTACATTCAAAATATTTGAGGCTACCTATGTATAATGCCGTTAAATAATTACATTTACATCAAAAGTATGTAACAAAAATTGTAGATAAGGACGCGTAATTAAAGCTACTGTTTGGTTTTTATAAATAAATTCAGATTAGATAAGCTTAATTAGATGTCGAATGAATGAATGCGAAATTAAAACTAGTCAATGATTCTGTGCATTATGAGATGCTTTGGCATATTTTCATTATGCTCGAGACACATAAATATGGAAACCTAATTAAGAGTGTTGAAACTCCAAATATATTTTATTTTATTTTATTTCTAAGGTTAGCATGAAGATATAGAAATATATTTCAGAAATTTACATTCAAAAGTTGATTTAATGCATGAATCTTAAAATTGTACTTATGTCGAAGCATTTTCTTGACAGAGAAAACACTGCTTAGCGCAGCATGGCCAAGTGTGGCCCTTGCGCCCTAAATAAAGCTTCACCAGTTTTTTACAAATCAATTTATTACTTACAGTTCATATAAAATCCAGTTATATTGCCCAAGTGAGAAAGGTAATTAAATTCCTTGCATTTTATACAATATTTCTAAATATTCAAAACGAGTTCAACATGCTCATTTTATGCAATTAATCCATATCTAAGAAAGACATTCATAAATATATCTGAATACATTTAGTTTTCTTGGTTGAAGATAAACATACCTTCAAACTACAAATTTTGTGGGACGGATCTAAAACACAAAAATATCCTTTTACCATCGAGGATTGCTTAAAAATCAACCAATTTTTCAATTTTAGAAAATTTTAAATAGTCTCCTACCAAATGTGAACCTTTTTCTTAAACATTTATCAGCTTTGGTGTTTCCATGTCTGCTGATCTTGGTGGTGTCCTCGAATATGTTGTCCTCTAGATCGGAAGGTTCGTGGTAAAACACAAAAATATCCTTTTACCATCGAGGATTGCTTAAAAATCAACCAATTTTTCAATTTTAGAAAATTTTAAATAGTCTCCTACCAAATGTGAACCTTTTTCTTAAACATTTATCAGCTTTGGTGTTTCCATGTCTGCTGATCTTGGTGGTGTCCTCGAATATGTTGTCCTCTAGATCGGAAGGTTCGTGGTTGATATCCGGGTCAGTGCATGGATATGTATAAGCGTATGGTATAGAGAACGGCTGGTGAACCTTAAGTTTGTCGCGGCCGAAAGTCCTCACATTGGCTTGGTGTGAAAGTGGGGTGCCAACTTAGGTGTTGCCTCGTCAGCTGACTGTAGTTCAAAATTTCGTGGTATTCTTCTCGGATCTTTCCCTTAATGGGATTGATCCCGAACCGTCGTTAATAACACGTTGTGTTGCTCTAGTACGACGTTAATTTTAAAAAATTACCAAATTACCAATAGCATTTACTACGGATTTTAAATGTCTTCACAATGGCGTACTGTGGAAGTATGGAAAGTGGGGAGCCAGCTCAGTTTTAGAGCTTGTTATCTCACCGGGGATTGCCGACCAACCGGTATAGAGGTTAAGTTGTTAGCCTCTAGATCGGAAGGTTCCTGGTTCGAATCCGGGTCAGGGCATGGATGTTTGTAAGCGTGTGGTGTAGAGGCGGCTGGTGCACCTTAAAACTGTCGTGGCCGAAAGTCCTCACGTTGGGTTGGTGTGGAAGTTTGGAGAGTGGGGTGCCAGCTCAGGTGTTGCTTCGTCATCTGACCGTGGTTCAAAATTACGAGGTGTTGTCCTCGAGATCTTTACCTCAAGGCAGTGCTCCCTTACCTTTTTATCCCAGCGGACCGGATCATCGTTTCATAATTTTAACGCGGACCGTTTCATAATTTTAACCCGGGAGAGGGGAGGGGGGGGGAATTGATTGTTTATATTTTAGATTGTTTTGATTTAATAATTTTAATTTAATTGTATTTAAACATGCCTTCAAAATAAAATACAGTTGCACCAAAAAATGAATATATAGTGATTTAACATTTTAACTCACTAGAACGCTAAATCAATGAGAACCCTGAGCTTGTTTCATTGCAACGAGACGATTTCATCTGGGGGCAATAGGAGACAATGACACCCGAAGTGTGTTGCTTATGTACAGTTTATTCCGTTGTTTTGTTTTGGTTGCTGTCACTGCAGAAAACCCCGCTTCACACAGATAGGTTGTCGGAAATGGCAATAGGGATTTTAAGTGCTGTGGTGGCAATCTCAGGGTATTCCGCCATAACTTTAATCCAGAACACCGGCAGAGTTGTTGTCTCGAACGTAGTTTTAAGGCCGCCTTAATTTGCAATCTTGATCTTCTTGCACAGAAATGCTAGATTCGCCTGAATTGTTGACAAATGGGTTGCGGATCCATTCCTTACTAGTTCGTGGGTGTTTTGTGGTTGGGAAGTAGCGATAAAACTCTTTTAAAAGCAAAGACAGGTGACCGTGCATCAACTGGGAAAATGAATGTTTAGGCTCAGTCTCGCCTAAAATCAACGCTAATGTCTGAAACATGTCGAAAATGCCTCTGTTCACGCGCCGTCCCAACAACTTCAGTTTGGCTTTAAATGCAGCTACTTTGTCTGCCAACTTGAAAACAGCTGTCACATTTGTCAAAATTGGAAAATAGAGAGATACAGAATTCAGAAATCATAATTGAAGCTCTAGTAACAGAACAAATTTCAAGTTCTGATTTAGCCCCTCCTAATTTGAATGGACATTTCATAGATAAGAACAGCTCAAACACGAAATAAATACACCAAATTAAATAAAATGGAAATAATTTAATATTCCTTGGGCGGCCCGGTACCATTTGATCCACGAACCGGTACCGGTCCGCGGACCGGGGGTTGGGGACCACTGCCTTAAGGGACTGATCCCGGACCGTCGTCAATAGCCCCTTGTGTTGCTCTAGTACGACGTTAACGCAAGTAGTCGCGTCTAGTACGACGTACCAAACAGAGAGGGCTGCGAGTTCGAATCCAACTCAAAACCAAAGTGTACAAATGGAACGGGTGCACGTAAAATCTGACGTGGTCTCAAATGTCCGCACGTTGGAGTTGTTTGGAAGTTTGGAGAGTGGGGTGCCAGAACTGGTATCGCCTCATGATCTGACCGTGGTTTAAAATTACGAGTTGTTTTTTTAGGACCTTTCCCTTCGGGATTGATCCCTGACCGTCGTCAATAGCCTGATGTGTTGCTCCAGTGTGAAGTTTATTAAAATACCTTACCATACCAACTCTATTATTAGACGTTACTTCAAAGAAATATTAACAAGCTATGGATTTGATTGAAATAAAAACAACCTAAACTGAAAAAAATTTAATCAAATATGATATTTATTCCTTATATATATCACCTACAATACTTTCGAGACAGACACAATTTTTTTTATTCTGTGTGTTCTTCTTGGAAACTAAATATATTACTATATTAAAATATTTTGAAAGTCTGAATATACTGTTTAAGATTTCTGAATATGTTCGTCGTCTCTTGTGTGCCTCAAATTATTCATAAGAAAATAGGTTTTTGACAATAATTTGGTTAGACGTGTCCAATAATAAACGATTGAGGAAAACGCGCCTAATTGTTTCCGTATAGAATTTATCTGGAAACTCAACAGTCCAGGGGATTCAATAAAATCAACACCTCGACTGGAAGTTCCTAAACTAGCTTTGATAATTTTCTATACAATGTAAGAGGATAATGAAATAGGCTTGTATCAAATAAAAAATTGTTCTCTTTATATACGAGTAGCTACACTGATGTACAAAAACTAAGGACGAAGCGAAGAGATTAGCATAAAAGACGAAAGAGGCAACAGAACGGTCCGAAAGACTAATCAGGAGATAGATAGACTGTATAGTAGGACAAGCGCATATATGGCAAATGCCGTAGGGGGAGGAATGTCGGAATGGTATAAGACACACGGGCAGTGTACGTTCAGCAATTCCGTGAAAGCTTTTATACGTAGTACAGTAATTTCAATAACTACGTTGAGTTGTCTATTACCGTGTGACCCGGGAGTAAAAAGTGCTTGAAACTGCGACGTACGTCGCAGAACAAACAAATTATTTGCAGAACAATTTTTCCTTAATTTTATAAAAATTTTGGTCGATTTTTTTTTCAATCATAAGTTACGATGTTTCTTCAGTGCAAAGCGAGCTCTTTACCACACCTTTTTTTCTTCTCTAGCTACGGAACAACCTCCCAACACCGCCCAAGAAATACCACAAACACTTTATAAATAACACATCTTCTATAATGACAAAATATTTAACTCCAAAAGTTATCAACAGAATTTCAAATTCTAAAAGTATGCCTTGGTTTTAAATAAAGTAAGTTAATTAATTTTATGCTTTTTATTTCAATATGTAATGCATATTTAGCCGATAATTGTGTTTTACGTCTGATGATTTGACTACAGCTTTCAAAATTCGGACAAAATTCCTGTAGAACTATTGCAATTGCTTGGAGTTGTGTTGCAGAACACTGAGTATAATTCTTCACCTGGACCGTGTGATAAGGCCAACAGGTAATCCAGACGTCATCTGGATGACTTTACCCAAGGTCGAGTCCATTACCATGAGTCGAGTCATTTACCATGGCCCTATAAAACCCAATTAACCATTTGCATGATACATGTTTGTTAGAAACAAAGCATTGTTGATTTGGGAGGTTGACGTTGTCTGTCTATATATGCGCAGCTTGCCCAAATATAGCCCTTTGCGCCATAAAACGCAATCCAATCAATAGCCGCAAATATTTGTTAAATGATAAGTTTTCCTCCAGAGAACATGCCATCAGCGTCATACCTTTTTAGGTTTGTGCGGGCTTCACCGATGTACCTGAGCGATCTGATACCTCTTTCATTTCATATATTGTGCTTTTTGATTTTTCTTCCTTGCTCATTGGGGTTACCTCTTCAGTTGTGAGGACTTCCTTTTGGAAGATTCACACTACTCTGTTGTTATCAACTCTTCTTAGGAGATATAAAAAAAATGTGTTTGCCGTGAGTGGAGACTCGTGTTCCTGGGAAAGCAAATCTTGGAAGTTGAGGGGCAACATACAGACCCAACACATTATTTTGGCTCCATAAACTGTACATCACATTGTATAAGGAGATTTACCATAATTTGATTAACACGAGTACAAATTAATCTACTTCTAGAGTTTCTATATTAATATTTATATGGGTACTTTAGTCAAAATATCTTTATAGATGAAAGTGCTAAAATAGTAATAATTTCTAGCAATACAAGAATTAATTTGTGGTCCTGGTTATAATTTGAAAGAAGTAAAACTATTTGAATTAGAAATCTACTACCTAAAATTTAACATGTATCAAATTAAGAGTAAATTACTTGTAATGATTCCTATTCCACACACACATACAGTTTGCACATAAATGAACAATTAATACTAAAGTAGGAGAAATTCTTTCTCCTCTTTGTACATTTCCTGTCGTACAAAGAATCAAAACTCTGTACTATACGGTTACGCGCTACCAAGGAAATCGAATGCATTGAATCAAGACACACGTCGGTTTCGAAGGAAACGAAGCGGCTGACTCCGCGTCCAAAAAAGCCACCAACAGTGAGATGGTGCATATATTGGTGCAGAGATCATGCTCGAGTGTTAGCCGTCAAATTCTTAAGGTCCTCATGAACGACTGGAAATTAAGATGAGTCAAGCCAAGGAAGGCAAGCATACACATAAGTTCCTCAAAATACTCGATCTCAGAAGATACGTATATCACACAGTTACATCCCAGCTGTTCACAAGCCACCGTCGGTTCCCTGAGTACTTGCATTGTATTCAGACAAATCTCTGTAATTGTGGGGAAGTGGGAGACGACCTCCACTATATCCTTAAACACAGACTTTTGTCCACCACAGGAATGGAATGCACTTCCTAAGGCGTAATCTCCATAACTATTCTAAACACTCAGAGTGTTTCCAAGCCCTCACTGGCTTGGAATAAAATGTGACTGAGATTGTGGCCCCTCAGAATCCCACTTAAGGGCTTCTCTCTCTGTGCCAACACAGATAAGCAAGAGGTTAGATATGCTTGCTATTTATTATATGTTGAATTGTATGAAGTGAAAACTACGAAACACACTCGACTGGGACCACGGTGAATGTGTACTCTGCCCTGCATCAAGTAGAGGCAAGAGGATTAAAGGAAAGGCGAGACCTATAGTCCAAACTGCAATCCAAAAGGATGTGAAAGGATGATGGTGAACCCAGTGGGTATAAGAGTTCCGAGATCCGGACAAAAGGATCGAGAAAGGGTTCTATGATTCGAGGGCAATCGTATCCCGACCCAAGTAACGACAGATGATGTGATTTATATGTGATTAGTTACTCATGTTTTCTACATGTCATTCTTTCTTACCCGTTGTTACTGGTACTCATCTTTAATTTATACAAATTTTATGCGTATTATTTCAGTATATCAAGCAATTATTGATGTTTATTTGACCATTAAAGCGTTGTTTCCATGTCTATGCCTCTTCTCCTTTCCAACTTGCTTCCCTTAGGGGATTGATCCAGGACCGTCGCGTTGTCAATAGCCCGTTGTGTTGCTCTAGAACGATGTTAATTAAAATTACCATTACCTTTCCAACTTGCCTCGAACCATGTGTTTGTGACAAAATGGAAAGCGTCCTATAGCGACTATACATTCTAAGGAGAAAAGTGTTTCTTTGTGTTCGATCACCTAATGAAGTTTGTCATATTAGTTTAGACTCACCTTGTATGTAATAAACATGGATGAAAAGCATTTGGATGCCATACTGTAATATTTCAACTTGAACTGAATAATAGTTTCATTCTAATAATATGCTAGTTCTAATTCAACCTTAAATGATTACTACGTTTGATTCAGAAGCACTCAGATTGAAAGCAGAAAGCCATTACAGCATTACATGTGTCGCAACCTTTATGCAAGAGTGTAATTACTCAACATGGTCGATTTTGAGGTTTTGGTCGATTATGAAAGCCTCTATTTTAATGAATGAGGACCGCGGGAGCCCGGTTGGAAGATTAACGGATTGGAAACCGGATGGTTCCGAGTTTGAATACAACCAAAAACCGTACAAAGCAAGCTGGTACTCATTAAATATGTCGTGGCTTTAAATGTACTCATGTTGACGCGTTGTGGAAGTTCGGAGAGTGGGGTGCCAGCTTAGGTGTTGCCTCGTCATCAGACCATGGTTCAAAACTAAGCGGTGTTGGCCTCAGATCTTTCCCTTTGGGAATGATCGCGGATCGTCGTCATTATCCCCGTTGTGTTGTTCAATCGTGGCGTCAGTTAGTAATTTTGGTAATTTTTAATTAACGTCGTATTAGAGCAACACAACGGGCGATTGACAACGGTCTGGGATTAATCCCCTAAGGGAAAGATCCGAGGACAACACAGTGTAATTTTGAACCACGATCAGATGACGAAGCAGCACCTGAGCTTGCACATCACTCTCCAAACTTCCACACCACGCCAACGTGAAGATATTTGAGACCACGGCAGATTTAACGTGCACTAGCCCCCTTTGTACACGACGGTATTTGTTGGATACCAACTCGCGACCCTCCGATTACTAATCCGTTACTCTTCCGACCGGGACACAGCGACCCGGTGACTAGAAGGGTAACAGATTAACAACCGGAAAGTTGCGAGTTCGAAACAAGATCGAAACTATGACCGTCTTGTATGTTGGGCTTTTGCATGTTAAATCTGTCATGGCATAAATTTCCTCGCGTTGACCGGATGTTGAAGTAGGTAAATGGGTTGTCTGGCCATGTACTGACGTGGTAATCCGTCCAGTCACGAGGTGTTGTCCTCGTATCTTTTCCATCCGGATTGATTTCGGACCATTGAGTTCTCCAGTACGATATTGATTCATTTACCACCAACTACCTTTTTCTAAAGATGTTTTACTATAAGTTAATAAAGATGCAAGCAGATATTTATGAGTACTAGGAGCCACCGCCCCATGCTCGCCAACCCCCGGGGATTGCTACGCAATCCTATTTGGTTTGCTTCACAAACCAAAATTACTTTCGCAGAATGCATCTCCTGGACAGCGAAACTATCTGAATAATTAGTATAATCCTGATGTTACTTTCCGGTCCATGACGTCACAGCGAGGGCTTTGCCCTCTGCTCGCTTGCGATCGCCGAACCCCGGGGATTGATACGTAGTCCCGTTTGGTTTGCGAAGCAAACCAATACTTTCGCAAGTAATTTCACTTCTTTTTACTTTAACACTTAATGTACCCTGAATTAATAGCTGCATCAGTAAAAAACCATCTGCAACTTGTTTCCTGTACAATTTTAAGTAAACCGTGTAAATCTCCAAACTTTACGATCTGTACTTCGTACTTTCTCCGTAAACCGTCTGAGAACAAAGTGAAAAAAGCGAACCTTTTTCCTCGCCAAATAAAAAGAAATCGTTTTTATGGCAATTGTTGCTACGATAAATTTGATATCTGGCAAACCCGATAGTCAAAAATACAACCAAAAATATACCATCTGCGTGCGGTCCTGCTATGCGAACTAAAAAACACGAAATTTGTGTGACCAACTTTTGATTGCATTGAATTTATTTAGGAACCAATTTAAAAAATAATTGTACCGTAACAAAGAGTACATTCTGAGGTTTACTACTGCGATATTTTCAAAATTATAAACTAATAGTAATACGATATAGATATGACAGTTTCAGTTTTGTGTCGGAAATTACGATCTGAAAGTTCCGAAAATTGTATGACCAACTTTTAATTGCATCGATTGTGTTTATTAACCAATTTAAAAAATAGTTGTTCCATAAGAAAGTGTGTAGTGTAATGTATTCAGTGATGTTCTCAAATTTAAAAAATAATGGTTTTTGCTGTAGATATGACATTTTTAACAAAAAGTAGCGAAAATATCCAAAGATTCCGAATTTTGTATCACCAACTTTTGATCGCATCCAATTTAATTACTAACCGATTTCAAAAATAATTTTATCGTAAGAGAGAAATTAAAAATTAAAAACTAATAGTAGTAAGTTATAGATACGGCAGTTTTTAAAAAAAATAACAAAAATGTCCCGATTTTTCCCGAATTAAAAAAAAATATTATCAAGAACCGAATTGAAATTTCTAAAAAAACACGACGAGCTGCTAAAATTTACGTTGAGAGGAACTCTTAAAAAAACTCACGGTTGAAGACTCACGGTTGTATGTGTTTTGCTCACTCGCGGAAGAAATTTCGCTTCTTCAATTTTGACACTTAATAAACCCTAAACTAATAGCCGCATCGGAAAAAAAGTCTTAATAATTGTCCAGGGAATACGATGAAGAACAAACCATGTTAATTTCGTTATTTTCCGATCAGTACTTTCTCGGGAAACCGTCTAAGAATCGAGCTAAACAGCACGGTTTTCAATCCTGCGGCTTCGGCGGTAACTTTTTTTTAATATAGAGAGATACATATATAAATTGGGAAAATGTCGGACTTCTTTCTCGAAACAAAACAACAAATATGAGCCAAAAGTAAATATAATTTTTTAATTTTTTGTAAGGTACTTACGAGTGGCATTACAGAAACGGCAAGTATAAAATTTTGAGTATTCTACAAAGAGTTTTTTTTACCTAACCTGGTATGTTTGGATTAATTATGAATCCCACTAAACACTACCATTTTAGTGGTAATGAAAAGAGATAGAAATTAATGATAATTGAATTCATTAAACGTATTTTTTAAAAACAAAGATTGATGTTCCGCCTTTAAAAATTTATAGACAATGGTAAAGCTCAACGAGGAGTATTTATTATGCGTAATTGTTTTTGTTTTTGATTGATTAGATTTATTCTTTTTAATACAAAACAAATAACAATAATTTAACAATTTAGATATGGCTCTAATGAAGCACATACTAGATAAAACAAAAATTTTCGTTTTTTCACAATTTATGATCAACAAAGGGTAAACCTATTTAATCGAAGGAACAACAAGAAGATTTACGACGCGTTTCATAAATAATTCAAATGTGCGTAGTCAATTCGGATATATTTTTGCATCCTTTTTATTCTTATTCAATAATTAAAATACATAATTAATTATACATTTGCTTTTTTTATTGAACCATACCACAGCAGTGGGGAATTTCGGATTTCTTGTTTTGAATTACAGAAACTTTTATGAGGTGAGCTTCAAGAATTACGACAAAAGAATGATTATGAATGCCAATTTATTTTGGAATCAACTATAATTTTAAAGTTCTGTATATATAACGAGAGAGCCATGGTATTCCCGGTAGGAAAAGAAACGGATTATCAAACGGAAAGTTGTGAGTTCGAATCCAACCAAAGACTGTTATATACAATGGAGGCTGATGCACTTTAAATCTGTCGTGGCTGAAATTCTTCACGTTGGGTTGCTGTGGAAGTCTGGAGAGTGGGATGTCAGCTTAGGTGCTGCCTCGTAATCAGACCGAGTTTCAAAATTACATGACGTTCTTGTCGGATCTTTCCCTGAGGGGATTGATCCCGAACCGTCGTCAATAGCCCGTTGTGTTGCTGAAGTGTGATGTTAACGTAAATACCTACCTACCATATTCATATAAGGTACTTAATTGTGCCCAAATCACATAATATTGACCAAATATACGGCTCATGCACCATAAAGTGCAACCAGGTACACGACAGGCGTGATCATTTAGTAGTGTTACTCATAGTAATTGGTACTTGGTAATTTTAGTTAACGTCGTACTAGAGCAACACAATGGGCTATTGACGACGTTCCGGGTAATTTCGTAATTTTAGTTAACGTCGTACGAGGGCAACACAACGGGCTATTGACGACGGTCAGGGATCAGTCCCTTAAGGGAAAGATCCGAGGACAACACCACGTAATTTTGAACCACGGTCAGATGACGAAGTAACACCTGAGCTGGCACCCCACTCTCCAAACTTTCACGCCAACCCAACGTGAGGACTTTCGGCCACGACAGATTTAAGGTGCATCAGCCGCCTATACACCATACGCTTACAACTATCCATGCCCAGA
This sequence comes from Metellina segmentata, assembly GCA_947359465.1. NCBI lineage: Eukaryota > Metazoa > Arthropoda > Arachnida > Araneae > Tetragnathidae > Metellina > Metellina segmentata. The sequence goes on along the minus strand of OX375875.1, from coordinate 115,865,710 downwards.
CCCGAATTCAAACCAGGAACCTTCTGATCTAGAGGCTAATATCTTAACCACTATACCCGTTGATCGGCAGGAAGGACAGGGTAATTGGTAATTTTTAGTTAACGTCGTACTAGAGCAACACAACGGGCTATTGACGACCGTCCGGAATCAGTCCCTTAAGGGAAAGATTCGAGGAAAACACCTCGTAATTTTGAACCACGGTCAGATGACGAAGCAACACCTGAGCTGGCACCCCACTCTCCAAACTTCCACGCCAACCCAACGTGAGGACTTTCGGCCACGACAGATTTAAGGTGCACCAGTCGCCTCTACACCATACGTTTACAAACATCCATGCCCGGACCCGGATTCGAACCAGGAACCTTCCTATCTAGAGGCTAACACCTTAACCACCATACCGGTTGGTCGGCACAGGAAGGTAATTGGTAATTTTATTTAACGTCGTACTAGAGCAACACAACGGGCTATTGACGACGGTCCGGGATCAGTCCCTTAAGGGAAAAATCCGAGGACAACACTTCGTAATTTTGAGCCACGCAAACAGGGAAGGTAATTGGTAATTTTAGTTAACGTCGTACTAGAGCAACACAACGGGCTATTGACGACGGACTGGAATCAGTCCCTTAAGGGAAAGATTCGAGGACAACACCTCGTAATTTTGAACCACGGTCAGATGACGAAGCAACACCTGAGCTGGCACTCCACTCTCCAAACTTCCACGCCAACCCAACGTGAGGACTTTCGGCCACGACAGATTTAAGGTGCACCAGCCGCCTCTACACCATACGTTTACAAACATCCATGCCCGGACCCGGATTCGAACCAGGAACCTTCCAATCTAGAGGCTAACACCTTAACCACTATACCGGTTGGTCGGCACAAACAGGGAAGGAAAAGGAGCAATTATTTCATAATTTAGAAAAATCATGTTGATAGGATTCACAAAAATCAAAGAAATCTCAATTATGCCCTCAATAAGTTGATGCGATCTTCTTAACCATTGTCGTGCTTTTATGTAGTTTAGCTTATTTTGACAGGTAGGTGCCGACCAACCGGTTTAGTGGTTAATTTGTTAGCCTCTAGATTGGAAGGTTCCTGATTCGAATCCGGGTTCGGGCATGGATGTTTGTAAACGTATGGTGTAGAGGCGGCTGGTGCACCTTAAATCTGTCGTGGCCGAAAGTCCTCACGTTGGGTCGGCGTGGAAGTTTGGAGAGTGGGGTGCCAGCTCAGGTGTTGCTTCGTCATCTGACCGTGGTTCAAAATTACGAGGTGTTGTCCTCGGATCTTTCCCTTAAGGGACTGATCCCGGACCTTCGTCAATAGCCCGTTGTGTTGCTCTAGTACGATGTTAACAAAAATTACCATTACCATTGCCATTGACAGGTTGATAGGTATTTAATTTTCGTCGTACTGGAGCAACACAAAGGGCTATTGACGATGATCCGAGATCAGTCACCAAGGGAAAAATCCCAGGACACCACGTAATTTTGAAGCATGGTCAGATTACGAGGAAATACCTGAGCTCTCTGGCATCCCACTCATCATCCACTCCACGCCAAAGTTAAGACCTTTGTGGCCACGATAGGTTTAACGTGCACCAATCCCCTTTGTACACGGCGGTGCTTGTTGGATTCGAACTCGCAACCCTCCGATTGCTACTCCGTTACTCTTCCAATTGAGCTACCGCAGTCTTAATATCAGAGGATGACAATTGCATGGAACATTTAAATAGATAAGTAGTTAATTAACGGTCGTACTGGAGCACGCATTAGGCTATTGGTGACGGTTCATGATTTATACTGAAGGGAAATATTCCAGGACGCCTCGTTATTTTGTACTCCGGTCAGATGACGATATAAACACTTGAGCTGGAACCGCATTCTCAAAATCTCCGCACCTTGCCGACGAGAGGACATTTGAGGCCACTATAGATTGAACATGCATCAGATCCCCGCGTACACGACGGTTTTAGGTTGAACCGTAGTATCGATAAACAGTAAGGAAATATAACAAGAAATGCAGATTTTGATGTAGGTTCATATGAGTAGGACTTAATTTCTGTTTGTAAACAGTTACTCAAGAAGTATTTGCAAATAATATTTTCACTCTCATATGAAATGAAAAGGGACAAAATTTCTCTCCCAAAAACAAATATACTTTACGCTGCACAAAAAATAAGACATAAATATTGCTTTAAGGAATAGTACCAACTGCCGTCTAAGAGACATGGACATAGTTTGTGGATTTTTATTTGATTACATCGATAAAAGAAATAGAAAGGCCAATACCCCGATGGAGCCAATTACCCCGTTCTATCTCGTCCCTCTTTTTATTGGAAAACAAATTATATTTTTCTTCCCTTAATATACAGAGCTTAACAAACTCGAGGTTACCAGGGGAAGCGTGGACTTCCGACAAGAGAGAAGCGGATGTTGACCGATTTACAATAAACTGTGTCAACCGCCATTCTTACAAGCCCTTGGTATCAAACCAAGGGCATGTGTTTTTGTTACATTTTTATTTTATATGTTTTAGTCCCTGAAAAATCTTTCATTCCGATGTTACTAATGTACTGAACCATATCATAAAACCACGTTCGATGTTAAAATAGTTGTATTATCATAAGAATTATTTACAGGATTTGAACAGGATGTCTACAAGCTGCAGTTTCAAAAAAAGGAAGATATCCATCACCGATAGGATACAGCAGCTAAAAGCTAAAAGGCCCCGTAATCGTCTGCTGCTCGAATCGACCCTTCTGTCACCTCCAAAACATCCTCCTCCAGTAGTCACCTCCGCAGTCGACGGGGAGGGGGTGAACGCCACCTGTTGAGAGCTCCCGACTGCTCAGGGTAACGGGATGTTCCAGTACCCAACCACTTAATGTAAATCAGGTGTGTTCAACCTCTTACAAACCATGCATCAATTCGTTTGGCGCATGCGCCACAAGTTGGCCACCCTTGATGTAAGTATTATACTGTCCAACAGGTGACCTCCGTGATTCAATGTAGGTAGGTATTTAATAAACGTCGGCACTGGAGCACCATAACAGGTTATTGTATACGGTACGGGATCAAACCCGATGGGAAAGACTCGAGAACAACACCACGTCATTTTGATCCACGGTAAGATGGCGAGGTCATACCTGAGCTGTGGCATCCTACTCTTCATATATTTCCACATCAAGCCAAGGTGAAAGCATTTGTGATCACGAGATATCCAACAAGCACCAGGCACTCTGTATACAGTGGTCTTTCGTTGGATTCGAAATCGCAACCATCCGGTCGATAAGGTCGATTGAAAATCGGGAATCAGGTTGAAAATCGCTCACAAAATGTGAATGTAAGACAGTGGACGCTAAATAAAAACGCGAAAAATTACAAACACTTTGTTGTTGGGACTTTTTTGGTAAATAAAAGTGGGTTGGAAACTAATGTCGGTCACTCAATATATTCCTGCGCATAATGGTCACGTTGGGTTGGTGTGGAAGTTTGGAGAGTAGGGTGCCAGCTCAGGTGTTGCTTCGTCATCTGACCGTAGTTCAAAAATACGAGGTGTTGTCCTCGAATCGTTTCCTTAAGGGATTGATCCCGGACCGTGGTCAATAGCCCGTTGTGTTACTCTAGTACGACGTTAACTAAAAATTACCAATTACCTGCGCATAATGGCTAAGAATCCAGTCTTTAAATATTAATGATGGATTAGTTGACAGTAAAGATACATTTTGATTTTAGGATGAGGCAAAAGAAAAAATATTGTGTTTAATTCGAAATTTGAACACAATTCATTAAAATGTAATTTTTATACAAAGTAGTAGGTAATTTTTGGTAATGGTAATTTTAGTTAACGTCGTACTAGAGCAACACAACGGGCTATTGACGACGGTCCCGGATTAATCCCTTAAGGGAAAGATCCGAGGACAACACCTCGTCATTTTGAACTACGGTCAGATGACGAAGCAACACCTGAGCTGGCACCCCACTCTCCAAACTTCCACACCAACCCAACGTGAGGACTTTCGGCCACGAAAGATTTAAGGTGCATCAGTCGCCTCTACACCATGCGCTTACAAACATCCATGCCCGGACCCGGATTCAAACCAGGAACATACAAAGTAGTAGAGATAAAGGTAAAATTAATTAACGTCACATGGGAACAACACAACGTGATATTGAAGTAGTAGAGGAGTAAAAGCATTTTGGGTAATTTGGTAATTTTTTAGTTAACGTCGTACTAGAGCAACACAACGGGCTATTGACGACGGTCCGGGATTAATCCCTTAAGGGAAAGATCCGAGGACAACACCTCGTCATTTTGAACCACGGTCAGATGACGAAGCAACACCTGAGCTGACACCCCACTCTCAAAACTTCCACACGAACCCAACGTGAGAGCACTTTCGGCCACGACAGATTTAAGGTACACTAGCCGCCTCTACACCATACGTAAACAAACATCTATGCCCGAACCCGGATTCGAACCATCAACATTTCGATCTGGTAATTGATAATTTTATTTAACGTCGTACTAGAGCACACAACGGGCTATTGACGACGGTCCGGGATCAGTCCCTTAAGGGAAAGATCCGAGGACAACACTTCGTAATTTTGAACCACGGTCAGATGACGAAGCAACACCTGAGCTGGCACCCCACTCTCCAAACTTCCACACCAACCCAACGTGAGGACTTTCGGCCACAACAGATTTAAGGTGCACCAACCGCCTCTACACCATACGGTTACAAACATCCATGCCCGGATTCGAACCAGGATCCTTCCGATCTAGAGGCTAACACCTTAACCACTATGCTGGTTGGTCGGCAAGCATATTGGGAGTTCTGGATTAAATATGTTTGAAAATTGCTGCCTCAGCATGTTACTTGCGCCTAATAAAATTACGTCATAAAATTACGAAACCAAGAAACTAATTGTATCCCAATATAAGTGTTATAAATTAAAATATAACACTAAAAAAATCATTCATCTGTACCTTTTTATTTTCATTTCGACCTTTCACCGGACATAAAGCAGAGCACACATGATTATATCACAGGAATCTTAATTATAACAATTTCATTAATCAGAAAAAATTAAACCTTTTTTATTATTGTATTTTTCACTTGATGTACGACACTAATCCCTTTATTATTATAATTCCATTAATGAAATATAGTCAACTTAAATCCCCTGAGACCCTTGATATTTCTAGTTGAAATATTTTGAGATTTTAAACTTCAAACACGTAATTGGATTTAGTTTTCTCAGAAAGCCATTTTGAAAGCGCATTTCTTACCTCTCAGCGGGGTCTTATCTTTATGCTAATTTTTTTCAACTTTCACAAAGCAAAAAAACGTATCTCCACATCGTATAAAAAAAAAACTTCATTCCGATTTTTGACTCCCGAGCGTGATAAAAGCTTTCGTTATTTCCCGTAAGAAGAAATAAATAAGTTAAAAGGGTGAGAAATAATGGCATGAATTATAAACCTTATGGTAGACTCGAGAAGGTGTCTTGGCATAATCGGCAATATCTTGATGAGCCGAGATTGCTCGAAACCAATATTAAGGTTAAAACTGAATATAACTGGATTCATGCATTACTTTTTTTCAGGTGGTGAATTGATATTTATTTTGCACTTGAATTAAAATTTATATTACAGTTGATTTTATAATTAATCCTTAACTCCTGTGTCACAAATCGTATCGTAACTAGTGTGGAGTGGTCTCTCACACCTCGCTCACTGAAGTTCGTATAAAGTTGATTAATATAATATACACAGTCCAGTCACATTAATGTGACCAACACCTAATTTCAACGTCAACGTGAAATAACCAATCACAAAAGGCAGGTAGCAGCACATTGCAGTGGAGTGTATATAAAGGATGTCCTAGGGCATCGGAAAGCGTTTCAATCGTTGGCGTAATGCAGAAACGTAGCGATTTATCCAACGTCCAAAAGGGCACGATTATTGGCTTTCGGGCCAAGAGTGGAAGCATTTCGGAAACGGCTAATTTTGTGAACTGTTCGCGTGCCGCCGTGTTAAAAGTATACCGTGCATGGCAAAATGGCACTATCCAAAATCAGCGGCGTGGCACATGTGGTGCACCACGGGCTATAGATGACAGAGGCGAACGAAGGCCACGGTGATGCGTTCGTACGAATAGACGTGCAACTGATCAGTAACTGACCGCCCAGATGAACCAAGGGGCTACCATGAGTGTATCCTCAACAACGGTTCAGCGAACGTTGCTGCGCATGGGCCTCCGCAGCAGACGCCTGGTTAATATACCTATGCTGACTTCTGTTCATCGGCCACGAAGGCTGGAATTTACACGCCTGTACCGCAACTGGATGTTTACAGAGTGGCGACAGGTGGCTTTTTTTCGATGAATCACGTTTTATGCTCCATCGGACAGATGGACGTTGGCATATACGGCGTGAAACGCCTGAAAGCAAACACCCTGCAACAATTGCCGGAAGGATCCAGTCTGGAGGAGGGAGCATTATGGTTTGTGGTATGTTTTCCTGGCATTCACTGGGTACACTCATCATCAGAAACCTAATTGACTCTCTTCCTGCACGTCTCGCAGCGGTCCGCTCTGCCAAAGGTGGTTATTCTGGCTTTTGACAGGTGGTCAAATTTATGTGACTGGACTGTGTATTAATGAAAGATTCTTTAGATAATTATTATTTATACATTTTAAATTTAGATAATTCAATTCTTAACAGGAAATACATTTTATATTAATATATAAGCTAAGTAGATTCCATGTCTCTTCAAGCTAAGCTTTCGGACCTAATTTTGCAGGACGTTTCAACCCTGGAAACTGTAAAACTATGTTGTGTTTTGGTGTTCTAATGGCACGCTTAGGTTTTCCCCTCGGGCATCCCATTTGAAGTTATTTTTTCCGTAGAAATATAATTATTGTGAAGACGCACTTGAAATGTCTTCATCTTCATCTGCCTAAATTTCCGAATCCGTTTCGTGTTCGCTTTCGATAGTATTATCCGAAATTTCACTGTCCCAGTACTCTATTTCCGATCAATTATCAACAATGTCCTGAATTTCTTCTTGTGTAAGATACACAAGTCGTTTTTTAGTGAAATTTGTTGCCATATTAGGCTCTCTGCCGAAATTTCCTACTCCAACTTAGACGATTTCAATCAACAAGAACGGTAACGCAAATGCTGTGAAGGGGTTTAAGAGACCACGCGGGAAATGCAAATAGTGTAAAACATGAAATAGTTGGGGCAGCCAAACCAGTCTTGGAATGTGGCTTCTGTTGGACATAGTAGGAAGGTACTGAATAGGACAGGGACCAATATTCACTTTAAGGGTTGGAAACGACCTGTCAAAAATGACTCTGGGTCTGTGAGACCTATGACAGCATTTAAAGGGAAAGTACACTCATAGTCGGTTTACTATCATCTGTACTATTATAAAAGGAAGGGTTTGTCTGATTCTCTGTGTCTCTACGATCAGTGTACTGATGAATGTATAGTACTTACAATAAGGAAATTTGGCACAGATATAGTCCTAATGTATTGCGATGTTTGTGTAGCACACGAATTTTAAAATATAATCGAGAACATTTTTTAATTCAATTATTATATTTTTCACATTTAGTCCTTCATTCCGGAAAGTGACGTCATAGCTACCTCGAATGAAGAAGAAGCGAATTTTGGTGATTTTGGACCGCTGACATCACAAGCGTTTTTCGTCCCAAAGCCTTTGGAAACATCCATGCCAAGTTTTCCGATTCTAGCCTGTTTTGATTTACTTTGTTGATAACGTTGTTTGAGGCCATCACGGCGTTGCCTGTGGAGTTCGTTTACAAAGCAAACCAAATGGGAAAACGTAGCAATCATCGGGGATTGGCGAGCTTCAGCGAGCAGTGGTCCCACGAAAAGAACTATTACGAGCAATGCAGTTGTTAGTTTCCTAATAGGTCTTGAAATAAAAAAAATTCAGGTACGATGAAATATAGACACCAAATTGTAGACCAGTTACGTGGTACAAGACTTAAAAATTCGTCAATTATCATTGATGTAGAATTAAGTAGGTAGGTAAATTAACTTCGCACTGGAGCAATACAGCGGGTTATTGGCTACGGTCGGGGATCAATCCCTATGAAAAATAAGACATGAGAACAAATAGGTCAACAACAGCTGGTACCCCATTCTTCAAACCTCGTACACGATTGTCTTTGGCTGAATCGAGTTTTGAAAACACTACTTCTCTGGTTCTTAATTTGGTTCTCGCACAACCTTCCCCTTCACGAAAAAAAAAATTTCTCTGTAAAATCACAAAAAATATGTGTAATTTTTGTGTTTTTGCAAAGGATTTTACCGCTTTGTGTTGTTACAAATTTAATGTAGAACGGAATCTAACCTTTTAAAAACTCTGATCACATGAAGCGCTCGGTAATCCAATATCACTATGTGTTTTATTAACGGCCATATTCACAAGTCTCGAGTTAACCCGAGGATAAGTTAATCCGTCGGTCAGAGTTAACCCATTGACTATCCAGAATCATATTTTCTCAGACGGTGTTTAAGTGATCCACGGATTAAAAAATACGCATTGATTGGCTACTACTGTCTCTTCATGATCATGTGATATTGTATACATTTGTTAAGACGCCCGAATCTGCATTCGTAGTGATCAAACACAGGCGCCTCAATCCCATGATAGTACTTTACGCAAGTCCAACTTGATTGGCTAAACGGATCACATGACCTAGATACGTATGTCATCAGAATTTTTCTGTTGGCAATTTATCTCTTCCTTTGGCGTACTTCGAAATTTATGTGAGGATAAATTTCTTTGCTGCTGTTTAGTTATATTGTTTAGTTGACTCGCGGTAACTTTAAATTCAGATCTGCTGTATAATCAAGAAGGGGGGGGGGCTATAGAAAAAAGGAAATAAGGTGTGTAACATGATTTCATTCATCATCATCGAAAATTGTATCCTTTTATTATATAAGTTAATAATTATATAAGTTAGTATTTTATGTATGCTTTTTGTTACATCAGAATGGTCCTAAGCCAGGGGGTGGATACGACACCATCATCCTAAAGCAAAGGGGACGGCAGAGGGGCGGAAAAATATCAGCTGGTAGTGAGTTCAGGAGTGGTTCTTAGATTATTTATGTAAAATCAACGGAAGCTTGGAGAAATATAAAAAGGGTATTAAAAATTAGGAAAAGTAATTTAGACTCAAAAGGAATTAAATTGGAATTTTTTTTAAATAATTTGTTGGATCTAAAATTTTTTCCGCCTGATGGATTTGAACTCGTAAAGCCATCCTCCGCTGTCTACGTTAATCTGAAGTTAGGTGACTTTAGCCATTAGGCCATTGTTGCTTTCCGAAAAGAAGCTCTTTAAAAGTATAAGTACTCTTAGGATAAGTTGGCGAGATCAAAATCAAAACGGTTACTGCAACAATCAGATTGGCGAGATATACAAGTGAAGCCAAGCCCGTGAAACTAGCCAGTCAAGTTGGACTTGCGTAAAGTACTATCATTGGATTGAGCCGCTTCTGATCAAACACGTACTTCGCTGGCAGAACAGATTCCAAATTATGATTTTAATAGAATGCATACGGCATTTTAATTTGTATTCGGAAAGAGATATGCGAATATATTAAATTCATATTGGAGTTTTATGGAAATATAAATTTTTCGCAAGAATTGTACACTTAATGTAATCCGATTATATCTTCGCACTTGTTAGTATGGGTGTGCGTTGGTGTAAGTTCAGATAACACTTGGTAATTTTTAATTAACGTCGTACTAGAGCGTCACAACGGGCTATTGACGACGGTCTGGGAATGATCCCCTAAGGGAAAGATTCGAGGACTACACCACGTTGTTTTGAACTACGAAATAACACTTGGATTGTCAATTATCTTTCATTCATAATAAATCAATAAAATACTTTTTATTCCAAGAAGAATTTGCATCTGCCATGGTCATATTCTTACGTTCGTACTCTCATTGGGTCCTACTTTGGCGAGCCAGAATATAATTCAAACCAGAATACATCTGGCCATCTATTTTGTAGAAAATGTAATCACGTTCGTGTCCGATTCATATAAGATCAGTTAAATGCGCGTCGTCCAAAGAACACTGCAATTTAACACAGAATGAAGTGTGTCGTCCATTTTGTTTTGCTTACCGTATATCTCGCTTCTTTCACAAAAGGATATTATTGCGCATGCGTAACTATCAACCGAGAGTTAATCCACCGATTACGTAGAATCAAAATGTAACGTCTAAACGGCGTTTTAAACCTCGGATCAGGCGTTGTGAATACGTTTTTTTTTATAAGCTGGGATTATCGTTGATCCGCGTTAAACTCAGACTTGTGAATACGGCCGTAAGAGTCTCCGAAAAAACATGTCAATGAGTTTCTGCTCTCTTCCAACGAAAAAGGCGAAGCCAGGTTGCGATTTTCCAAACCCTCATAGGTACTACAACTGGGGGCGGGGCTAACCGTAACGGCTAATGATCGCGAACGCTGGATAGGAATCTACTTCACTACGCTAAAGACAACTGAAATCCTGTATGATCCTGTTTGCAGTATAATAAATGAAACATGTTAAATAATTTTTCTGTTTTCTTCTTTTCTTTTCAGATTCATGGCTATGGGTGGGTAGAGGTGGGAGCCGAAAATTGTATCCTTTTATTATATAAGTTAGTGTTTTATGTATGCTTTTTGTTACATAAGAATGGTCCTAAACCAGGGGTGGATACGACACCATCATCCCAAAGCAAAGGGGACGGCAGAGGGGCGGAAAAATATCAGCTGGTAGTGAGTCCAGGAGTGGTTCTTAGATTATTTATGTAAAATCAATGAAAGCTTGGAAAAATATAAAAAGGGTATTAAAAATTAGGAAAAGTAATTTAGAATCAAAAGGAATTAAATTGGAATTTTTTAAAAATAATTTGGAGGATCTAAAAATTTTTCCGCTAGCTGGGTTCGAACTCGGGAAGTCATCCTCCGCTGCCGACGCCAAACTGAAGGTAGGTGACTTTGGCCACTAGACCATCATTGCTTCACGAAAAGAAGAAGAATTTAAAAGAAGACATCATTTTATATTTGGTTGATTTTAGTCTCATTAGCCGTTATGGTTAGCCCCGCCCCCAGTTGTAGTATCTGTGAGGGTTTGGAAAATAGCAGCCCGGTTTGAAGGGTATCGGATTAGCAACCAGATTGTTTCGAATTCAACACTCGATCCAACCAAAGAACGTCGTGAACGTGAAGGTTTCTGTATATTAGATCTGTCGTGGCCTCAAAAAACATCACGTTGGCGTGATGTGGATGTTTGGAGAGCGAGGTATCACCTCATGTGTTCACCTCGAAATCTGACCGTTGTTCAATATGACGAGGTAGGCAGGTATTTGAATTAAGGTCACACTGGGGTAACACAGCTGACAGCTGGTAACGCACCGGGATGAAACTCGACGGAAAGATCCGAAGACAACACCAAGTATTTTTGAGTAGCGGTCGAATGACCAGGTCACACCTGAGCTAGCACCCTACTCTCCAAACTTCCATACCACGCCACCGTGAGGACATTTTAAGGCCACGAAAGATTTAACGTGTATCAGCTCTCTTCGTACATGGAGCTGACCAACCGGTCTGGTGGTTAAGGTTTCAGCCTCTAGATCGGAAGGTTAATGGTTCGAATCCGGGTCAGTACATGGATGTTTCTAAGCGTATATTGTTGAGGCGGCTGGTGCACCTTAAATCTGTCGTGGACGAAAGTCCTCACGTTGGGTTGGTGTGGAAGTTTGGAGAGCTCGGTGCCAAATCCCGTATTGCCTCGTCATCTGACCGAGGTTCAAAATTAAGTTGTTTTGTCCTCGATAACTTGGTAACTGGTAACATTTATTTAACATCGTACTAGAGCAACAAAACGGGCTATTGACGATGGTCCGGGATCCATCCATTAAGGGAAATATCTAGACAACATCTCGTAATTTTGACCCACGGTCAGAGGACGAAGCAACACCTGAGCTGGCAACCCACTCTTCAAACTTCCACACCAACCCAACATGAGGAGTCTCGGCCGCAAGAGATTTAAGTGCACCAGCCGCCTCTACACCATACGCTTACAAACATCTGTGCCCGGACCCGGATTCGAACCAGGAACCTTCCGATATAGAGGCTGTCACCTTAGCTACCAGGACCGGGTTGGTGTTGTCCTCGGTTCTTACACTTAGGGGATTGTTACCGAATCGTCGTCAATATCCCGTTGTGTTACTCTAGTACGACGTTAATAAAAAATTGCCAAGTACTTGTACACAGAAGTCTTTGGCTGTATTCAAACTAGCAACCTTCCGGTTCTACTCATTTACTCTTCCAACTGGCGTCCTCACGTTGGGTTGGCGTGGAAGTTTGGAGAGTGGGGTGCCAGCTCAGGTGTTGCTTCGTCATCTGACCGTGGTTCAAAATTACGAGGTGTTGTCCTCGGATCTTTCCCTTAAGGCAATGGTCCCCAACCCCAGGGCTGCGGACCGGTACCGGTTCGTGGATCAAATGGTACCGGGCCTCCCAAGGAATATTAAATTATTTCCATTTTATTTACATCTCGGGTTTGTGCGGTTTTTATCTATGAAATGTCCACTCTAATTTGTAGGCGATAAATCAGAATTTGAAATTTGTTCTGTTACTAGAGCTTCAATTATGATTTCTTAATTCTATATGTCTCTATTTTCCAATTTTGACAAATGTGACAACTGTTTTCAAGTTGGCAGACAAAGAAGCTCTATTTAAAGCCAAACTGAAGTTGTGTCAAAAACATGTTTCAGACATTAGCGGGGATTTTAGGCAAGACTGAGCCTAAACATTCATTCTCCTAGTAGGTGCACGATCATCTGTCTTTGCTTTAAAAGAGTTCGAGCGTTTCGTACTGTTGTGGTTGGGAAACCACAAAATACCCACGAACTAGTAAGGAATGGATCCGCAACCCATTTGTCAACAAATCAGGCGAATCTAACATGTCTGTGCAAGAAGAAGATCAACTGCTGGAGATTGCAAATGAAGGCGGCCTTAAAACTACGTTCGAGACAACTCTGCCGGTGTTCTGGATTAAAGTCATGGCGGAATACCTTGAGATTGCCACCACAGCACTTAAATCCCTATTGCCATATCCGACAACCTATCTGTGTTAAGCGGGGTTTTCTGCAGTGACAGCAACCAAATCAAAACGACGGAATAAACTGGACATAAGAAACACACTTCGGGTGTCATTGTCTCCTATTACCCACAGATGAAACCGTCTCGTTGCAAAGAAACAAGCTCAGTGTTCTTATTGATTTAGCGTTCTAGTGAGTTAAAATGTTAAAGTCACATTATATTCATTTTTCGGTGTAAACGTATTTTATTTTGAAGACATGTCTAAATACAGTTAAATTAAAATTATTAAATCAAAACAATCTAAAATATAAACAGTCAACGTCTCTCCCCCCCCCACCCTCAGCGGGCCGCGTTAAAATTATCAAACGTTGATCCGGTCCGCGGCGATAAAAAGGTTGGGGAGCACTGCCTTAAGGGACTGATCCCGGACCGTCATCAATAGCCCGTTGTGTTGCTCTAGTACGACGTTAACTAAAAAAAAATACTTCCAACTGGCTTCAGTGGCTCTGAAAATGAAATGCCGAGATGTTGGCCCCGGGAATCTTTCCCTTAGGGATAGATCCGGGGCCAACATTTCCCGGATTTCCAACATGTCCGGGATCTTTCCCTTCAGGATAGATCCCAGACCATCTCTAATATCTCGTTGTGGTGCCCCAGTGCGACGTTGATTCAATACCTGCCGACGAAATAAGGTTAAAAAATATTTTATTCCTTCTGACTTCGAAAAATAGAATGACGCCATGTCATAAAAATAGTCTACATTAAGCCTTTCTACTGAATGAAAATATACGAATAAAGGACAACCATACAAGTTTACTGAATTCTGGCAATAGTGACTTAACTGAATAATAAATAGCTAATAACTAATACTCTCTAGTTAAGTCCTAACAGAATTTCCCAATGATATCACTCAGTCAGTACGATTAGGCCTCTTGGCAAATACAGACTTGTATTTGATATTGTTTTTGCAGCTTGGAAGAAGCTGAATTTCTCAGAGGACTTGCTGTCTCTAGGACTTGATTTTAGGATTATCCTTACTACAATTAGGCCTCTTGACAAATACAGACTTGTATTTGATATTGTTTTCGCAGCTTGAATTTCTCAAAAACAGATTTTCTTTGTAAATATGGTGTTAAGGAGAAGTATATCGAAGAGGAGCTCCCATCTACTATAATCTGTTTCTAGAATGGAAGAACGACTGCTGGGGCTTGATTTTAGGACTAAATCTTCTAGGGATTGACACGCATAATTCCACTTCACAAACTAGTCTTTTAAACAGTCTTCTATAAACTTATTTCCTGCATTGCTTCAAAGCAGTTTTGACCTTCTTGACCAATATAATCTCTTCCGAAAATTCTTTTCTAAGAACCAGAAGAATCATTCCAAAGGATTCTATTCTAAGAGGAATTCTAATAAATCTTCCGCCGACCAAACGGTATAGAGGTTAAGGTGTTAGCCTCTAGATCGGAAGGTTCCTGGTTCGAATCCGGGTATGGATGTTTGTAAGCGTATGGTGTAGTGGCGGTGGTGCACCTTAAATCTCTCGTGGTCCAAAGTCCTTACGTTAAGTTGGTGTGGAAGTTTGGAGAGTGGGGTGCCAGCTCAGGTGTTGCTTCGTCATCTGACCGTGGTTCATAAGTACGAGGTTTTGTCCTCGGCTCTTTCCGTTGAGGGATTGATCCCGGACAGTCCTCAGTAGCCCATTGTGCTGCTCTAGTAAGACGCCGATTAAAAACTGCCAAATTACTAAATAATCTTCCCAAAGATTCTTTTGCCGACCAACAGGTCTGGTGATTAAGGTGTTAGCCTCTAGATCGGAAGGTTCCTGGTTCGAATCCGGGTCCGGGTATGGATGTTTGTATGCGTATGGTGTAGAGGCGGTGGTGCACCTTAAATCTTTCGTGGTCCGAAGTCCTTACGTTGGGTTGGTGTGGAAGTTTGGAAAGGGAGGTGAAAGCTCAGGTGTTGCCTCGTCATCTGACCGTTATTTTAAATTACGTAGTGTTGTCCTCCGAATTTTTCATTGGGGGATTGATCCCGAACCGTCGTCAACAGTCCGCTGTGTTGCTCTAGTACGACGTTAATTAAAAATTACCATTAGCCAAAGATTATTTTCTAAATTACAGACCAATGGAATCTGTCTTTATAAATAAATTTTAAGGTAGATAGGTTTTTAATTAACGTAGCATATTGTGGAGCAACACAACTGTCTGTAGTCGACGGTCCGGGATCAAACCCGAAGGGAAAATATGAAGACAACACCACATAATTTTGAACCACAGTTCGATGACGAGGTCACACTTGACCTGGAACCCTACCCTTCAAATTTCCACACCATTCCAGCTTGAGGATATTTGAGGCCACGACAGATTTAACGCGCACCAGTTCCCTTTGTACACGACGCCTATGATAGGATTCGATTTATTTTAAGGACTAATATAGTAATTACAAAGATTATAAGAATATATTGATTATTTCAACCAACAGAGTGTTGTTATTTAGTTGTTAAGTGTAGTTGTGGAATAAAGGCTACACTACTTTGAAATCTCGTGACGCTTAGGCGGGTAGAAGACGTAAGCAAGTTGTAATTGTAATTGTAATTGCTTGTTAACGTCGTACTAGAACAACACAACGGGCTATCGACGACGGTCCGGGATCAGTCCCTTAAGGGTAAGATCCGAGGACATCACCTCGTAATTTTGAACCACGGTCAGATGACGAAGCAACATCTGAGCTGGCACCCCACTCTCCAAACTTCCACGCCAACCCAACGTGAGGACTTTCGGCCACGACAGATTTAAGGTGCACCAGCCGCCTCTACACTATACGCTTACAAACATCCATGCCCGGACCCAGATTCGAACCAGGAACCTTCCGATATAGAGGCTAACAACTTAACCACTATACCGGTTGGTTGGCAAGCAAGTTGTAAGCCAATGGGAAAAAGAACCCCCAAAGTGTCTTTTAGATGGCCTAAAATATAACCCGCTGGGAAAAGTGCATACAGCTAAACGGAAACTTGAAAAACCACAATGAAAAAAAAAAGACAAAAATGAATAAAAATAAAAAAATGTGTGTGTGTGTGTGTGTGTGTGTCTAAATTAAAAAAAAAAACTAACAAACTTTGAAAGCATCCCTCACACAAATAAAAGTTCTCGTTTGTTTTTTATCCTCTGGGTATTCTTCATTTGTTGCAACCATGTTCCAAACTATTGAGGGAAGAGTAAGCAAATCCTGCTTAAAGAACCCAAAGGAATTCACTCCATGGACAGAATTTCAAATGTTGGATAGAAAACTATCGAATAACATGAGACTACTTTGTATTCCTAGAGGTGCTCGGTCAATATGCCACCGGAAATAAAAAAATAAAATATCCCCGGGAACATATCAAAATGAAAATTCTTTCAAGCAAATACGATCCCTAATACGATGCGACCCCTAATACGAGTAAAGAATACCTTTACATATTCATTTCAACCACCTGTATAAAATCCGTTTTAACCACTCGAATGATGTTCGAAGGGAACATATCGATTGAGAGAAGTATTTTCATTGAATCGATACCTAAAATAGTGTTATCCTGGCAGCAATGCCGACAGTGGATTTTAAATCCCTATATCCGCTGTTATAAAATGAACCAAAAAGTCAGAAAAAAGGTTATTTACTTCCTTAAAACAATATCTACACGAAAACATTGGAACAAAAGATAATTGCTTTTCAACATTTTTTTTTACTTCATGAATATTTATGCATTGAAAAACATGGGATAACTTAAGGCCAATATTTGAAAAAAAATTAAGGTTATAAAACGAGTGCAATTTACGAAGAACAACATGTTTGTAGAACTTTCATACATACAAGTAAATTTAAACATGAGCTAATTTGTTTTAGTTTTAAGTATTTTGTGTGAATATATATTTTATCGAAGGACGAAGGACATATTTGTAATACTTTCATACATACATGTAAATTTAAACATATGAAGTAATTTTATTTAGTTATAAATTTTTTTTAATGTATTACTAAAAATAAATTACAAAACTAGTCTAAACACATAAAAATAAATACCACAATGAACATAACAATATTGCTAAAACTCATCGAAAGAATAAAGGATTGTATATGTGGGCCGGAGAACATAGGTCGAAAGACTTGTATTTCCCTATGAACCGAAAGAATAAGCAAACAAGGGTATAATACTTGTATAACAAATGCGATAGCATTAATGTAAATTTTGCTGGATTGAATATCCAAATAATATAACGGGGTATATGGGGGAAAGGAAATTACTAAAAAGTAATTAGCATTCGTTTCGTTAAAGTAATAGCTTTTCGTAAATTCTAAAAAAAGGTAAATGATTACTTTTTAGTTCAATTAAGGAACTTCCAGTATATTCATTCGAAGAGAAAATAACAAAGGAAGAAGTCTGAATGTCACCGCATTCTATAGATGTGTAAAAAAGGGAACATAAAAATAACTTTATACCCAAGATGAATCCAAATGATTACTAGTGATCATAATTATAACCGATTATTAAAGAAACGCACAATCAATTGGAAATGCATTCAAATCTTATTTATCTGTTGAATGTATGATTCTACAACAGATATTCTTGATTTACAGGTGAAACAGAGTAAATAAAAACAGTTCTGAGGAAACGAAGGGCGTAAATTCTACTCAGTAAGTTTCTCAAGAAATCTAACCTCCATGCAAAGAAAAAATAAATTAGGAACTCTCGAATCCCCTCCAGTTGCTAAACCGAGATTCAACCAATAGGGCTACAGCGACCCCTCTTGACAAACACATTTAGTACGTTGAGCTTTTGGGTTTTCCCTTCGTTATTTCACAATTGTCTTTTGACTTATTGTATATCGCTTGCAAGACAATAATATAGTACTACGAATGCATAAAAACACAATTTTTGTGTTCTCTTTTAAAAGAAAATCTTAATTAGAATAGTGTGTTCTGCAACACTAATCTAAAATAAAACCCCGTTTGAAATTAGATAGTTGTGAAGATTTTAAAATCTATTTCTATGGACAAACATCAAATGCAGTGTATAGGTAACAATTGTAAATATAATTATTTTAGTTCAGGGAAACACGTTAAACGAAGTATTAAGGCACATTACACACATCCTGTTTTTCAACGTGCGGTGCCACTGCGGCACCGAAGCCCAACTATGCACACATAACCGAACTCATTTCGCGCCATTTGCGATAAATATTCAAAAGAAGAAAACGTGTTTATTTCGTTTACTTGATGTAAAACAAGTATATTTGGAAACAAAATAGACGTTACTGGATACAACCATTTATTGATTATTATTTATATTCCATTCTTTATGAAAAATAAGGTACTTCAGAACGGAGACTCATGTGCGGTGCCGTGGGGAACTGCCGTAAAAATTGCACACAAGTTGGAAGTGCGTCACTCCAGCGGCGCTGGAGGCATGTGTGCACTGCTCCATTGGATCTAATATATCTCAGACCGCACTTGCGTTATAGCAGAGGCGCCGCACGTTGAATAACTGGATGTGTGCACCGGGCCTAAGTTAACCAAAGTAATGCCTCCTTTTAACTTTTGACCATAGCCAGGTCGTAGATGCTTTTTGTGGTTGGAACCAACTTTATGCCATAGGTACCGGAAATATTGTGTCGCACAAAATAACTGTAAAGACTCCTTAAAGATGATCCTTATGTTTTTTGTGACAAATGCTAAAATTTGTTAAGCAATACCGGATTAGCAGCCGGAAGGTTTGGGTTCGAAACTTGATCCAACCATAGACCGTTGTGTAAGTCGGATTGGTGCACGTTAAATCTATCGTGGACTGAATTGTCTCCACGTTGGCGTGGTTTGGAAGTTTGGAGAGTCGGTGCGAGCTCAGGTGCGACCTCGTTATCAGACCGTGGTTCAAAATTACCTTCGGGAATTATCTTAGGGTGGGCCGAAAAAAGTTTTTTTTTTTTTGCTATCACATTCTAATAGTACGGAAAAGTTGGCTCTTGCAGTAAAACTAATGCGTAAGAAACTTCATTCCGATTTATTGATATCTTTTGCATTTCCAAGGGGTTCAAACCCTACAAAAAGATCAAAATTCGGGCATTTTTAATAAAAATTTTTGCAATTACGTTCTAATAGTGCGCAAAAGTAAGGTAATACATTCAATATTTACGGTAAAAAAATTGTTTACATCAGTATATATCTTCTGCCTCCCCAACTGGGTCCAAATAGAAAAAACTGAAAAAATGACATGTCTACAAAATATCGACTTTTGCAATTACGGTAAAAACTGGTAATCATTTTTTTTTTTGCTATTTGGCACCTTTGGGGAGGCATAAGATACGTACTGATCTAAATAATTTTTTCATTGTTAATATTGAAAGTATTAGCTTACTTTTGCGCACAATTAGAACATAATTGTAAACATCTTTATTTTTATTAAAAATGTCCGAATTTTTATCTTTTTGGAGGGTTTGAACCCCTTGGAAAGGCAAAATATATCAATAAATCCGGATGAAATTTTTTATACATTAGTTTTACTGCATGAGCTAAATTTTCCGCACTATTAGAATGTGATAGCAAAAAAAAAATTTTTTTTTCGTCGCAGTGTGTTGCTCCAGTGTGACGAATAGGTATAGTGGTTAAGGTGTTAGCCTCTAGATCGGAAGGTTCCTGGTTCGAATCCTGTTCGAGCATGGATTTTGTAAGCGTATGTTGTAGAGGCGGCTGGTGCACCTTAAATCTGTCGTGGCCGAAAGTCCTCACATTGGGTTGGTGTGGAAGTTTGGAGAGTGGGGTGCCAGCTCAGGTGTTGCCTCGTCATCTGACGTAATTCAAAATTACGTGGTGTTGTCTTTGGATATTTCCCTTCGGGGACTGATCCCGGACCGTCGTCAATAGCCCACTGTGTTACTCTAGTACGACGTTAACTAAAATTACCATTACCATTACCAGTGTGACGTTAATTAAATACTTACCTACCACAACTCCCTAAACGTTTTTTTCTTGACTACTTCAATAATCCGTTGTGTTACTTCAGTGTGAAGTTAATAAATTATGATCATCAATATTTCTGGCTGCTTTGTATAAAAATAGCATTTGAATGCATTGTGTTCAAGTTGAATATTTTACTTTATAGAACTTAATTGTACCAATTAGGTATCAAAAATTGTAAAAGCAATTACTAACTTTCTTAAACAAAAAGATACAAAAAATGATAATGTAAACAACAATATTTGTTAACCAGACAAGTGTACAAAAATAAGGTAGGCAAATAATTGAATCAACATCACACTAGAGCAACACAACGGGGAATTGGTGACACAGCGAGCGTAAATAAATCCCTAAGGCCCAAGGACAGTGTCTCAAATGTCATCGAGTTGACGCGTTGAAGAAGTTTGGCGAGTGGGATGCCAACTGTGAAGTGCTGAGTCCTTCATTGGGCTCGAAATTACCAGTTGTTCTCGTTTCTTTCCCTTCAGGTTTGATGCCGACCAACCGGTATAGTGGTTAAGGTGTTAACTTCTGGATCGAAAGGTTCCGGGTCCAGGCATTGTTGTAAGCGTATGGTGTAGAGGCGGCTGGTGCACCTTAAATCTGTTGTGGCCGAAAGTCCTCACGTTGGGTTAATGTGGAAGTTTGGAGAGTGGGGTGCAAGCTCAGGTGTTGCTTCGTCATCTGACCGTGGTTCAAAATGACGAGGTGTTGTCCTAGTATCTTTCCCTTAAGGGATTGATCCCGGACCGTCGTCAATAGCCCGTTGTGTTGATCTAGTACGACGTTAAATAAAATTACCATTACCGTCAGGTTTGATACTGGACGTCACCAATAATCCGATGTGTTGCTCCAGCGCAACACATCGGTTACATGACCGTGTTTCAAAATGACGAGGTGTTGTCTTCAGAACTTTCAATTCGGGAAAGGATCCCGGAACGTCGCTGATAGACCGTTGATATACAGTGTGACGTTAATTAATCTACCTACCACCCTTGTCCCTCGAGTGTCGGAATCGTTCACTGTCATTGTTGGGAGTCCGGGATCTTTCCCCTGAGGATTGATCCCGGACCGTCGTCAATAGCCCGTTGTGTTGCACCAGTAAGACGTTAATTAAAATACCTACCTATCTGTATCGCTTTGCACATTCACGTTCGGTTGGTGTGGAAGTTTGGAGAGTGGGGTGAAAGATCAGGTGTTGCCTCGTCATGCACAATGCACAATCGAGACAGACTGTGTTTGGCGCTCTGCCAAAAAATGGAACAAATGAGTTTAAAACGGGAAAACATAGTTCTTGTCACTAAAAGATATGCTGTATCCAACAGAGTCACGACTACTATTGCATCGAGTGTTATACAAGATATGGGTTTAATATCAGGATCAGATACCAGGCTCGTCGGCTCGTCACAGACAAAAATTAAATGTGGAGAGAAAAATCGAGAATTTACAAAACATTGGTCTCAAGATCAAATGAAAATCGTTCTACTCTATCTGGCCTTTATTTTGATAGATGGCATGGCAAATCTTTAACATCAGAAACACTCGAGGACAAGCAGTTCCAAAGAACAATTGTAGAAGCGCATTACTGTATTGTATCGCAGCCTGGTTCTACGTACATGGAACATTTTACACCTTAAGGTGGATCTACCCCTGATATATCTAATAGCATTTATGAATATGTAACAAATGCTTTATTGCATGATTTTAGCAACCATATTGTTCTCGGGTGTGACGGCACTGTAGTGAACACAGGAGTGTTTAATGGTGTAATTCGTAGGCTTGAATTGAAACCTCAGAGACCAGCCCAATGGATTATCAGCTTACTTCATTTCAATGAGTTTCCATTACACCTATTTGAGTCCATAGACGGCAAGTCATCTGGCCCCACATCTTACACCGGAGACATTGGACGAAACCTCAAAAGATGCGAAAAGCTTTTAACTGTTGCTTTTAACAATATTGAATGCGAGTTGCCTGACATCGATCCTACCACCCTCAGTTTAGATCAGAAATACTTATTAGCACCGCCATTAGTTCTGGCGTGTGTTGTTCAGATCTAGATATTCGGGACACGTTGGGTTGGGATGGAAGTTTGGAGAGTGAGGTGCCAGCTCAGGTGTTGCTTCGTCATCTGACCGTGGTTCAAAATTACGAGGTGTTGTCCTTGAATCTTTCCCTTAAGGGAATGATCCCGGACCGTCGTCAATAGCGCGTTGTGTTGCTCTAGAACGACGTTAACTAAAATTACCATTACCACTTTGCACATAAATCTATTTTTGGTCTACCATTCACTTGCTTCAGCTTGACGTAAAAACCGCGCTTAAATAAAGAAATATCTGAGTCTGAACAAAGCAAATGTATTGAAAGTAGCTTGTTTTTGGGATGAATAAAAGAAAATTTACCACCGATCTCTCAGAGTATTTGTGAACCTTTTAAGGGAGGAGGTTGAGAGCTTCATTGAAATTCCCTGACATCAAAAAGAGCAAATACCACTACTGAAGAAAAAATAAACTTCGTCTCAGATTTTTTATCTCATAAAAAGCGACTTTGCTATCTGCTTTATTTAGACTCAGGGGAATGGAAGTTTTAATGCTTTAAATGGGAGATTCATTAATGTATCTGATTTAATGCCTTTTTGTTGTGCAATAAACATATTTTATTTGTTTATATAATTAGGGGATGCATTATTGTCTTAGACGAACGTGGAATTGTTCTAATAGGATTACTCTTTTAGCACATTATTGTTAAGGTAAATAAAAACTTATTCGGGTTTTTAAAAACTTAGCTTTAGATTGTGTAGAATTGTGTTTTGTAAAGTGATTTTTACTTTATATTGAGATGATTTGGAAAACAAGAAACTTATGATTATAGGCGTAATATTCCACGCCTCATAACCTGATTTAAATGTTAACCAGCTGAAAATGTTCATCATATACAGGGTGTTTTGAAAATGTCTGTTTAAAATATAAGGCCTGTTGAGGGTCTTAATTTCCGGAAACATAAGGCTAGGCCTCCACTAGCGATTTCGATTAGCGCGATTTTTCAGACGCCAAAATAAAACTCATTGTTTCAAATACAAGCGTACAAACTTGTGACTAAACAATCGCTGGATTAAAAAGGTGCAAGCGGTCCTATTTTCGCTGTGACCCGTCTGTCTCTCTACTACAGGGGTTCCCAACCTTTTAGTAACTGAGTACTACTTGACATTTTTGGAAATTTTGACGTACCACCAGTCTTATATTTTTTTTAGAAACATATATCTAATGTTAGAAAAGTGCCCAATGACATATTTTACTTTAATTAAAATACTAAGAAAGCTTAAGATTTTATAATTAATGCACTTGTATTTCGTATTAATGATGTTTTAATTAAAGAAAAAGTAAAACGATTATTGAAAATTACAGATTTATTTATTACTCACAGGTCTAAAAACAAATAATTTTAAATAATTATAGTACAAATAAGAAACAAAGATTATAATAATCAAAAATCAATTTTCAGTGCAAAACTTGTTGTTTGTCTTGTATTAGAATATCAATATCAGGATCAATGGAGCTCAACTTCACCTCTTAAGTCCTCTTCAACACTTACTCTACTCTCAAATTATTTTTTAAATACAAAATTTCAGAAAAACCACTTACACAAAAGTAGCTAGTAACAAATGGCATAAGAAATAGCAGAGCTTGTTGGAAGATCATTGGGTATTCGGGTTTACACCCGATCCAGAAGTTAATTTACGATTTCTCTTTAAAACTGTCTTTCATAGAACTATTGTGTGTTAGATCGATAAATCTTTTTTTAAATTTCGACTCATTGGGTGGAGGTTCCCTTAAAAAGATTTCTGATCCAGTCAAATTTAGAATAATCTTCTACCGCTCAACGTTGTTGTATATACTAAAAAAAAGAAAAAACTTCGTACAATATTTGGATCGCTAGTATCATCCTTGCGTACTACCAGTGGTACGCGTACCACCGGTTGGGAGTCCCTGCTCTACGCAATGAATTACACGGGCAGGCATGGACTCGCACCCACTTTCGAAAGTTTAGTCGAACTTCTGAAGTAGTCTTGTTCTGGTCTCTGTTTAAAACACTGAAAATACTTGTCTAAAATGACTGACAACGATAATCGCCGATTATCAATAGTAATTGATACTGAGTTACTTATTAAAAAATTTGAAAAGAAGAATTCAAAGAAATTTAGGGTTGTTATTGATGGACTAATTATTCCCAATAATTCATCGAAACTACTTTTTGTCATTCGGTAATGCTGGAAAAATGTGCAGGGTGCTCACATAAATTTTCAAATAACTTGTAAAACTGCCCTTTCAATAATCAATAATCTTTGACTTGTTATTGGATTTACGCAATAATGATGCTTCTTGCATTTACTTCTCTCCCGAAGCACAAGAGCGATCGCACAAGTACAATGACATCCATTAGAAAAATGCTCTAATTCAGCGATTTATCTATCACAGTGTGTGCACATTGTAGACTTTTTGCTGCAGCGAATTTTTGGTGGATGCGACTAGAAATCTCAAGAGGAGGCCTAGAGTAAGTCTGAAAAAAAAAGATTATTTTCATCTTCTACCACTCTACAATTTGACCAGACAGTTTCCAAACATCGTGTTTAATCATTAAATGTAAACAGATTTGCTATTCTTGAAATATTTCTCTTCGAGGAGTAGATGAGTAACCAAATAACCGATTATTATAACTACTATGACTAGACAAATAACTATTAAAAGACTAGATAAATAACTATTAAAAGACTAGATAAATAACTATTAAAAGACTAGATAAATAACTATTAAAAGACTAGATAAATAACTATTAAAAGACTAGATAAATAACTATTAAAAGACTAGATAATTAACTATTAAAAGACTAGATAAATAACTATTAAAAGACTAGATAAATAACTTTTTTAATAGGAAACACTTGTAAGTCCGAAATACTTTTTATATCCTCTGGCTATTCCCTCAATTACATAAGGATATTCTAACAGTACTTTTGTTTACTAGGTAATGAAGTTAGATGACACAAAAAGCTTTGAATGTAATATTGGTATATAAAATGACTTAACAATAGATTTGTACATCATGTATAGCTTAAATTATTAATGTTATGTCGTGAATTATATAAAATATGTATTGCAAAAACTCCCAAACGGTTGAAACTTATTACAAAAATGTGGTCACAAAAAGGAGGACAAAATTTAAATAATTCACCTTATAAAACTCAAATGCGTAATCAAAGCGTAAATTCTCAAAGCACACATTACGAAATATTCCAGCTTACAAAACGTTTAAATAGAATAATTTTCAGGTAAATCTAAGCGGGAAGCGATTTTTTAAAAAACATACAAAGTAATTCGTAAAACACACACAAAACAAAACGTAAACAAACGCAGAACAAACTACACAGAAACGTTATGATGATAATATACTAACCAAATATTTGCTCCATAAAAGAAGTTTAAAGTGTAATATATACATTTACAAACTTTATAAAGACAAATGCTAAATAGAGAAAATATTTTTAATTGTTTTAAAAAATTCAACGGAGAGGATCCAGTATCAATGCACAGGCGCCACTAAAACAATTTTACTGAAATATTTGAACGTGTGAATATTTAGTCTAAGTTTTCCATTATTTAAAAAATTTAAAGAAATTTAACTATTTATACATGAGTACGTTTGTTACGCAAAAAATTTTAAGTAAGTAAATTTGCCATGTTCATTGCCACACATGCTTTTACTCATAATAATTTCTGTGTTCTGTAGTTTTATACTAGGTACTGTTCTATACTAGGTGTGTACATACTGTGTAGGTACTACTAGGTACTTGTATACTAGGTACTAGCTACTGTGTACTAGGTACTACATACATCTGAAGAGATCTTTTTGAAGTATATCAGGTATTAATTTGTTTTTCAATCTTTGCTTTTGGATTGAGCAAAATAAAAAGTGATTGTACTAAACATAAGCAGTTTTAAAAGTTAAGAACATTGAGATAATGTTTTCTTAAATCTTTCCACATGAAGACGATTTAACTTTAACATATAATAATTCATATAAAGGAACACATATAATTAATTAATTATATTATGAATTTTAAATTAGTTTGAAGATAATGTTTTTAATGTTTTTTGTTTATAATGTTTTTAATGTTTATAATGTTTTTTTTATAATAGGTGTGATAGCAGGAAAAGTGTCAACGAAGATTTGTTTGTAAAATAAATTTATGTATTCCCTGAAAGATAAATTCTACTAAAAATACAACAGAATACGTAGATTTATAGTTTAGTTAAATATCTTGTCTCAAAAGATTTTTCCAATTTGTTTTATGATGACTGCATTAAGACCTGGTAAGTTTTCTAGAAGTGACGAGATATTTCGTCAATCAATATCTGATCAGTTTTGCTAATGGCAAGATATCTCGTCCCCGATCTATATCTGATTAATTTTGTTATTGGGAAGATATCTAGTCATCAAGATATTGCCGATATTTTATGGAGATCAAGATTTGGTCAGTTTTTTTCTAGTGACAAGATATCTCATCAGTCACGATCTGGTCAGTTTTGCCGATGACAAGATATCTCGTCAATCACGATCTGGTCAGTTTTGCCGATGACAAAATATCTCGTCATCAAGATATTGCCATTTTTTTATGTAGACGAGATCAAGATCTGGTCAGTTTTGAATTGGTGGGATCAATATCTGATTAGTTTTTTTCTAATGACGAGACATCTCGTCGATCAAGATCTGGTCAATTTTGCCGATGACGAGATACCTCATCGAGACACAACCACCAGGTGAGCTAATGCTGCAAAAAATAGATATTCGAGTACACAAACCGTATTTATTTTTCTCTCACTAAAAAAATGTCTACTTTGTACAACCGATGTATGTTCTGTTTGCGGACGAAATAAATTAGCGGAAAAAAGTCAAGAATGCCGGCACAAGAGCAAAATAAGTATCCTCGAGTGCGAGCATTATTTTCCCACAACTCCAACTCCCCTCAAGAGCGACAGAGTGCACTCGAAACGAACACGTCCCGAAAGCATTCCCAACACCAACAACAAAAAGAAACCATGCGTTGTAAAACAAACCACTACAAAGTTGTACTTACAATCTCGTCACCCCCCTTGTCAGATTGGCCGTGAAATCCTTAACACTCGGTCCTCGACACACGCAAACAATCTCATCGGGCAAGACCGGATCACGGTGGCACTTGCAACCCTCTGGAGGATGTCCGGCTCCCCGGAGGCCCATCCGGTAGTGGTGGAAGCCCATCGAGAAGTTCTTCTTCTCGCCGTCCCTGAAGAAGAATTCGGGGGATATCCCACTTGCCGTCCCCGCCAGCAACAACAACAGCAGTTGAGGAAACAGCAACAGCAGGAACAACAGCGTGAGGACCTCCATCTTACCAGAAGTGGTCCTCCGCATAGTTTGTGCCACTTCTGGAGAGTTTTGCACTCAAGTCCGCGTGGAGGGGTTTCGGGCCTTGTTGAGGTTTTTGCTCCGGCGAGCGGTGCGTGTGCTTCCAAAGGGACGGTTGGTGGCGTTGTGAGAGGCCGGTGCTAGGGTTGGGGCTGGAAAGGGGGAGAGAATATCGATTTTTTCGGGTTGTGTGAATCCGGGAAGAGAGGGCGCGCTTGTTCAACAGGTGAAAGGGGTTTGTGGGACGCAGGATCTTGCGATTCGGTCGAAGTGGGAAACTTTCTCCTGTGCTTAAACTTGCTTTTCGGGAGAGCGGATCAATTACATTTGACTCTTCATTTGCTGAGAGTGTCTGTAAATGAAGAATTCCTCTCCCAAACTAAGCTTCTTAAAAAATGAGTGTTTTATTATCCTTAAAATGAGAGAGCATGACAATAATTTTTGAGTATATTTGCAAATGATAATTTTTTTTGCTAAGCCATCAGACGCCTCCTAAATTAAATTTTTGAAAAAATGAAAGCGTGTATACTGCCGTTAAAATGAGCTGGAAATAGTTCTATAAAAATGAAACAATATTGGTATCGGCCCTTGAACCTCCACGACGAGATATCCCGTCCATCAACATTTGACCAATTTTGCCAATGAAGAGATATCTCGTCATCAGGATATTGCCAATATTTTTATGAAGACGACATCGAGATTTTATCACATTTTTTTAGTGACGAGATATCTCGTCTATCAGTTTTGCTAGTGATCGGGGTACCCCGTCGAGACATCCACCAGGAGGTTAAAATAGGTTGACGATGTTATTTGAGTGTCAGTTTACAAATGAAGAGTTTATTTCCTAAACCAGCTGCCATCTCCAAGTATAGGTTTTTAGAAGAATGGGAGTATTATATTACCCTGAAAATGAGCAGGCAATAATTTGTGAGTATTTTTAAAAATGAAGACTTCAATTCCGAAACCAGCATACATTTCTAAAACTAAGTTTCTAAAAACAGTTAATAGTGCCTGCTGTTAACCGTCTTGATGGCTGTCTTGACGTAATGCTATTATTACCAAAACCATTACCAAAATACACAGTCCAGTCACATTAATATGACCACCACCTACTTTCGACGTCAACGTGAAATAACCAATCACAAAAGGCAGGCGGCAGCACGTTGCAGTGGAGTGTATATAAAGGATGTCCTAGGGCATTTGAAAGCATTTCAATCGTTGGCGTAATGCAGAGACGTAGCGATTTATCCGACGTCCAAAAGGGCATAATTATTGGCTTTCGGGCGAAGGGTAGAAGCATTTCGTATACGGCTAATTTTGTGAACTGTTCGCGTGCCGCCGTGGTAAAAGTATGCCGTGCATGGAAAAATGGCACTATCCAAAATCAGTGGCGTGGCACATGTGGTCACCACGGGCTATAGATGACAGAGGCGAACGAAGGCTACGGAGATGCGTTCGTACGAATAGACGTGCAACTGTTGAGCAACTGACCGCCAAGATGAACCAAGGGGCTACCATGAGTGTATCCTCAACAACGGTTCAGCGAACGTTGCTGCGCATGGGCCTCCGCAGCAGACGCCTGGTTAATGCAGCTATGCTGACTGCTGTTCATCGGAGACGGAGGCTGGAATTTGCACGTCAGTACCGCAACTGAACGTCCACAGAGTGGCAACAGGTTGCTTTTCCCGATGAATCACGTTTTATGCTCCATCAGAAAGAGGGACGTTGGCGTATACGACGTGAAACGTCTGAAAGCAAACACCCTGCAACAATTGCCGGAAGGATCCAGGCTGGAGGAGGGAGCATTATGGTTTGGGGAATGTTTTCCTGGCATTCACTGGGTGCACTCATCATCAGAAACCTAATTGACTCTCATCCTGCACGTCATGCATCGGTCCGCTCTGCCAAAGGTGGTTATTCTGGCTTTTGACAGGTGGTCACAATAATGTGACTGGACTGTGTATAATTACCACGAAATATTATTACCACGTCATTACCAAAACCATTAGCAGGTGTAGATGGCCAATATACCTCGTCATTAGAAAAAAACTGACCAGATATTGATGGTCGATATACCTCGTCATTAGAAGAAAACTGACCAGATATTGATCTAGTCGTCATAACAAAAATTGGTAATATATTGATGATTGGTCAGATCTTCATGGATGATTTTTCCCTTGGAAGCCCCTTGGAAAGCTAAAATAAGCTGGCAATAATTTTTCAGTATCTATTTATATACGAAATAATAAGTATATTGGTCCTTAAAATGAGTAGGCAATAATATTTGTTTGTCATTAGACAATTGAAGAGTCCATTTCTAAACCAGCAGCCTGATACAAGATTAAGTTTCTTGAAAAAAATGAAAGCGTCTTTTATACAGATGAAGAGTTGAATTTAACTGTTTACCACTTTAATATTTAAAATGGGGAAATTTGAATCCAAACGTGTATCGTTAATGGATAAATGCAGTAATTGTAAATTGGAGGATATTCTCTCGAAGGAAGAGTATGGGTTATTTAATTCTGTCTGATTCTCTCTTAGACGTGTTGTAGCAACGATCTCTATTGAAATATATTCGGTTTAATAAAATGAAGTTTGTTTTCTACTTGTTGATCCCATATGTTTAACCAAATTTTTTAACTGTACTTTTTAGTTTGTACATCACTGTAAGGGATGGTATGGTCAATCGTATTTACAGCCGATTGGGCAGCTTTGTGA
This sequence comes from Metellina segmentata, assembly GCA_947359465.1. Lineage (NCBI taxonomy): Eukaryota > Metazoa > Arthropoda > Arachnida > Araneae > Tetragnathidae > Metellina > Metellina segmentata. The sequence continues at coordinate 115,835,405 of OX375875.1, read as the reverse complement.
ATTCTTCCATTTCCTAATATCCCAACGGGAGATGCGATTCAACAAAATACCAGGTTAAAATTTATTGAATGAAGATGTTTAATTTTTTTAATTACTCTATGATCAAACATAATAAGTTAGTTCTTTTAATAAAGAGTTCATTAAAATTAAATAAGCCTTTGAAGGTTAAATAATAAGCCCTTGACAGGGGCCTCTATCCCTCTGCGATATTAATCTTTAAAATGATAGACAGGTGCTGTGTAGTCTAAAATAAAAAGGGAATAAAATAATTACTGGGATTATAAAATGGAATTTAATATAAAAAACTGCAATAATTGTCAATTAATACTTTTTTAAACGGTTTAGAAAATATACCGGAAAAAATAAGAAATAATTATAAAATTATTTAATTTTCAAATTTGAATCTTTTAACAAGGTTTACGTTGGCCTATAGTGGAAGTTTGGAGAGAGAGAGAGAGGTGCCAGATCCTCTTGTCATTGAGAGAGGTGAACCATTGTCAGAGAGAGGTGTGACCTCATCATCTGACAATGGTTCAAAATTACGTGATGTTTCCTTGGATCTTTCCCTTCGTGTGTTTTTTCTTCCGTTTCAATCGTAAAACTTTCAAGATCCCTTGAGTGTCGGAATTACTCGTTTTTACTGAGTTCAAAATTCGTACACTATTAAAACTTTATTCTGCTTGGGAGTGTTTTGCAATATCTGGAGAAGATAATCACTTTTAATCCATTCTGAAACACTTTGCGTTGTAATCTGGCAGTGTCTCAAAATTACATGGTGCTGTACTCATATAATCTTTCCCTTGGTTATTGTTCCCAGACCATAGCCAACAGCCCGTTGTGTTGCTCCAGTGTAACGTTAATTAAACATTTATCTCTTAAAAATGTTTGATTCGCTCATACCCTATTGCTTTATTGATGAAAACTTGTAAAAGGGTCATTCCCAAATAAACGTAAAAACTATGTCCCACTCTGTTGCAACACTGGTCTACTCTGTTACGCTCTACATAACTAGCAGAGTGTACAATGTAACAGAGTGGACGTTTAACACTAAAAGTAGAATTGTAGCTTTAAATTTAACGCCCAGTCAAAAATCTAAAGAATATTTAACAACTGTTGATAATATACTTCCTCTTCGTGGTTTATTTCATTAAGAAGTAGTTATTAGATAAAAAAAAATGAACAGAGTGGACATTTATTAATTACATTTAAGTAATCATAGACATAATATCTTTTAACTGTAATAACTTTTAAAAATATATTTTTCTTGAATATCCAATACAATATGACAGACAAGAAGTGAACACAAAACCCTTCATTGAGTTCAGTACAGTTGTCAACTTTAAAATAATTTCATTTTTATGTTTAAAACTTCTTGTAACAGAGTGGACATAATAGGGCTTAATAAAATTTGGGAGAGACACACACATAAAAATCTATCTATCTAAGAATAAAAGTAATTTTAAAAAGTGTTTTTATCAGTAATTTTAGTAGTTAGGTGTTTCATAATATACAGAGGCTGTTCGCACATTTTTTAGACGGTTTTGGTTAGAGGTAATAAAAAATCATTTGCTGCAAAAGAAATAATTGCAGTTGTACTATGTTTTTAAAAGTCAAAATTATCGTCTGCGGCTTGAGAGGTTTGTTTTTATTCAAAATGGCGTTTTTAACGAAGCAGTGGTTCGAAGGCTATATTTATACTCTTTCCGAAGAGAAATATTCATATTCCGCTATCCAAAAACGATTTGAGAGTCATGGTTTTGTGATATCTAAAGCGTCGATAGATAATATCGTCAACAAGAAAGGGAAAAAAAACGTCAAATTGGAGCCTCAAGTGGGACAAAAATTCCAAACAAGTATCCAAGAAAGAAACGGACATCTCCGACTATTGCAAAGGTACGTTGTTTAATGTTAACAGAAATCCCCCTAGTCAAAGGACAGTTGCAAAATCATTAAAATGCTCGATGTCCACAATAAACAAAATGATAAACGTTGATTTAAATTATAGATAGCGAAAAAACGCAATGTGCATCGTCTTTCTCCAAAGCATATCGCTGAACGCAGAACACGCTGCCGAATTCTATATGAGAAACACTTATCCAAAGAAAAATGGAAAAAAATTGTCACAATAGATGAATCATATGTGCATTTGAAGGATTGCAGCAAAAAAAAAGAGCCATTTATAACCATAAAAGGGGAGAAAAAAATTTAAGTACATGGTTCACAGAATCGAAAGAAAGTTTTTCTAAGGGATTCATGATTGTTGCTGGTTTTTCATATAATGGCAAGTTAAAAATAAAGATAGTGGGAAAAAATGTCAAGATTAACTCCAAATACTATCAGGAACATATTTTATCGCCAATTTTTCTGAATGAAATACCATCGCTTTACCCACAGTGCCATCAATCTGTGGGAACTCCATCAAGACAAAGCTAGCAGTCACTAGAGATGGGGGATCCGCTCAGGAGCTGACTCAAAGAGTTAGCTCTCTTGACGGAGTGAGTGAGCGCTGATTCGTCAAAAAAGAGCTATAGCTCTTTTTTAACCAATCAGGGCTGAAGAGCGGTGACTCTTTTTTAACCAATCAGCGCTTCCACTCTCGAAGAGTCATTTCCGCATGCGATCACCAGCTCAGTGATTCTTTTTGGTAGTTGATTCTTTGGGAGTCGATTCTTTGGGAGTTGATTCTTTTCGAGATTTGACTCTTTCGAAGAATCATTTCCGCATTCGATCGTTTGCGCTCACTGATTCTTTTGGGAGTTGATTCTTTTAAGGAGTTAACTCTTTGGCTCTTTTCGATAACTATCGCTCTCGAAGAGTCAATTCCGCATTCGTTCTTTTGCGCTCCCTAGCTTTTTGTTACTTTTTTGAAGTTTCAAATTTTTAAATATCTATGTATTATCATAAATGTTATTTTTTTAAATTTAATTCAATTTTAGATTGAAAGGGTGTTTTTACGGCTTAAGTCATATCACGACTTTTAGCACTAATTAAAACTAGTCTTAAGGTTGTTATTAAAACATATTCTAACAGTTATTATGTTATTCACTTAACATTAATATAATAATTATAATAAAACCTTGATTTTTCGGGAGTGATATCATTTTAATAAAGCTACACAAAATTAAATTAAACGTAACTCGTTTTTATTGCATTGCCTTCACAAAACAAGGCATTTTGAAAATATTTTATTAAAAGACAGGGAGGGGACTTGGATTTTGAAAATCTTTGGGACAACGAGTATTCGAGGGTATTATATACCTATATCTTAAAATAAATAGTTAAAAATCTTAAGTACTTAAATAAATTATTAATATTTTTATTATATGATTTTAAAATATCATTTAAATTATTAGGAAGTCTCATTTGGTAACTAAGTGGTTTTAGAAAGAAATCTTAATGTATCCAAACACGTCCAAGACACTTTTTTTAAATGTGGTATATAAACATTTTAATGATATTTTTATGTTTTGTGTTTTAAACAATAGCAATGGGCTATAAATATTAAAAGTATATATTAATAATTTTGTAAAAATATGATAATTATGTATGAAATTTTAAAGAAATGTGTCAAAAACTTCAAATGTGCTACATGAAAATCTATTCAACCAATTTGAAAAATGATGCTACCAAAATAAACTACATGCATATTTCTAGGGAATGAACTAGAATAAAAGGATATTTAAATAAACAACAATTTTACAAGTGATGGAAAAATGAATAGAAGATTTTTATAGTTTTACAGTCCTACTTCTTAAATAAATAGTAATAATTTAGAAACTTTTGAACTCAGCATAATTATTCTAGTTCATTCACTTGACAACATTATAAATAACAAACTCTCAAAAGTTTACTAGAATCCAGTTATAAGTTTTTGTATTATAACATTTGAAGTGAGGAAATAATGCAAAAATATTAATTTAGAGTTAAAGGTAGTTTCAAGTGCATCGCTTGCTCCCTTGCGTTTGCTCTTTGTGTAAACAATTTTGTTCTTCCTTCTCTTTAAAAAAGTTCACTCCATTTCCAAAAGAGAAACCATTTAAATATTTGAAAAAACTTTCTAAAATTATATTTGCAAAAAAAAAGTAAGGTTTAAATTTAGATTTTGCCATGTTTTTGGCCTTTTAATGGCCATTTCCAGTGTTTTCCATTCTTACTTCTTGTTTTCCCGCCTTGATTAAAATCTTAATACTTCTTCAAGTAATTAACAGAGAAAAAATTAAATATGTTTTGGAAAGTCAAATAAATACTCTATCCAATAAAATCGAAAACTTTTTTAGAATTCTTGGTCAAAAATGAGATTTTTAACGTGTTTGGATATTTTAATTGCTACTTCTGTAATCTCAACGGGTTCATGACGGGAATTACAAAAGTAGAAGTGTCCTCAAAGTAATTTATTCTTTATGGACAATTTCAAAGTTATATGAATTGACATGGTTTTGGGCCATCTTATGCCTTAGCAATTAAATTTTACAGCTTAGCAGCCCTATGCTGCAATGCCTATCGTCCTCGGGCCCCGTCTCCATCCTTTTGTTGATTTTAGAGGTAAACTGCGCAATTGCTGGATGAGTGAGTGTTTCAAGTGTTGTGTGCGTGGGTGTTTCAAGCACGCTTGGCGCCTCTTCGTCTGGACACATGCGCTCACGTGACAACGAGGGATGTTCGATGGCCCAAACATATTGTATACATTTCGATATGTTATATACATTATTATATATCTCAAAGGAGCGGTGAGTCATCAAAAAGAGCTAGCTCTTTTTAGTGAGTGAGCGGTTCCGATCCGATCCCTGAAAAGAGTCATTTTCCCCATCACTAGCAGTCACACATCAAAATCCACTGTAAATTTCCTAAAAGAAATGGAACAAAAACCGGTATCAAGGCCATACCCTTCATTGATATCCCTACTAAATCTCCCGATGTATCACCTATGGATTTTTGTGCTTTCTGACTTTTAAAATCTGCATTATCTAAACGTCGTCCCACAATTCTTACAGGACTCTGAAAAGCTGTTCAGGAGGAATGTGATAGAATACCTCTTCTGACACTTCATAAGGCATTATTATCCTGGAAATTATGGTGTCGAAAGATAGTTCAGAATAAGGGATATCAAATAGAATATTTAAAACACAAGAATTTTTTGTAATTTAGTTTTGTGAATACAATATACAGTGTCTAAAAAATGCGTGAACAGCCTCTGTATTATCTGACTTATTATTATAACTCCACAACCAGTTCGTTACAAAAATCTTCAAATGTTCTAAATTTGAGCCTGGGACAGCTTGTTTACAGCCGGCATGTAATACCCAGTTATACATTAGTGCGTATCGAAAAGATCGAAATTTCTTAGATATTTTTGTGGTAGTGCGGAAAAGTTGTATACTCCCATCATTAAAAAGCGCGTGAAATCTTAAAAGTGTAGGCTGATTTCTTCTGTCGCCTCAGTGGGCCGAAAGTTCCGAAAATTGGATTAAAAATGGTTCAAGTACAAAAAATAATAAATAATCACAGATTTCGTTGATCGGTTTGGGGTAAAGCATACAAGTTACTATTTTTTAACAGCAACAACCATAAAACATTTTAGAGCTATAAGTTAAAATCATCTGCCACCTCATCAATACCAAATTCAGGAAAATAAAGCAAAATTGTAAATAAATACACGTCATACTTACCTCATTTTAATGCGAACAGAAACTTTATTTTATCTTTCAAACATACAAATGACAAAAGCATTACAACCTCAGTATTCTATTGGCAGTTGTTAGCCTGCGCTCCAAATTCAACGTTCCCGAATAGCTAGTAATTTTTAGTTAACGTCGTACTAGAGCAACACAACGGGCTATTGGCGACGGTCAGGGATCAGTCCCTTAAGGGAAAGAATCGAGGACACCTCGTAATTTTGAACCATGGTCAGATGACGAAGCAACACCTGAGCGGGCACCCCACTCTCCAAACTTACACGCCAACCCAACTTGTCCCGAATAGCTAGATCTGAACAACAAACGCCAGAACTAATGGCGGTGCTAATAAGTATTTCTGATCTAAACTGAGGGTGGTAGGATCAATGTCAGGCAACTTGCATTGAATATTGTTAAAAGCAACAGTTAAAAGCTTTTCGCATCTTTTGAGGTTTCGTCCAATGTCTCCGGTGTAAGATGTGGGGCCAGATGACTTGCCGTCTATGGACTCAAATAGGTGTAATGGAAACTCATTGAAATGAAGTAAGCTGATAATCCATTGGACTGGTCTCTGAGGTTTCAATTCAAGCCTGCGAATTACACCATTAAACACTCCTGTGTTCACTACAGTGCCGTCACACCCGAGAACAATATGGTTGCTAAAATCATGCAATAAAGCATTTGTTACATATTCATAAATACTATTAGAAATATCAGGTCTAAATCCACTTTAAGGTGTAAAATGTCCCATGTACGTAGAACCAGGCTCCGATACAATACAGTAATGCGTTTCTACAATTGTTCTTTGGAACTGCTTGTCCTCGAGTGTTTCTGATGTTAAAGTTTTGCCATGCCGTCCATCAAAATAAAGGCCAGATAGAGTGGAACTATTTTCATTTGATCTTGAGACCAATGTTTTGTAAATTCTCGATTTTTCACTCCACATTTAATTTTTGTTTGTGATTAGTCTGGTATCTGATCCTGATATGAAACCCATATCTTGTATAACACTCGATGCAATAGCAGCCGTGGCTCTGTTGGATACAGCATATCTTTTACTGACAAGAACTATGTTATCCAGTTTTAAACTCATTTGTTCCATATTTTTGGCAGAGCACCAAACACAGTCTGTCTCGATTGTGCATTGTACAAGCAATAAACAGTTGTACAGAAAAATACCAAAATGCGTCAAAATTTCCAAAATTCGATCCCGATGAGGCGGCAGAAGATATTAACCTATAGTTTAAAAAAATGTGTATTGTTCTTGTTAAAAAATAGTAACTTTTAATAGCCACCCCAAACCGATCGACGAACCGAACTATGTTATCCAGTTTTAAACTCATTTGTTCCATTTTTTGGCAGAGCGCCAAACACAGTCTGTCTCGATTGTGCATTGTACAAGCAATAAACAATTGTACAGAAAAATACCAAAAAGCGTCAAAATTTCCAAAATTCGATCCCCATTAGGCGACAGAAGATATTAACTTATAATTTAAAAAAAATTGTATTGTTGTTGTTAAAAAATAGTAACTTTTAATAGCCACCCCAAACCGATCAACATATTATTTTTTAAATAAAAAATATTAACTCCTTGGACACATAGTTTTTACATTTTTTTGGAATGACCCAAAGATAAAAGATAAGGCATACATGTCAGTGGTTCTTTGAGAGTCCATTGTGAATGTAGGATTAGGGCCAGAAATTACCTACGAAAATAGCTTGGAAGTTATAGAATAGGCATTTACGTCATTTTGTTTCAGTATGAAATTTTATGACATTCTTGAATCCTTTCTTAAAAAAAGCCATGGAAATCACCAAATAACTAATTAACATGTTTTTTGTCAACATACAGCATCAATTTATGCCGTGCTTTATGAATTATCAATGATTTATTGCTTAAGTTCAGATAAAAGTACACATGAATTGTACAAAAGACATAATTTTACTCTTCCGTTTCAGTTTTCGAACTTCTATTTCATTCAATGCATTGGCTTTTTCTAGGATATAACCTCTATTATAAGACGTAGCCGCAGTCAGTAAACACTACATGTGTACACAGAACCTTCTCTCTGAACACATAAAACTTCTGCCTGTTAATAGGATATTATAATAAGCATTGTAAATAAAAATAAATAAAGTAAACATCCTCCATACTGTAAAGTTAATCGTGTAAAGAAATGGCCTTTTCTTTTTGTCGCTCAAGATCTTTTTCACTTGAAGCAAAATATATTTCAGAATTTACACCTTCTATGAAGTTTATTTGCCTTTGGCGCACATCTCAAGTACACACGTCTGTGTTCCTTTGTTGATGTATTCCACTTCAACAAAAGATGTTTGAATTAATAAAATACAATACCACATTTTGGCCTTGTTTGCGACGAAGTCTATGGTCTACAACGATTTCACATTTGAGGCTCGAGTATGAATGGAATCTGTACTAGAAGAAAGATATCCTGAAGTTATTTACATTTTCCAGTAAACTATAAGTTCCTGTGAATTTGAATATTTTGATACTTTATAAATATTTAAAGAATACAAAACACTTAATTTGGAAAAGCATTTTGTTCCTACCTGAACATTTACAAGCGTTCTGCCTAAATAAAGTTGTATTGCTACTTTCGTTAATTCAGAACAAAACAGTACAAAGTCAAGTGTCTAGCATGATTACAAATATGGAACTTAAAATTGTTTAAGTACAGAGGAGCATAACATGGATTAATGGTGAATAATTATTTTTCTATTTTGGAAGAAATATAAACTCAGCTTGAAAGATTCATAAGTTGTTATAATTTTGTGTGATAAAGATTTATGAACTTCATGAAGTGACGATCAAAATCAATTTCATGAATTGAAAAGATAAAATAATGAGACAAAGAATTTTTAAGTAAATAATACAAATAGGCAGTCCCAAAATAGAAATTTCGACATGAAACATTAAGATATGCATTTTTTAAAATGTATTGGTTTATACATTTTTCTATGTCTTTGAATTTCTCAAATTTGTTTTAAACATGACTGAATTGTATTAAGTTTGCTTACATAAATGAATTAGTTTCACCGAAAGAAAAAATTACTTCAAATTAATTTAATTCTGAAAACGGAAGGATAATCCTGGACTGCAAATATGACGCACTTCAAAAGATCGAAGTTTGACATAAAATGGGTTTAAGATTTCCACTATGAAAATACATAGCATGCTTAAAATACTTCTGCCAACGAGCGGTTCAGAATTGAATTTAGATTTGTCAGCTACTGTAAAGTATGTTGTTTGTCACACATATTTACTTTAAAGTCGTATTTATTTAGTTGTTGCGCTATTGCAGCTTATGATTGACATGCTTTTGCAGAATAACAAGGAATACGGAGTGACATTCTTGAATGTTTACAGTGAGTCTTACTCAAAATACAACAATGCCTTTTCGACTCTCATTTCTTTAGCATTAGTACTGGTATTGGACTGCTTAAGCTTCGACTTCCCATTCTATCAGATTTTCTGTCAGTCGAGAGTTTTTGATTAAACTTGAATGGTAACTTTAAATATGTCGTCATTCTAATAAACAAAATTCGTAACGTATAGGAGTTACGAGTTTTGCTAATTGGCATGACGATATACTGCTGTGTTCTATAGCTCACACAAGCATATAGCAATTTTAAAAGTGAATTTGTCTGCTTTCGAGAATGAATGCTCTTTCTTCATAAAGCGCTAAGAAAATCAATTTGATGAATTCAGCATGAATACTTCGCTAAAACCTAACCTACTATAATTCTACTTAGAAGTTTCAAAGCAAATATCCAGATAGAATTATGTTTGAATATGGATTGCTTCGAAAGAAATATCATTGAATACTTTAAACATGTGAGAAGAAGCCACGTTTAATATTAGACGGACTGATATATGTTTTCATCAGCAATCAACTCCTTTGAAAAGCGTTCTCATACTAAGATTCTATATACTAAAGTATTTCTTTACTACAAAGTTTTGTTCTTTATACTTTCCCCGTATTCCGTGATACATTAACATATAAATGTTCTTGTCAGTTTGTTGTCGTTTCCAATCTATTCATGATATCTGAGTTCTGCAAAATCTTTTCTCAAGAAGTATTAGGATTTCCTGGACTTTCATCCGTATATCAGGAAAGTATTCGGATTTCTGAGAAAGAAATGACAGCCATCGTATTGTATTCAAGTTATTGATTTCAAATCAGGTGCAAGAATAAACAACGGCTTGGAAATCGATATATCGAAACGAAGCATCAATCTACTTCTGAAACCTAAGGTCTCTATTGGTTTTAAATTAGTTGCAGAAAACAGGACGACAGTCGATTATTTTTCTAGGACACAAACGATACAATCTTTAAAAAGAAAGTTCCAATGTAGTTCCTCGTCGTTTGGGATATTTAAAAAGGTAGTATACTAATGGTACTACTCTATATGCCGGAATAATACTCTACAAGGTGATACTACGGTCATGGAACAAACTTGGAGGTGATACAGCTTACTAAAACATACATTTCATTTTTCGTATAGGAATATATGGTCGAAAGAAGAAAGCGTGGAGGCATGAACACACAAAATGAGACATGAATAGAAAAACATTGTTTAAGTCCGATAACCACCCGATTGCCAGATTTATCAAGCATCTTTTACTGCTTGTGGAGTTATCTGAAAACCATTGTTTACGGGACTCCAGATGATACAATTGAGGACCTCGTTACTCGACTATCCATTACGGTTGCAAGCATGCGCGAAATGCCTGGCATCATTGGAATTGTTCTCCAATCACTCTTTGGACGATACCAAGCATGTATTGCTGTTGGTGGTCGCAATTTTGAGCATTTATTATAAACATTGCTGCAAAGAAGCACTCTGCCAGGAAGTTGTAAATAAACAATGTTTATCTGTTCATGTCCCATTTTTTGTGTTCGTGCCTCCACGCGTCACTTCCGACCATACTTTCCTATACGAAAAATGCATGTTTTAGTAGACTGTACCACCCCTTCAAGTTTGTCCCATGACCGTAGAATCGCCCTGTATAGTAGAAGTAGAACACTTCTTTCTTTAAATAGGTTTTACAATTTGTAATTATCTAAGTGATTCGTAAATTCGGAAGTTGAACATTAAAGGAAGTTTAGGAATTTCTATTGTGCGATTCAATTATACGAGAAGTTTGATATACCATTTTCTGAGGTTGGTTTTGAGTTTTAAGGTATAAGGGTCATATTTGGCCTAGCTACATCAATTACAAGACAATGTCAGGAAAATAAAGGATGAGAGGAGGAAAGGATCGCTTAGGCACCCTCTCCCCCCCACCCCAAGTTTACCAGAGGCAGTAAACCCCCCGTGTCCAAAGAATATATTACTAGATCAGACCTAAAAGGCATTTTATAAGGTTTTCTATATTTATTGCTTTCAATTGGGTTAACACATGAGGATATACGTTAGAAAGCACGTAATAAACATAAAAACAGGTTATTTAACGCGTACTGAAAAATCTTCTTGTGGGCTTTAAAAAAAAACTATTTTTCGTAGTTCAGTATACATAACAGAAAATACATCTAAAGACCGAAATCTAATACATTTTGTGATTCAAGGTAGGTATTTTAATTGACGTCACACTGGAGCAACACTATGAGCTATTGGCGACTGTCTCGGATGAAATCCGAACAGAACTATCCGGGGATAATACCACGTAATCTTGAACCATGGTCAGATGGAAGGTCATCTGAACTGGCACCCCACTCTCCAAACTTCCACACCACGTCACCGTGAGGACATTTGAGGGCACGGCAGATCAAACGTGCACCAGCCCCTTTGTATGGTCTTTGGTTGGCGGCACAGCGGTCTTTGGTTGGATTCGAACTCGCAACCCTCCTATTCAAACCAAACCACCGTGGCCCGTTTATGTATTTAAACTTTATGTCTACTCAAGAAATGGCAAGTCAGTTACTGCGTAAGAAGCTTGCTTATGATCGCGTATTCGAAAGTGAATGTCACCATTCCTTTTAATTGCAACAAAAACAAGTTTCCAATAGTAAAAATCTTGATAGTAAAAAAATATGATCCCCACAAAACACCTGTGTTTTTGTCATGAATATTAATTTTCTTGTATAATTGTGTGTGCACAAATTTGATAAGCATTTTGCATGTCATCAGCGCAATTCTTTCCTTATGAGGAACTAGTGTTACTTGAACCTAAATTAAATCAATTTGCTTTCTGCATTATTTTAAATACCAATCTGTCTGTGTAAGGCCCGGTGCACACATCCGGTTTTTCAACGTGCGGCGCAGCTGCCGCACCGCAAGTGCGGTCGGAGATACATTAGATCCAATGGAGCAGTGCACATGTGCCTCCAGCGCCGCAGGGGTGACGTACATCCAACTTGCGTGCATTTTGTACCGCAGTTCAGCAAAGGTTGCCGCAAATGACTCTCCGTTCTAAACCACCTTGTTTTCGTAAACAAATGGAGTATAAATAATAATTAATAAATGGCTGTATCCCGTAACGTCTATTTTGCATCAAAATAAACTTTTTTTTGCACCAAGTAAGCGAAATAAACACGTTTTCTTCGATAGAATATTTATCGCAAATAGCGCGAAATGAGTTCGTGCGTCATTTTACGGTTATGTGTGCATAGTTGGGCTTCGGTGCCGCAGTGGCTCCGCACGTTGAAAAACCGGATGTGTGCACCGGGCCTAATATGTGCATACCAAAACTACCTAACTGACCGATGGATTTGTGCCGTCCTGCCTTTACTTCAATTTCACCTCGTACTTCAACTTTTGAAGCTAATTTTCATTACACGGATTCATCAAATAAATTACTTAAATTACTCACAAAGGCTTTCATTTTAACAACTTTTATAAATCCCCAGGGGAGACCAGGAGCTGTTTATCTTCATTCCGTACCATCAATTTTAAAGTACTTCTTGACTCGGGCAGCGTGTGTACAGGAAAGAGGAAAGGAAATCTATTTTACCTACGGCCTAAGCGGCGATGCATTTTGAAATGTAATTAAGTCTGCACTTCCCAATGTCTTTGGGCGAGTTGTGTTTGTGAGAGGTGTAGCTGACGGCTGTGCATGAAAATCAATTTATGATTCATTCCTTGTCGTTGAGTGTTATGGGCTCTCATGGTAATCTGGTATGAGATTGGAGTTTTATCTTTTATTGAAAATGCCTTTAAGGGAAAGATGTATAAAACTCTTTTTTTTTTCGTTCTGCCATTTAATACTGGGGAAAATTCGATACTGAACTTCGATATGATGGCTTTTCATAGTTTAATTTTATGGACAGGTGGATCAGACAATGGATGATGGTGCATGATAACTATTCATTAACTATACATTAATTTATTAAAAATAAAGATCCATTAAGTCTGCAAGCGCTTACTTCGATATATCTAGTCCATCAATATCAGGCTAATTTTAATAATAACGAGATATCTTGTCATTGAGATTGCCACAATACAGTTCTTTTTCATTCCATCTATACAGGTTCGATTCCTGTCAAGAGTGATTCCTGGGAAGAGCAGTTCCTCCCTGAGATCATTTCTCTCTCATGTGTCAGAAAAAAATTTGATTGTGTGCGTATGTCTATTACTTTTATGTAATGTCTTGTGTCTGGCGCAGCATGGCCAAATATGGGTCTTCTACCATAAAACCTCAAACTGCCATCTAGTATATAGGCTACCTCTATGAATAACGCTTCTTTCAGAGTGTTTTTTCAACAATTATTTATAGTTCCTAGTATCATGAATGTGTACGTATTTTATGTTTAAAGCGTTGAGAAACCTTCGGGAAAATTACATCGATGGTCCCTCAGTACGCCCGATAACCAGATAACTACCAGAAGATCCCTCGAGTATGTCTTTTTAAGGGACATCAGTTTGATGGGCACTCCTCGCTATTTTATTAAAAGCAAAAATGAAATAGTCCTCAAACAATCGAGTATCTATTCTCAGCCCTATTCTTATCCTTTCTCCTGGTCACCCAAAAGATCGTGCAAGGACACCTCCACCAATGTCTCTCGAGTATCAAATGGTTTCTTCCGGACAACAATACTCAGTGTCTGGACGGAGAACCTTAGGAAGATATTGCCTTTTTTTATCATGATAAGATCAAAATCTGGTCAGCTTTATTTTAATGACGAGGTATCTCGTCCATCAAAATGTGGTCAGTTTTGCTATTAAGACGAGATACCCCGTTGAGACCACCAGGAAGGTAAATAATATGTTTGTTGTCTTTACAGAAGAACATAGGAGCCCCATAGGATGCGTTGCTTGATTGCATTTTACTTATCCCACTTGGTCAGGCTAAAGACTACGTCTCCAAAAACTACTCCAAGACTACCCGAAAGCCATACTATAGAGGATCACAGTAACCGGGTGTATGTTTGGTAAAACACCTTAAGCACTGGAAGATGAAAGTACAACTTGGAGTCCTACGTACTATCCTTAGCTGGGCATTGTGACATGATCTTTACACATAAACAAGCTCTCAACACATTTTGTCTAGTAACATACACCCGGTTACTGTGATCCTCCATGTTGGTTGTCTTTACAGAAGAACATAGGAGCCCCATAGGATGCGTTGCTTGATTACATTTTACTTATCCCACTTGGCCAGGTTAGAGACTACGCCTCCAAAAACTACTCCAAGACTAGCAGAAAGCCAGACTATGGAGGATCACAGTAACCGAGTGTATGTTACTGGACAAAATGTGTCGAGAGCTTGTTTATGTAAAGATCATGTCACAATGTCCAGCTAAGGATAGTACGCAGGACTCCAAGTTGTACTTTCATCTTCAAGTGCTTCAGGTATTTTACAAAAGGTATTTTACTTTTACCACATACCATGGACCAAACGCGTACATTTTTTGTGGGAATGTCCACTTGAATGCGAAATACAGGGTGTTTCTAAAATATCTGGTATGTTGAAAATCCGAGCAAGAAATGCTGTCTTACGCTACAGAAACGATATTATCGACTGGCCTAAACAACGCTCTCTACCACCTAAGCGCGGAGGCATTTCCGGACAGCATTCCTTGACAAAAATATTATTTAAATAATATTACTATACGACCCCTTACAATTTGGCCAGATATTTTTGAAGCGCCCTATCTGCTGTATGTTTACAAGTAGAACAACTGGTTTAACATAGCGAAAACACTACTTTTTGTTAGATCAACGAAATTCAATATTGAGTGGTCAATATTGACCTTGGAAGGTGATCACCTCTATACTCTGCGTGTCATGGGCCCTAGGTTATGTGCTGCAACGTATTGGGACACGTGGTTTACTAAAAACGATACAAAGTGTGATAACGATAATCCTCTGTATAATAATTATTAGAAAGAGCAACCTACACTAATTAATATCTTCTTAAGATAATTAACAAAAATGCATGGATAACCTACTGCGTTATGATCGGATTACACGTTCTTGCTATCATGGATTAAAACCTTCGTAAACAAATATTATATTTATCCCTTCTTGATACAAACAACGAGCAAATGAAAGTGAGATAGCTTTGAATATAATGTTTTGATCATTTTGGTAACCGCGGATGTGGTTTGGCTAAATCGAAATTTCCCTGTCTCACACACAAATGTAAGTGCAAATATATTAGAGTCGTCAGGAAGATAAACACACATACTCCAATTATATAACCAGCTGTAAATTAATTATTTGAGTGTGTCGAACAGTTGACGCAAACATATTATCGTTATAGGATTCACCATTAGCATAGGAGTCAGTTGTTTTCGTATTCTAGCTGAACTCGAATATCTTCAATATCATTTAAACCGAAATAGTAAGTTTCAATCTCAAACCTATCCTCTGTGTAACCTTTCAGACATGACAGGAACCCACCTAAACAATTCACTTGTTCTTAGTGACGCTACAGTGAATAATACTGCTGATAGAGATCTATTTCAAGACTATATTGGGTTGTCAGACAAAGGCCTATGGCAAAAAGGCGTGAAGTCTGTCTCAGGATAAAAACATATAATGATACATTCGTTTGGGAAAATGTTCTTTGACTGTGATTAGTTGTCTACATGTTATTCATTACATGAATGAAATAGTGATTTATTACTACCACTTTTATTTTCTGAGTAACAATACTCCAGAAAATGTAACTGTTTCAGAAATTGATTTCTTTAAATGACAGTTCTTTGAACATGAACAACTTTGAACTACTTTATTGCAACGGTCCTGCAGAAACAATGATAATAACTTTAGACCCTAGTTGATTTGTTGTAAGCAATATCAATACAAAGATTAATTTTATAACAATAAATTGATCTATTTCAATTGTATATTTGTGGATATTAAACATTTGTATTAAATGCTCCTAAACAGCAAAAACTATAATCTCTCTATGTTAAAAACAAGTTGCCACCGCTGTCGCTGGATTGAAAACTGTGTTGTTAAGCTCCATTTTTAGACAATTTCGCGAGAAAGTATGGATTAGAAAATTATGAAATTAACATGGTTTGTTCTTCATCGTGTTCCCTGGACAATTTTGAAGATTTTTTCCGATGCGGCTATCAGTTTAGGGTTTATTAAGTGTCAAAATTGAAAAAAGCGAAATTTCTAACACGAGTGAGCAAAAGACGTACAAATTTTCAGTCTTCAGTCGTGTTTGGTTTTATAGAGTACCTCTAAACGTTAATTTTTTAACTCGTCGAGTTTTTTTTTTTGAAATTTGGAAAAAATCGGGACATTTTTGTTATTTAAAAAAAAATTGTCCTATCTATATTAGGGTGGGCCGAATTTTTTTTTTCATATCGTAATACCGCGGAAAAGTTGAGAATTTGGGAGACTAAAAGGGGGAAAAATAAATAAAATCGGTTTATATCTACCGGTCGCGCAAATGTTCTAAAGTTTGCCAAAATTTGGGAAAAATTCACATTTTTACGATAATTTTTTACATTTTTTAATTAGCCTCTTCCCGAATAGAATAGCTCAAATTCTTATGTATTAGAACCACAGAAATTTTTTTTTAAATAATATATTTAAGTCTATCAACAACATCCGATCACTCATTTAGAAAATTTTTTCAAATAAAGGTAGATCAGAGTTAAAGGGGAAAAATACTAGCCAACTTTTCAAAAAATATTAACAACAAAATACTAACATGTTTTTGTTTTCTTTATGGAAAACAAGTTTAAATGTTTAAAAACAAATTATTTTAGACCATAAGTAATATTTATGACGAGATTTTTTTTATTGAAAAACTAAGTATTTTTGTGAAGAGTCGTAAGTCCAAGAAAATCATGTTGAACAATTGAACTTCTCTGTTTTAACTCTTCTTAGCTGAAGGTACTTTCAAATCTGATTTATGGGTGAAGTTAGGCATGGTTGACCTTGACAGCAGAGTTGTTCTGATAAAACCATCCCTAGACTCATCTCCGAAAACTTTTCAAGAGGCTTCTGTCACGAGTTGCACACATCGTTCAACTGCCTGAGTGTGAACTGGGAATGTCTTGAATGTTATATCCCAATTAGGGACTGAGTCACTTTGAATATGTGATTTACTATCATCGTCACTGATATCTTTTAATAGTAAGGGAGAAGATAAATAACAGTCCATCCAGTTAATTATTTCCGCGTAGTGCTGAGGCATAAAATTGAGTTTTAGTGGCATTAATGTTTTGATAGTTGTTCTCTTTTGACCTGTCTCGCTTTTATAATTCGTCGAAGTCCAAACTCTCTTATGTGTTTTGTTTTATTGTGTGTCATGGCTAACATTAAATGTTCTGGATGAGCACAAAAGCCATTTCGTTCGATCACAGGGTCGACAATATTACGTAAATCTTCAGGCAGGAACCTTGAAGATTGTATTAATTGGTACACAAGTTTTGGTCCCTCTGTAAAGTATTTACTTGTTTGAATTCCATACTACAATGGCATGTATGACTTCAAAAATAAATACAAATATTTCTTGAAGTTCAGGTGTGTGACCTTCTTCACTTAGGTACAATCTCTCAGATTGTTCGATTTGCTGTTGTCAACCACCTCGAGTGTGACAACGGACCGGGATCTCGTATAGCCAAATCCTCTTTACAGTTACCCGACTTTATTGCCATGGAAATATCGAGTGTATATTGCTGAACCTTACTTAGTATAATTTTGTCTGTTGTGGGGAATCTGATAGCCAATACTCTTGAAGCTAATCACTGGACGTTTTTCGCAGCCACTTAGATTTTCACCGATTGGCCCTCTGAAAGATTTCGGGCGCGTTGATTTACCGTCTAGGTATTAAGAAAGATGCTGGAATGGCAGTTCATTGAAATGGAGAAGGCAAACTGTGCATTATAATGGTTTCCCTTAATGTACTTCGATTCGGCGAATCAGCCCGTTTTTACCACCTGTATTAATAGCAGTGCCATCATAACCTATGACAACTAATTTTTTAAGAGAAATACCACGACCAGATAGATACGAAATAATAGAAGTGACAATCTCTTCAGAACTTCCAGGAAGATAGAGTAACATGACCGATGTAGACTGAGCCAGGTTCTTGAATTAGCGAGTAATGGTCCTCCTTTTTTACTCTACGGAACCTTTTCGAATGAGCTAGATCTACCACTAACGTGTCGTCCTTCCTTCCATCCAAATAGAGACCTTGTGGAAATTTTGTCAGATTTACTACACAGTGCAGCCCTAACATTTTGTTTTTCTCTTCTTTTTTTTTGTCTATAACATGGGAGACGTCAGAATCGGTAATTAATCCAACGTCGTACAAAATACTTGATGCGATTGCTGCCGTAGCGTGATCAGAATGAGTGATTCTACTGATATTGTGACCAGTAGAATTTAACTGAATTCTCATCTGCCAATTATTAGAGAAAACTTTTTTTGGCACTTTCAAATCTGGGTCGGTATCGTTATCTTTACTAGAAGTAAGTTGTTAGTTTTTTTTCCTTTCAACAACTTTGATTTACCTTTATTTGAAATTTTTTTCAAAATTTCATTAATTATGAAGGTAATGCGCGACCGGAAGATGTGGATGGACTTATATATTATTTAAGTATTATTTTCTGTGGTTCTAATACATAACAATTTGAACTATTACATTCGGAAAGAGGCTAATTTAAAAATCTTAAAAATTATCTTAAAAATCTGAATTTTTCCAAATTTTGGCAACTTTACAGCACATGTGCGACCGGAAGATATAAACCGATTTTATTTCTTTTTTTTTTACCACGTGTCTCTCAAATTCGTAACTTTTCCGCGGTATCATGACTTGATAAAAACAATTTGAATTTTTTCGGCCCACCCTAATCTATATCTTATTGCTATTAATTTTTAAAACTGAAAATATCGTAGTATACAATAGAATGTACTGTTTCTTATGGTACATTTATTTTTGAAATTGGTTAATAAATAAATTCGCTGCGATCAAAAGTTGGTCGTACAAATTTCGGAGTATTGGGATATTTTAGCTACGTTTTGTTAAAACTATCATATCAACAGCTTAATACTATTACTTTTTAAATTTGAAAACATCACTGAATACCTTAGATTGTACTCTTTCTTATGGTACAATGGTTTTTTAAATTGGTTAAAAAATAAAGTCTATGAAATTTAAAGTTGTCATACAATTTTTGGAACTTTTAGATTGCAATTTTCGATACAAAACTAAACTCTCATATCTATAGCTTAATACTATTAGTTTTAAAATTTTGAAAATACCACGTGAAATACTCTCTTTCTTACGGTGAAATTATTATTTTTAAATGGTTCATAAATAAATTCGATGCAATCAAAAGTTGGTCAGATAAAAAATGTTGGCTAGCGTAAAACGAACAGGGGGGTTGATTCCCTTGCTCCCTTGTATTCTAATTTTTTAGAGTGAAAAATATTATCCTTGTGGATGTTAAGATGGTCAAAGGTATACACTTTGACTGCGAAAAGTTATTGATCAAGAGTGGACAGTGGAAGTAAATTTTTTATTCCTGAAGTTACACTATTGGCTTTGCATCGAAGTGCTGCTAACCGAAAATTTCTAGTGGTCAGATTTTTTATTAAACATTTAACTCAGGGCTTGAAATTCCTGGGTGCACAGGTCCACTGTGCACATGAAAATAAGATCGTGCAGTTAATTTTTTTCCCGATAGGTACATGCAGTGCTCCTAACGTTAAAAAAAAAAGGGGGGAGGGACGTGTTTTATGTTATTTAGATGTTTGAACTAAATATTAGTATCGACCTCTCTCCCTCTAAAGGAGCGTAATTGAAATCCCTAAATACACACTATGCAGAAACAAAATCGCTGGGTCTTTACGGGTTTATACAGGAGGAAGGTTTACTTGTGCACTTAAACCAGAACTTTCCGATGATCGTAACTTTTTCCAGATGGCTCTGTTGAAGCGACTGTCGGCAGAAGCTGGAGAAGGGAGAATTTAGATCATTTGAACACCCGCGAACGACAGGGACCCCGCATTTCTGTAAACACCTCGTGTTTCAATAAAGTGTAAAGCCGTAGGAATTCCTGATATTTGTCTGGCCATTGCGTATCGTAAATAAATATTTTTATTAATTATCTATAATTTCAGATTTCATATGCTTAAAATGTAATAAACTCGTTTAATTTCTATGTGTTTTTTGCCCACCAATGTCTGAATATTTGTAAGTAATAATTCGCAGATGAAAAAAAATTGTTTAAATGTTTTTATTTACTATCTACTACTAACCTATCTAAACATACCCAAATAATAAAGTTATTGACATAACATTAATGCTCTTACATTACCTTTTTTTTAAATATGCACCTATAATATAATTTGTGAACCTAATTTAATAACTTAGGTGCACAAGGTGCACCTGTATTAAAAAATCTATTTCGAGGCCTGGTTTAACTAAAATGTTATGTTAAAACTCTTTAATTACCATCTTTCATTGACCAAATTTACATTTAAGTTCAAATAAATTTTAGCCTGTCACGCCGAAATAGTTCTACCAAGACTGTTAATGCCAGAGTTTTGGGAGGCTCAGAATCGTTCGCTGTACTACATATTGATGATATTGTCGTGTTCTCGTTTTCTTGGGAGAAACATATGAGAGACGTAGAGAAAGATATGAAACGCTTAGGAGAGGCCGAATTGACTGTGAAACCGTCAAAATGTAGGTTTGCTCAGGACAGTGCGAAATTTCTAGGACATGAAGAGGGTTCAGGGAAAAGGTCCCCAGTGAGGTAAAAATTAAAGCGATACAGGAGTTTCCTACGTCCACGACCTATCACAAATTCTCTTCTTTTGGGGCATGACTGGTTTTTATTCACGGTACATGCGATATTATTTGATTATAACGGTCACCCCTTACTAATGTAACAAAAGGAAAACTAATCTAGAGTGAGGACTGTGAGTGGGCTTTTCAAGAGCTAAAAGCCAAACTAATTCCTAGTTCAGTTTTGTATGCCCTAGATTTCACAATAGAATTTATAGTGCGAGTATGCGAGTTTATTTGGTGCGGGAAATTGTCTGTCACTGATGCAGGAAAGAGAGGAGCATTCCATTTTGTATCTTAGCAAAATATTTTCACGGGCAGAGCAAAACTATAGCACAATCGAGAGGAAATTGAACCCCATTGTGTACGGCCTAAGATATTGAATCATTGTTTGGACAGCCTGATTTTTTTTATTATTCAAACTGATCACAACCCGCTCACATTTTTAAAGAAAATTATTAGAACCAACTATCGACTAACTAGGTGGGCACTACGCTTGCTTGCAACAATATAACTTTACGGTTGAACATAGACCGGGGAAGACACATGGGAATGCTGATAGACCTAGTAAAATGGGGATGCTATTATCTGCTAGCGATGCATCTACAAAAATTTAAGTCGAGTGTTAGAATGTTTTTTTATGTAGTACATTTTTAGTGACATTTGTTTTATATGTATATATGTTTTATTGTTTGTAGTATCGTGTGTTTTAAGTGTCAATGTATGGCCAAATTCTTTAATAGCATTATATTAGGTGTAGTAAGAAGTTTTAAAGCATGTGTCAAAGAAATGAATATGTATTTTAGAGCTGATAATAATACTTTTATTCATCGAAATAACCTCCATCATTACCTAATACCTTCTGCCATCGGTCATTTAGTTCACGGATGCAGCAGTGTAGAAAGATTCCTCTGTTGACACAACGAAGTCGTCAACCCATTTTCGTACGTCGTCCACTGTCCGGAAGTTTACAGAAGACAAGGCATTCTGTATAGACCTAAACAAATGACATTCCGAAGGGGCTATGTCGAGGCTATACGCCGGGTGTTCCAAAACTTCCCAGCCAAGTGTTACTAACGTGTCCTTGACCACTTTTGCAACATGCGGCCGTGTATTGTCATGGAACAATTTGAATAATATACCTTGACAATTTTAAAGTTTAACACAGTGGACTCCCAATTAACCGGTTACTTTGGTAACAAGACACAGATCAGATAACGATTTCGCCGGTTACGATTTGATCGATTCTAAGCGTAAAAAATGCCGTTTGATTGTCCTTCCCTTCACAAAGCATTAAACACACTCCCGAATTCATTTTTTATTACTATAAAACTAAGTATATAGCCTAACTTATTGTAATATGATTTAAATAATTAAGAAAAATTACCCTGGAAGAACTTCCTTCGTTAGGAAAAAAACTATATATATATATATATATATATATACTAAACAGGCCATTAAATCTCACATTTAGCACGGTACTGTTATTGCTGATCAATGTAGGATGTTACTGGTTCAAGTGAGGATTTTGCTTCTGCGGGGCTTACTTTTTCTACATCCTCCTCTTGAACAACTTCTTCATTTATTGATCAACTTCACCACAATAACTGCTTACACTGCATCATCGTCAATTTAAATCTCGTTTTTAAGACTCTCGTCAGACTTCAGAGTTTCCATTTAAAATCTGTTGTCTTAAATATCTTAGATATCTTGTATTTTGTGTAAATATGGCATATGAGTAATGCTTGAACCTCTAGGAGTTAGTATGACTGGAATGAGGGACTCTACCTGTGGTAAAAGCCTTCATTTTCATATGAACTTATATAAAAATTCTTCAGGGAGGAGGAATTGTGACATCGTGAAGAACTGCTTTGTGCTTGACCTTTAGGAGGATCACTTGCAGGGCAGGTGCCTACTCCATTGTTCCATCGTAATACATACTATATTCTAATTAGTTAGTGTTTGTCCCAAGCTGCTGTTCTTTCGCCACGCGCTTTACAATTACTTGAGACGAACAGGTGAAATACAACTTACTCTGCAGGTGGTGTTCATCCAGAGGATCTATAATTGTTTTTTGACTGTTATCGTTGTGTTATTTTTACACTTCGGGGAGACGATTCAAGACGGCGTTAGAGACGACGGAGTGAGAAATCCAGAAGCAATGGGTGAGGTTTGTTCACCGCGCTGGACTGTGATATACATAATTTTATGTGTTGATGTAATTATGTTGATGTGATTATGTAAATACTACTATATATTGTTCATAAAGTTCTTGGAATAATTGGAGCTTAACCGTTCTTTGCATGATTTTTACTTTATTGGTGAAATAAATCAAGGTGATATAATTCATGTTCAAAATTAAAGGAAAAATGGTTAAAAAAATCTTAGTATATATTTATAGTATAAATTTAGCAAAAAACAATATAATGGTATCATGTGGTATTTTTTAAATTAAACGCAAACGTTTTCAGAAATTGCTCTAAAAATAACAGAAACACATGTTACAAACCTTTCTTCCACTCATTTTCACTTTTTTAGCAATAGAAACTCCAAAATAATAAAACAAAATTAAAAACGAAATCATACCTTTATTGCAACTACAACAAACAGCGGAATGACAACTTCAAGCTCGTTTTACTGATAGTGACACTTGCTTATTTTTGACAGCTAAGTTTTTTTTTATGCAATGGACATTAAAAAGGTATCCAGACACGATCAACTTAAAGTGAACTTGTTCTTTTATATAAATTTTGGGCATCCAATGTTATGATGGAAATTTCCACCATTATGCAAAGAAGGGTTAAATACACTGCTGGCCACCGTAAATGCAACACCCTGAAGGAAGCACGCAAATAATATGAAATTTACAACATGCATTAGCGGAGGTGAAATATGCAAATGATTAGAATTTCAGCGCAGACGCACGTCACGCGCGCCTGTGGCGCCACTTCAAAGCGCTATTTAATGCTTGGAGATTTAGACGATTACAAGTACGGCAATTGTGTTTTTCTTGGTTTTTTTTTTCAAAAAACGATAAATTAAGCCTCGTAGAAAACAGCGATCATCTTTTGATCAAGTATCCGAGTTTGACAGAGGAAGGATTGTGGCCTACCGAAATTGTGGATTATCTTTCAGGGAAATCGGAAGTCGTAATGTGGATATGTGATCGTTGGATGCAGGAGGGTACGACGGACCGCATCCACCTCAGTGCACCACTTCACGTGATGACAGGCATATTGTGCGTATGGCAGTGACGGATCGCTCAGCCACATCACGAACCATAGCACAGCACATTCAGTCTGTAACGCATCATCCAGTGTCTGAGCGTACCATTCGACGCCGTTTACAGCAGAGTGGTCTGTCCGCAAGACATCCATTGCTTCGTCTACCCTTGACGCAGTACCACAGACATCTCCGCCGCCAATGGTGCGATGAAAGAAGGATGTGGACGGCAGAATAGAATGAAATTGTCTTTACTGACGAGTCACGCTTGTGTCTGCAACACCAGGATGGTCGGATTCGAGTCTGGAGACACCGTGGACAGAGGATGCTGAACAGTTGCGTTATGCACAGCCACACTGGTCCTGCACCGGGTATTATGGTATGGGGCCGTATTTGATATCACTCTCGCACTCCTCTAGTACGCATTGCCGGTACTTTAAACAGCCAGCGCTACCTCTCCAAGGTGTTGGAGCTAGTTGTCTTTCCTTACCTTCAGGGCTTGCCCACAGCCATATTTCAAGAGGATAATGCGCGACCACACGTGGCACGCATTGTCCAAGGGTTCTTCGTCAATCTCCAGATTGAATTGCCTCCCAGGCCAACTTGTTCTTTGGATCTTTCGCCGATAGAAAATACGTGGTCCATGGTTGCTCAACGATTGACCCAGATTATATCCCGAGCTGCCACACCAGATCAACTTTGGCAACGTGTGGAAGCTGCTTGGTCTGCTGTACCCCAAGAACACATCCAAAGTCTCTTTGAATCAATGCCGAGGCGTGTGGCAGCGGTGATCTTCAACAATGGCGGCTTCTCTGGCTACCGATTTTGGCAGGAACCACACTTCACAGAAGTCTATAAATTTAATCATTTGTTACTTGGTCAACATGTTATCTACAAAATAAATTTTGTTGTGATATCTTTTGTCTTTCTTGGTGTTGCAATTTGGGTGGCCAGCAAAATATGTTATCTGTTGGTTGTCTTCTCCTTGTGTATGATGATTCGTACTGTTTTCACGCTACCATCTTTTTTTGCGACGACACCACAGTAAGCATTTCAATTAACGCCGCAGAGCAACACAACTGGTTACTGGTGACGGTTCTGGATCAAACCCGAAGGGAAAGATCCGAGGGCAACGCCTCGTAATTTTAAACTACGGTTAAATGACAAGGTCACACTTGATCTGGCACCCCACTCTACAAACTTCCACACCAGGCATTGGTGCCCACGACCGATTAAATGTGTAACAGTCCCCCTTTGTACACGACGGTCTTTGATTGGATTCGAACTCGAAATCCTCCAGTTGCCAATTCGTTACTAGTACCTTGATCCTGGTTTGACGCCAATAGCGCACTGTGCGACGTTAAGTTAATACCTACCTCTTGTCGAAAATAGCCATATTGTTCCTGTGCAACGTGAACTAACTACCTATCGCAGTGGTAGAATTTATTTTAATTCTACATGGTATCGAATTGGTCACTAATTCTGAATTTAGTGATGAACAATGAAATGGCTAGAAAATAACGGAGCGTATTTTGCCAAGGTTATCAGTCCTCAATAACAATTAAGAAACCGAGATGGGTCTAGACATCGAGTTCTAAAAAAAATATTCGTACGAAATGTCATTTTTCAAGAGCACAATATAGTTCAAAATCAGATCGATAAGTACCATCTGTTGTATCTATTCTAACATACGATGTATTAAAAATAGATGTAGCGATTTGGGGTGCCGAGTAAAATAACATTGCTTAACGTTTTAACGTAAACAAAAGAATATTGCTTGACAGTTATAAATTATAGAAAACCGTACATAAATACAGGGTGTCCTAAAAGTTTCCGTACTCCAACTTAAAAAAAAATTGTTGCGCGTGTTTTTTTATTTATTGAATTTTATCGTCTGCTTATAGTTTTATCGACTCTTTAATTTTTATCGTTTGATTTTCTTCGCACTCAAGTTGTGCGATAATAAAGTTCCACGTTATTTTGTTCGTCATTGCAAGTTCAATTTATCACGCATTCAGAGAATTTTTCTGTTTGAGGCTTATTTTGAATGCAAATCATATGAAAGATGTAAAGAATTTTTGGCGACATAAATATCCAAATGATGCAATACCGAGTAAAGGTACGCTATATCAATTTATTCAACAATTTGTTGCATAACTAGAAATGAATAAACGAGACTCATGGTTCTCACAACATGTTGCAACATACCAAACAAGTTATGAAACCATGGGCATGCTTCAAGATTTTTTTTTGGCGATCGACTCATCTGTAAAAACCTGTGGCCCCCGTTCCCTGATCTGCGCAACCCTGACATTTTTCTGTGGGGATATTTAAAGAACAAAGTTAGTGAAGATAATCACAAAACATTTGGCGGTCTGAAAATTGCCATTAATCAAAGGATACAAGAAGTCACTTCCGACATTTTGAAACGCGTTTCTAAAAACATGCTCAAACGACTTCAGCTTTGCCTCCAAGAAAAGGGCGGAAATTTTTAACATTTATTGTAAATGTAAACAAAATTTTTTTCCCCTACGTTAGGTTAAAAGTGTTTTTTAACCTTAGCATAAAAATAATTGTTTTAAAATTTGTTGTTTTTGTATAATAAATTCACGAATCGGCAGTACGGGAAATTTTAGGATACCCTGTAGTAGCGTGTATTTTCAGAAACTCATGTAATCCATTGTTTTAGAGTGTATTCCAGAATCAAAACTTTAAGATAAATTTATACGTTTTCTAAATGTTTATAGTTAAATTATTAAATTCTTCTTTCACGTCTTGTAACGAAAGTAATAAATAGTGAAGTACAATTCACCATAGTTACAAGATATACGTTTCCCCCGAAATGTTGAAAGTTAAATTATTAAATTCCCTATTGGGGGGCGTCATGTAACTAAAGTAATAAATAGTAAAGTACGATTGACTATAATTACAAAGTATACGTTTTCCCTGAAATATTTAAAGTTAAATTACTAAATTCCCCGTTTGCGTCAGGTAACTAAAGTACCAAATAGTAAAGTAGGATTCACCATAGTTACAAGGTATACGTTTCCTCCGAAATGTTGATATTTAAATTACTAAATTCCCCGTTTGCGTCATGTAACTAAAGTAATAAATAGTAAAATACGATTCAATCTAGTTACAAGGTATACGTTTACTCCGAAATGTACCGGTATAGTGGTTAAGGTGTTAGCCTCTAGATCGGAAGATTCCTGGTTCGAATCCGGGTCCGGGCATGGATGTTTGTAAGCGTATGGTGTAGAGGCGGCTGGTACACCTTAAATCTGTCGTGGCCGAAAGTCCTCACGTTGGGTTGGTGTGGAAGTTTGGAGAGTGGGGTGCCAGCTCAGGTGTTGCTTCGTCATCCGACCGTGGTTCAAAATTACGAGATGTTGTCCTCGGATCTTTCCCTTAAGGGATTGATCCCGGACCGTCGTCAATAGCCCGTTGTGTTGCTCTAGTACGACGTTAACTAAAATTACCATTACCATTCCCCCGAAATGTTGAAAGTTAAATTACTAAATTCCCTGTTGGCGTCATTCAACTAAAGTAATAAATAGTAAAGTACGATTCACCATAGTTAGAAGGTATACGTTTCCCCTGAAATGTTGAAAGTTAAATTACTAAATTCCCCGTCTGCGTCATGTAACTAAAGTAATAAATAGTAAAGTACCATTCACCATAGTTACAAGGTATACGTTTCTCCCGAAATGTTGATATTTAAATTACTAAATTCCCCGATTGCGTCACGTAACTAAAGTAATAAATAATAAAGTAAGATTCACCATAGTTACAAGTAATACGTTTCCCCCGAAATGTTGATAATTAAATTAATAAATTCTCTATTTGCGGTCATGTAACTAAAGTAAAATATAGTTTTCTTTTTATTAAGTCAGCCATCGTCTTTTTAGACATGAAGCGTCTTGCAGTCTAATATAGGAGACAGGCGGCCCCAAGACGGCCAAGAGCTCCAAAGTCCTCATAAGAGCGAACGTCAAGTACGGAGGGGCAATTGAAAAGGTGCTCCCCAGTCAGTGCATAGTATTACAGAGTGGGCAATGAGGAGAATCGTCCAATCCTAAATAGATGGGCCTGCAAGTAATCATGTCCGGCGATGACTCTAAAACACTCTACCCCCTCGACTGTAGGGTGGAGGGAAAGCTGTGCGCGTTCCTGGTTATTAAATTGATAAGTCCAAGACTTTCCATCCTCCAACTCTCTAAGAATAGAAATTCTTTTGTGTCGGATATTGCACTGAGAATTCGCTTGACATTTCGAAGAATAGTCGGAAAACAAGGTGGATGTAAAACTCTCGAAACCTCCTTAACCTCCAAATCGGTTTGCTAATTTCCATAAATATCTCAATGGCCAGTAATTAAACTACAAGAAAAATGGCGAATGCTGTAGCAGATTGCGAGGCCTGCTACACTACACCCCCTAAATAAAAAGTAAAGTACAATTCACCATAGTTACAAAGTATACGTTTTCCCCGAAATGTTGATAATTGAATTACTAAATTCTCCTTTCACGTCATTTAACGAAAGTTATAAATAGCAAACTACGATTCCTCTAAGTTAAAAAGCATACGTTTCCCCCAAAATGTTGATAATTAAATTTCTAAATTTCCCGTTAGTGTCATGTAACTAAAATATTATATAATAGTAAAGAGTACGAGTAAACATAGTTACACAGTATCAAGAAACGAAAGAGATTATGCTATTTTTGATAGAATTCGCTATCATAACTTGTTTTTTCATGTAGGCAGCACCGGAATTTCTTATTTGGGTCTTCAGACACAAACAGACGTCAGGTAATTGCTGTGCTTTAATTGTGTACGTGCCTACTCTTTTCCAGCAACTTTGAATACATGTGAGATGTCGGTTGAACCAAATTATGTGGCATTTTCAGCTTTGCAAATTTAAACTGCAGATGAGTTCCATAAGATGAGTGACGCATTAGGCTGGTACTTGACATCAGGTTGCAATGGAGCAACACAACGGACTTTTGGAGACGGAAAAATCTGCGGACAATGTATCGTAATTTTGAACCACCTTCAGATGACGAGGTAACACCTGAGCTGCACCCCACTCTACCAAACTTCCACACCACGCCAACGTTAGGACATTTGAGTCCACGACAGATTGAACGTGCACCAGTGTAGAATAAATCCACATCGTATACTACGTGTTTTGGTTAGATTCGAACTTGCAGCCCTCCGGATGATAATCCTCTACTCTTCTAACTGGACTGCTGCATCCCGTTTCGAAAATGAGGCATTTTGAAAAAAGTTGATAATGCTCAAGCACATTTTGATTTTACAAAATGGGGTTTCAATTTCTTGTCAACTTTTTACTGATCAACATTTTTGTTATTCCATAGAATATTTTACTGTAAATTTCCTCAAATGTTTTTGTGTTAATTCATAATATCTTCAATTCCAACAATTAAACCCAAAAAAGTTGCAACGGTTGAAAAAATTACACCTATTAAAAAACGAAAACAAAGATTTATACTTTTATACCTGAGATTTTGAGATCTTCCGTTACAGACATCACGTTGGGTTGGTGTGGAAGTTTGGAGAGTGGGGTGCCAGCTCAGGTGTTGCTTCATCATCAGACCGTGGTTCAAAATTACGAGGTGTTGTCCTCGGATCTTTCCCTTAAGGGACTGATCCCGGACCGTCGTCAATAGCCCGTTGTGTTGCTCTAGTACGACGTTAACTAAAATTACCCAATTACCCTATCCGCTACAGACAATTCAATGATGAATTTAATATTACTTTGACTAGAAAAAAAAATAAAAAAACTCAAACACATATTTTTATTTTTATTGCTTTTTCATTACGAGGTGTTGTTCTCGGATCTTTCACTTAAGGGATTGATCCCGGACCGTTGTCAATAGCCCGTTGTGTTGCTCTAGTACGACGTTAACTAAAACATTACCAATTACAATTGCATTTTCAGTCCTGCCTCAGCATCGCGGAAACATGTTTCATATCTGTGTGAAAGTAAGGTAATTTTAAATAACGTCGTACTAGAGTTACACAACGGGCTATTGACGACGGTCCGGGATAAATCCCCTAAGGCAACACCACGTCATTTTGAACAACGGTCAGATGACGAGGGAACACCTGAGCTGGCACCCCACTCTCTAAACTTCCACACCATCCCAACGTGACTGCGTTCGGCTACGACAGATTTAAGGGGCATCAGCCGCCTCTACGCCATATGCTACAAACATCCATGCACTGACCCAGATTCGAACCTGGAACCTTTCGATCGAGAGGCTAATACCACCAGACTGGTTGGTCTCACTCGGCTGTGTGAAGGATTTTTTAGATATTAATAGTTACATCACGAACAGAAATTCCGAAAGAGCGCTGAATTATAATATTTTACTTCATGCGCTTACAGTAGATATAAAAAGAAAATATTCGCTTCATTCAACCAATATTATTATCTGCCGGCTTTAAATATCAAACCAGCGGCCATTTAACTTCCATGAGCTAATATCAATTCACGAACATGTTTAGATATGAATCTTTGCAGCGTTTGATCGATTTCTGAATCGACTGAAATGAATTGTATCTATATCGGTAACAAGAGGACTTGATCGATGAGTTGAATGATTGATCAAATGAGCTCTAAGGGAGTGGATGTCGTTGCTGTTGTGTTTCGAGCACGAAGCAACGCAACAAAATAATACAAAGCAAGTTCATTCAGAGAGGCATCATATCTCAAACACTTATTGGGGTTCCATAGTGATTGATCATACATCCCACCAACAGATGGTTGTATCCCAAATTAAAGACAGTTACTCCTGGATAGGGATAAAGGTGTCTGATATTGAAACGGAATGAGGTAGGTATTTAATCAACGTCGCATGGAGCAAAATATAGGGCTATTGACGAAGGTTGGGGATCAACCTCCGAAGGGAAAGTGTAACAGAATAAGATAAGTTATATTTGGAACGTATATTATCGGATAGTTTTTCGTTTGGTCAATAATGATCAGCACATTTACAGAATGGATTTTAAAGTTGTTTTTAAATTAAGTTTGTTTTCCATCGAGTTGGAAGTTGGGTTGGCATGGAAGTTTGGAGAGTGGGGTGCCAGCTCAGGTGTTGCTTCGTCATCTGACCGTGGTTCAAAATTACGAGGTGTTGTACTCGAATCTTTTCCTTAAGGGACTGATTCCGGACCGTCGTCAATAGCCCGTTGTGTTGCTCTAGTAACAATCATTAATCATTAAAATTAACAATCATTAAAATTACCATTACCATTACCATCGAGTTGGAAGAGTGCTATTTCAAACCAGAGGGTTGAGGGATGGAAACTCGTCCGACCAAAGACTGTCGAGTACGTGGAGGCTAGTGCAAATTAAATTTGTTGTGGCCTCAAATGTCCTCGCATTGGTGTTGTGTGGAAGTTTGGAAAGATGGGATGCCAGCTCAGGTGTTAACCTCGTCAGCCGACCGTAGTTCAGTATAACATGGTGTTTTCCTCGGTTCTTTCCCTTCGGGATTGAACCTGGACCGCCCCGTTGTGTTGCTCCAGTAGACATAAATTCAACTACCTCAATTTGTTTGTCGAAGATTGCACTGGTTTTACAAATATGATTTCCAATATCGTACCACTGTTTTTTGTTCATGATCTTACGTTGGCGTGGTGTGGAAGTTTGGGTGGGAAGTGGGTTGAGACCAGCTCAGGTTTCGACTTCGTCATCTAACTGGTTCAAAATTACAAGGTATTATCCTCTGATATTTAACTTTGGGATTGATCCCAGACAGCCGCCAAAAGCGTCATGTTGTTACAGTTGCTCCTCTAAATAATGAAGAATAATTACATTTTTCTTTATTCTTGTACACATACCGCGGCCACCATAGGGCACTGGGTTTCTCAACTGCTCTAACAACCTGTAAATTGTTTGCTGCGCGGGTTCGATTCCTAGTGTCGGCAAAATTTGTTTTCTGTGGTTATGTCCATTTCTGGTCTGTTTTGTGCTTGGTGTAACTTGGTCAAGTATGACCCTTTTACCATAAAGCCTCCAAAACCAACCAGCCAACTCATTCTCAAATCTATTGTTTTATTGTATTGTTTGATACGATTAATGAAATGTGGTCGGCGAAGGTTCTTTTGGAGGGTTTATGACGTTAAAAAGCCATATTTGGCCAAGATGTGCAAATCACAAGACTGATAACTTCAAGTAGTGGATTTGCACACAAAAGAAAAGTTTCACTAACACAGAAGAGCCCAGGAAATAATCGAATTTGTACCACCTACAACTCGCATGTTGCTAGCGCTGTTGGAAGTTCACTGAGCTAAAGAGAACCTTAAATGTAAAACTGAAACTCAATTTTAATTTCATAAATATAGTGCATGAAGATAATTGAGATGGGGATGGGCAAAACGACACTTGTTGCTTTCAAGTTTTGCTTTACTTTACATACTAAACTTAAGAAATTTGAATAATGTATGGTTTGGATTGGTTTTGGTTTTATGGCATATTGGGTCGTGCAAGACATAACATATCCAGCAATGGACCTACACACACTAGGAAAGCTTTCACTCACACTGAAGAGATAAATACACCCAGAGAGGAATCGAATATGCACCAACAATAACTCACATGTTACTAGCGCAGTGGGCATAAATCCTGAGCCACGACGACTCTGAATAGCGTATGATAATAGAAGTCAAAGAACTCGCACACAACGCCTTAACTCTCTTTACCCCTCTGTTCAAATGTCTACCCCTTAAACAAAACACGCTGATCCGTCAAGAGATATTTTCATCCACTTAAAAGCTTAAGACTACAAGTTAAACTGAAAATAAACTGTCTCGGAAGCTTTATTTACTTGGTGACAGGATTCAGCAAGTTGACAAGGAGTGGACGAGTCAAAGTAAGACAGATCGGTTTCTCTGAGGATGTGACAGTTTCAGTTGCGCTACATTCCTCTTCATTTGCCGTGTCCAATTCAGTACGAAGTCAAGTCGATGAACCCGCTTGCTCTTACGGAAACGTACTTAGCCTGTCTTCTTTGCTTTGCTTTTACCACTGACATATTTGGAGACACTGAAACAACAGACGATTTTCCTTCATTGGTTGCATTGCTGTCTCAAACAGAAATTTGATTCGCTTGGATACTCTAAGGGGATGATTCTTTCGTGATATACAGTTTATATTTTAGTTGCATGGATGCTTTTGTATAGAAATCTTTTTCGTTGAAGCTAATATTTGTATGTTAGTAAATTATTTTTTTATCTTGCCAATAAAGCAAATTATGATAATTATGTGTTCAATCCATGTGAATAATATTTCTTATACATATACTCATCAAGAAGTTATTGAGGGTCAGGGATGAATAGCGTATTATAAACAGAAGGGTTCAATGTACGATAGTAAGACCAACTAAAAGAGGGCTGGTGCACGTTATATCTGTCGAGGCCTCAAATATCTTAATATTGGCGTGGAGAAGATTCGAGAGTGGGGTGTTATCTGACCATGGTTCAAAATTACATAGTGTTTTCCAGGAATCTTTTCCTTCGGGATTGATCCCTCTCAGTCGCCAATAGCTCGTTGTAATGATCCGGTGCAAGTTTATTTAATTACCATTATCATCTGTGGTTAGATGTGCTACCTGAACTAGAAATTTACTTGTTTTTATATCATTATTTTGTGATGTTTTGTGATTTGTACTTTATAGGTTTAGGTGCTTTTGCACAGACTTTGTAGTGAAGTCAATATTTGATGTCATATCTTTAACCCTCCTTATGGTTGTCTAGACGTGGCATCTCGGCATTTGCGAAATTGACCAGATCTTTAGGAACGAGATATCTTCCTAAAGGAAATAACTGACCATATATTGCTCTCGTCATTACAAAATATCGATAATATCCTGATTCCGTGGTATTTGGTCATTAGCAAAATTGATCAGATCTTGTGTGACGAGATATCTTGTCAAACCAGCTTTGATATTAAGTATGTGTGTTGGTTTCATTCCCATACAATTTGAACGATGCAAAGAAATCTGAATGATAAAGGTGCCGTAATCCTTATGTTAGTAATATAACGATCCAGTTCACACATTACTTGAACGTACTCATGAACGTACTAGATAACGCTAGTTTAACACTAGTCTAGCTTAGCGTTCATGAAGATTCTAGATTAACTAGTTTTCAGTTTGCGATGATAGAAATGAGTAAACTAATCTCTATAACAGAGGTGGCCAACTATACAACCTGTGGAATCCACATTTCAGGAAGGAATATATGTTTTATGTTTGATAATATAAACAATGAGAAACTGAAAATTAGTTCAGTTTTTCAAGTTTACCCAGTTCCCCCCCACCCCCTTCTTCCCGGTCAGTCTGATTTATTTCTGAAACACATTTCTTAGCTGAGACAACTTTAACTCAAAGTAGAAGATTCAGCATATGAAATGTGGTGAAAATATCCCAACATCGCTTTGCCGACTGAACGCTGGCTTGACAACGTAATTCGCACGAATCTCGCACTTAACAAATATCGCAAACGTGTGGGTCCTTAGACGATCAATATTATTGTCAATGATGCTCAATGAAGCAACCAATTGATCGTGTAGGAGGCGATTGACGCGATTCTCAATCGATTGATGTACATTAATAAGGGCTCCCTAGACGATCAATTTTACTGTCAATGTGATTAACAGTTTCGATTGATAAGTGCTTCAATAAAGCTTCAATCAACCCGTCAATCTCATTCGATCAATGTTTTTCGAAGGGACGTAACGTGTCTCATTTTGGAGTAACAAAATGGTTTCAAATTCAGATTTGGGCTTACTTGACATGAATTTGGCTTATCTGATGCAAAGAGTGGTATATATATATATATATATATATATATATATAAACGGAGAAGTCGCTTACTCACAAACATTTACCAAATTTTCTACGAAACACTGAATCGTAGGCAGAATATTAATTTTCTGTTTTAATTTTTTATCAGCATAATCGGATTTGTATTATTTTAACACATTAAGTATTTTTTGCAAAGCAATACTTCTTTTGTTTTTGTTTAAATATTCACTTGACTTAACTTTC
Organism: Metellina segmentata; assembly: GCA_947359465.1. Taxonomy (NCBI): domain Eukaryota; kingdom Metazoa; phylum Arthropoda; class Arachnida; order Araneae; family Tetragnathidae; genus Metellina; species Metellina segmentata. The sequence goes on along the minus strand of OX375875.1, from coordinate 115,800,206 downwards.
CACAAACATACAAAGTTATTAAAATCTTCACTAACTCCCTTGGGAACAGAAATTACTTAAAATTGTGACGTACGTCGTAGAACAAAGTCTTTGCAGAACCATTTTTTCTTTATTTTATCAAAATGTTGGCCAATTTTTTTTTTCAATCATAAGTTACGATGTTCTCTAGTGCAAAGCGCGCTCCTTGCCACACTTTTTTTTTCTTTTATAGCTACGGAACAACCTTCCTACATCGTCTAAATTGCCCACAAACACTTTATAAATAACACATCTTGTATGTCAATGACAAAATATTTAACATCAAAATTTATCGACAGAACTGCAAATTCTGAAAGTATGCCTTGGTTTGAAATAAAATAAGTTAAATCATTTTGATGTTTTATTACAAATATGTAATACATATTTAGCCGATAATTGTGTTTAACGTGTGTTTTTAATTTGACTGCAGTTTTCAAATTTCGGACAAATGCGTAAAGAACAATTGCAATTGCTTGGAGTTGTGTTGCAGAACACTGAATATAATTCTGCACCTAGACAGTTAACTTGCGTTTATTTTACAAAAAAATCTATATATGCGCTTTATTATGTTAGCATCTAGATCGGAAGGATCCTGGTTCGAATCCGGGTCCGGGCATGGATGTTTGTAAGCGTATGGTGTAGAGGCGGCTGGTGCACCTTAAATCTGTCGTGGCCGAAAGTCCTCACGTTGGGTTGGCGTGGAAGTTTGGAGAGTGGGGTGCCAGCTCAGATGGTTGCCTCGTCATCTGACTCTGGTTCAAAATTGCGTAAGGATACACCAAATGACTTAGGCTGGGACGGTAGTAAGCAGTTGAAATATACGCTTTATTACAATAGAGATTTGAATCCCAAATCCATTTGTGTCAACTGATTTTTCAGGGAATCGGTTAAGAATCACATGCAATCAAAACCAACGGGCAGCTATCGAAGACAACCTGCGTGGCCCTGGCAGATGGCAGAAGGTCTCAGATTAATTGAAGAAATCTTAAAAAATTAATTTTATAAATTAAAAAACAAAACAAAAAACGTGTTATAGTTACAAAGCAAGGAATAACAATCATTAACTTGCTACGAAGAAATTATGCGTGAGAAAAAGAAGACATTACTTGTCAGACGAATTTGTTAGATTTTATGAAACCATCGACATCGAAATAACATTTTACTAACTCGATCGTTTTTTAATAGTTTGTATTAATACACTACTGTTTGTAAAAAATGCAACACCATGAAAGAATCATCCGAATGAAATGAAATTTGCAGCAAATGTCAATAATAGGATGTTATGCAAAGTAGTAAAGTTTCAGAGTCCCCACGCATGCGTGGTGTGAGCAGCGCTCTCTTAACTGATGCTAAAAGCGTATAAATAGAGGGCTGTAGCGGGACGTTGAAAATAGTGCATGGTTATTTTTTAGTGGCGAACGTTTAGTGAGACCTAAGTATGCCTCCACGACGAAATAGGGTGACATTTCAACAACTTAATGAGTTTGAACGGGGGTGAATAATAGGCCTTCGGGAAAGAGGATTTTCCTATAACGCAATAGCAGCTTGTGTGCAGCGGAACAGTTCCACAGTGATGCGATCGTACTTAGATGTTTGGAAGCAGTGGACCGACAAGCACCAGACAGCTCGAAAAACTGGGAGTGGACGACGGAAGGTGACGTCAGCCCGCGATGATAGACACCTGGTCCACATGGCGGTGAATGACTGTACAGCTTCCTCCGGTCAGTTGACAGCATTTTGGTCTACTGTTACAGGTGTACTAATATTGGCTTCGTCCATTCGCTGACGTCTGCTGCACCGTGGACTGCGTGCAAGGATTCCCTTATACAGGATCCCCCTCACGTCAAACCATCGACGGCTGCGTCTGCAATGGGCTCATGCGCACAGAGCCAGGCGGGCTGATTGGCTCCCGCTTTAATTTGTGGAACCATGATGGCCGCTTTCGTTTTCGACGCTATGCCGGTGAAAGCTGCCTTCCAGAGTGCGGTATCGAGAGTCATAGTGGCCGAACACCCGGAGTTATGGTCTGGGGTGCGATTTTGTATCATGGACGATCTCAGCTGCTACGAATTGAGTGTAATCTGAATAGCAACAGGTACGTCCGTGAAGTGCTAGAGCCCGAAGTCGTTCCCTTCCTTCAAGGCATCCCTGGAGCTATCTTTCAACAGGATAATGCATGTCCACATGTTGCAAGGTATGTTCGAGACTTCTTTTCAGCCCAACACATGCAACTTCTTCATTGGCCTGCTTATTCTCTGGATATGTCGCCTATTCAGCACGTGTGGGATTTGGTTGGTCGGCGTCTCGCTCGTGATCCGCGTCCTACAGCTTCAAAAGACGAACTTTGGGTGCGCATGAAAACAATATAGAATTCTCTTCCACAAGCAGACATTAAACATCTGTTTCACTCCATGCCACGTCGTATAGCAACACCTATTGCAGCGCGTAGTGGCTACACCAAATACTGATTTCGGACACTCAATATCGTTTTTTTTTTGCTTTGAAAATGTGTTCATTTATTTGTGTATTAAATTTCATTTAATTCTGATGACTCCTTCATGGTGTTGCATTTTTTACAAACAGAAGTATATACATAAAAAACTGCAATTTTATTAAATAGTTTTCATCTAAACAAGATTTTTTTTATTGGTCCCAATTAAATAACATTTATATATATTTGTATGCAAAGTTGTACACCGACTTACATTTGTATTACTTAAATTCCTATTTCGAAAATATGAAAGTTTCTATTGAAAACTTATTTATTAACAGAAATTTACATTTGAGATATCTAACTAGTATAAAATCTTCCTCAGATTTCAAATCCGTTTAAGTTTTTACTCTATCTTTAACGATCGAGAAGATACGAAACTTGGATTAGAGAATGAAAAGCCCCACCGCCCGAACGATTGACAATTGTGTATTTTAAACGATCAATCGGCGCCGTCAATTGCGCCCGTCAATGTCCATCAATAACAATTTCTATCAAAGTATGTCAATCGATTGAGAATCGTGTCAATCGCCTCCTACACGATCAATTGGTTGCTTCAATGTGCTTCATTGACAATCACATTGACAATAATCTTAATCGTCTAGGGACCCACATAAAAATTTTGATGGATTGATGAATTTTCTTCATCCCCTACTTAAACCTGACAATTCAATTATTTTATATCGTGATTATCCTGAGTTATGGTAAGTTAAGTGAATATGTAAGCAAAAAAAATGTATTGCTTTGCAAAAAATTGTTAATGTGTTAAAACAAATTAAATCAGTTTATACCGAGGAAAAATAAAAACAGAAAATTAATATTATGCGTATGATTCAGTATCTCGCAGAAAGTTTAGTAAATGATAGTGACTAAATCGGCTTCTCAGTTTACACCCCTATTTGAACCAGCTTCTTTTCCTAATTTCTTGCTTTCGATTGCAAACAACCATGATCAAGAAAACCCAAATCTGAATTTGAAATCATTTTAAAACTCAAAAATGAAACACTTCACGCTCATTTGGAAAACATTGACCGAATGAGATTGAATTGAAACCGTCAATCACATTGACAATAAAATTGATCGTCTAGGGAGCCCTTAAGAAATTATTGTTTCGTATTACATTTAACTTTCTTCAATATGAGTGCAAAATAGAAAAGCAACTTTGATTTTGAAAGTTTTTTTTTTTTCATTTCCTCCTAAAAAAAGAGAATAGCGAACTTACACTTAGTGCTTTTCCTTGCCTTTAGTGATGAGTTTTATTTTACCATTTTTCATGCATACATTTTATTTGCACACGGCTAGGGTGCTGCGCTATGGTCACACCTGTTCTATTACGATAAAAGTAGACGACAAAAGTGGTAGAAATTTGTTTACACTATTTAAAGTTCGCTTATTAAACAAATAGACTAATTAAAAATCACGTGACTGTAGTGTTAACTCCGGGTAGTTAGACTAAGCTTGACTTGGCCAAGAATGGCCCTTGTAACATAAACCCAACCAATATCTCATAAACCATAAGGTATATTTCTTGTAAGAGAAAAGGACACACGAGACGAGAAAAAAGTGGATTATGCGTTCCCATGTATAAATATTCTACCGATATTACCTCTCTCTTTTCTACGCTGAGCTAATGATGTGTATGCATGTGTATTTTGGTCTGAAAATTATTCACCTGTTCAGAGCTACTGCAGTATACCTGTTCTTCCTTTTGGAAGAAAGAAAAACTACAAGGCACTGTGATAAGATATTTCTTGGGTCTTACGCCATGGATTACCATAAGCTACCAACACTACCCATTACCTTAAATAAATTTTAAATTTGCATCAAGTCTCATTAAAAATCAAAATATACCTGAAGCCAATATATGTAAGTGAAAATGAATAAAGCTGTTTCTTTGGAAATTTCGTTTGTAATTCTCTTTTGAGGTAATTCTCTTCTGACACCAACATACTAAATCGTGTAAAAATGTTCAAGTATTTATTGAACAAGCGTCATTGTTTATATTTTTAACCGTCTTAAGCTTAATAATTAATATCAATGGGTATAGTTTTAGAATTTCAAACATATATTTCTAGTTTCCCTTATTACTTCTAACATGAATACGTAAACAAGTATTTAAACGCTTCCATTAAAATTTAACGAATGATGTGAATAACACAATGTTGATAATTTCTGATTTTCGTACTTTTTGTAAGTGTTTCAATTTCGTTAAGAATGACGCGAAGAATTTTCAAGGGAAAACCACATAAAATAAATGCTTCTCTTTGATAAAGTATCCAACAGCTCGGATTTGCAAGATCAACGGAGTCTTTGTGGCTTAGTGGGTATACCCTAGTAGACTGCGAGTTGTGGACGGCGCAGGTTCGATTCCATTTGGGTGCATTCCTTCCTAGATGTATTTCTCTCTTTGACAGTAAAACTTTCAATGGGAGTGTATGTTTATTACTTGATGTTGCATGTCTTGTGTCGGGCGCAGCATGACCTTAAAACTCCAAAATTAACCAACTAACTAGCACTATTAACAGAACCATATACACTACCTTGCAATAATGGACCGGACGCCAGCGGAGCTGCATAAAATACTACTTGTTTGGGGGTGTTTTTCGTGGTATGACCTTGGACCTTTGCATGTTATTCCTGGTCAGTTGAATGCCGACGCCTACATGAACATTTTAGACGATCAGGTTCTTCTTACGCTCTGGAAATTTGATGGAATGAACGAATGTTACTTTCAGGGCGACAACGCTCCATGTCGTGTTGTAGCCTCCATCAAGCAGTGGTATCAAGATATGGATGGAAAACGTCTTCCCCGGACTGCTCAGAATCCCGATCTAAGCCACATAGAACATTTGTGGGACGAGTTAGAGCGACGCTTACGGATCAGGGAACTACGTGTGAAATCTACAGCTGAGCTGGCGACATTCTTGCATCAGGAATGGACACAAATACCCATAGCTGTGTATCAAAACCTTGTTGATAGTATGCCCAGAAGGGTTGTTAGTGTAATTGCAGCATGTGGGGGACCATCCCCTTATTGAAGCATGTATTATTTCCCTTACTCCATCAGATCTTGCTGTCCTGTCCATTATTGTAATGTAGTGGTACGTACTTTATTCGACTGGTTATTTGGTTATTTTTTCATTAACTTTGTACTAGAGCAACGCAACGGGCTATTAACGACGTTCCGGGATAGATCACCCTAGGGAAAGTTCCGAGGACAACCACGGTCAGATGACGAGGCAACACCTGAGCTGGCATCCCACTCTCCATCCTTCCACACCAACCCAACGTGACATTTCGGCCACGACAGATTTAAGGTGCAATAGCCGCCTCTACACCATACGCTTACAAACATACATGCACTGACCCGGATTCGAACCAGGAACCTTCAGGTCTAGAGGCTAACACCTTAACCACAAGACCGGATGGTCGGCTTTATTCGATTGGAGATCTCATTTATTAATTAGCCGTTTTAAATTAGAAATTCTGTCGAGTTTAGAAAATCAGAAAAGCTGCGTACGACACTATCACAAAGAAAACGAGTTTCAAGTGACAAAAATAAAATTTTCTATCTGCCAGTTTACTTTAACTATGCAAACCCTTCCGATGATGTTTAAATTTAATTAAGATAACGCTACAAGCACAACAAGGATTATCAACGGTGTTTCTTACAACGAGTTTTGAATTCAAACTCTTCTTTTGCCTTTCACCATACTCGGTACTTTAATTAGTCGATAAAAATAAACGTCTTGTCAAACTTTGTTAAAAAGATTGTCCATTCAATGGCGTCTGCCTTAATTCGATTCATGTATTACTCATTGCTTTTTGGTGTATCGGTATATTCTTATGTAATCCAATTAAAAATCATTCATGCGGTGTTCTGAGGCTTTATATTAAGTTCAAGTAGACCTTCTGCTATAAGGAAATTAGAGTTGAAAAATCTGTCTTTTAATTAAACTACGTAAACCAATCAAACTGGATTGACAGTAATAGATGTGTAGAAAGGTCAAATACTTTTCAGTCAGTTTTTAAATCCAAATTCAATCGAAATAAACAGGTATATTAAAATTACCTGAGAAATTATAGGAACATAGTTTATGTTGGATGAAAATATCTTTCAAAAGTCACATTAGTTAGTTTGATAAAAAAATTTACTATATTTTGTTGATCGCGTAAATTTGATCAAGAGCCTGTAGGTGTATAATGTAAACAAAGTTCCAGAAAATATGAGACACTGACTAACAAGATTTTAACTAAATTTTTAACTTCGTGTTTTTGAGATATAGACGTATTTAAAAAAATAAAATATTGGTTTCTAACAACCCGAAACTCTTAGATATTTCTTTAATAAATTCATATGCGTATCTGCTCAATACCTTTTACTTTTTGCTGTAGATAAGAATGAGTTGCATCAGGATTTAGAATACGAGTAATTGAAGTTCACTAATATTAATCCTTCAAGTGGTTTTGTGTAGAGATGCGACATCCACAGAAAAACATCGATGTTCCAAATTAAAACATCGATGTTGATAAATACATCGCCCAAGAACCATCGGCGTATTTAAACTTTTTTTTCCATTTCTTAAAACTGGTTAAACAACTTTAAACATTAATATTCGCCAGGGGGAGATTTAATTTGTCATTTGCCTTGTTTATTAATGTATAACTATCGACACCAATTAATCGATGGTAAATACATCAAATATTTTATAAAACATCGACATCGATGTCGCATAACTAATTTTCAGACCCTTCACACTTGGCCACTTTGGTCTAAAAGTATGTTCAGTTTACTGATTATGAAAATTGTACTACTTGGTTATCTTTTTAATTTTTATAATGGCACTTTTTTCATTTAAAAATATAAAAAATGACAACGTAAAAACATCGCTGATAAAAACATCGGTTTCAATACATCGATGTTTTTTAAACATCGACATCGATATCGCATCCCTAGTTTCGTGTCCTTCAGTCCATCAAGATATGACCACTTTTGCTAATGATGGGATACCTCGTGTATCAAAATCTCACCAATTTTGCTAATGATAAGATTTACTACTTTCATCTGTAAAATAATAAAACCTGTATTCTTCTCCTGCGTCTGTCCTACTTCAGATCACTGGGCATGATCTTGCGTGTTTCACAGTTCAGGAGACACACGTCAACAACAACAACAACTACTCTCATCGATCTCATCATCAAAATAATGCCGATTTCTATATGATGATCAAGATCTGGTCAGTTTTATTCCGATTACAGGATATCTTGTCCATCAAGATCTAGTTAGCTTTGCTAATGACGAGAGACCTCTTCAAGACAACCTCATGGAGGATTAAATAAGTTTCTTGTATAATTTGTGCAAACTTTAACCGTCGTCCTTGTAATGAAATAGACAGAGTATGCGCGCGCAGCTTCATGCACCATTTCCGATCGCTCGGTTTGAAGATCTCTTACGTGGTTGTGGGATAAAGCATCAATCCTAATGTGGGACAAATGGATTGGTTAAAGTGATTATTATGTATGTTAAAAACACTAGTCTGCGCTTCGATAGTCAGTCAGCCCAAGTTGATTCGTAATCCCACGTGAATTACTCTTCTGAGTTCTTGAGTACTATTGGATGGTCGATGGCTTTGACATAATTGCATCATTCAACTATTTAAGTTATTTGTTTCATACATTTGTGAGATTTCTTCTTGTTCTTGTTTTGGATTACGATTTGAGAACTATGGGAATATTTCCTTACACGCAATTTAGTTGTGCCTATTTGGTTTATACATTTCTGAACTCGCTGTTACATTTTCCTTATAAAAACTTTTAATTTGCTTATAAAAGAGAAAACTGGAACGTCTTGCTTTCTTAAAGTCTATAAATTTGATGCACATATCACAACTCCCATTCTTAAAGTCGTTGTGTTGCTTCAGTGCGATGTTAATAAAGTTCCCTACGAAGTCTTGAAGTATTCGATAACTCAATATTAAAGTATTAAAATTGCGATTTTAAGTTGGAGAAAGAAAAATGACATAATATTTATAATTGCTTATAACGCTTTTTTCAAGAGGCTTTTTGACACAAATGTTATTTCTAAGGGGTATATATTTATGAAAAATAATATACCATGAACAACTTTTTAAATATTTTGTCTTTTACCCCTTTTCGAAAAAACATATTAAATATCAATCGAAAATTTTAGTATTCCGTACATGGAACAATTCCTTAAACTCTACACATCAAAGAAATATTTTCTGCCGAGGATACTGAGATACACTATCCTTAACGAAAAGCTAGTCTTTCCATGTCACACTTAAGTTCTCATTTTTATTCATTTCCTTCATTAAAAATATGCCTTTCAAGTTATGCGAATCTGAAAATTTTCAGTCCGATTTTCAAATGTAGTTCTAATTAAAGTCTTGGTATACATGAAAGGAATTTGATCTTTATACTTCCTGTATTCACAAATTTGAATGGTTTTCACGAAACATTAAAAAAAACACCTGTAATGTATTAATGTTCACAATGTTAATATATGACGATGAGTTACAAGAATGATCCATAATATTTAAATATCCAGAAGAAAACAAATTTTGAAAGAGGCCCATATGCAATTTAGTACTTTCACGTAGAAGTATTGAATTATAATTCTTTAGACTTTGTAAGTACGATATGCACGTTTCCGATAAAATTAAAATCCATGTCTGGTATTGTACAATTATGTATACTTATAGTAGTTTCAAGTTATAAACCTTACACAAAATTTATAACCTGCTCTTTACTGAATACAGACCGGTCAATCATCATGGAAGCCGAAACCAAAATTAGTGACAAACATTTCATTGTTAGGAGTGTTACGAAGTGACATGTATAGTAGATATATTCTCAAATGATTAAAGAAGTCATATTCATAAGGCAACCTATGTTTTTTTTAAATAACTTACAAGAAAAGGCATTTGAAAAATATTTATAGTATATGTGTTTAAAGTAGTTTTACATATTGATCGGTACTTGTTTTTAATATTTCCAGCTATTTGTGAAGTAGAAGACCTTTTAGGATAGACAGTAAAACAAAATATGCCATGGAATAAAGGGTGTTTTCAGTTTTCTTTTTTTGCAAAAATACTTTATTGATATTCCTCGTCTTTGAATTGTGTTCTGCACCATACCAACCGCAGCATCGGAAAGACATCTTAAAACCTTGCACGATCCTTAACCAGGGGTTGATAAACTTCTTTGATTGTCGAAACCTTCAAGAATTTCTTGATTTAATACCGACCCTTTATTTTTTACTATTACATAATTATAATAGAACAAACAAAAAATCACGCTTATGTGTACGTTTTTAGATTGTTTATTATATAAGGGCGCTCCGCCCCCTGCTCGCTTACGCTCGCCAACCCCCGGGGATTGCTGCGCAATCCCATTTATTTTGCTTCGCAAACCAACACTCCTTTCACAGATGCCATTTGGTTTGCTTCGCAAACCAACATTCCTTTCACAGAGTGAAACTATCTGAATAATTCGTATTATCCCGATTTCACTTTCCGGTACACGACGTCACAGCGATGGCTTCGCTCCCTGCTCGTTTACGCTCGCCGACCCCGGGGATTGCCACGCAATCCCGTTTGGTTTGCTTCGCAAACCAATACTTATTTCGCAAGTGATTTCACTTTTTTTTGCTTTAACACTTAATGCACCCTAAACTAATAGCCGCATCAGTAAAACATCTTCTGTATCTTGTTGCCAGTACAATTTTAAGTAAACAGTGTTAATCTCCAAACTTTACGATCTGTACTTTGTCGGTAAACTGTCTGAGAACAGAGGGAAAAAAGCGAGCCTATTTCCTCGCCAAATAAAAAGAAATAGTTTTTATGGCAATTGTTGCTACGATAAATTTGATATCTGGCAAACCCGATTGTCAAAATTGCAACCCACTACTGCTTGCGGAATCTGCTATGCGAACTGAAAAATACGAAATTTGTGTCACTAACTTTTGATTGCATCGAATTTATTTATGCACCAATTTTAAAAATAATTGTACCATAAGGAAGAGTACATTCTGAGGTATATTGTGATATTTTTAAAATTAAAAACTAACAGTAATACGATATAGATATGACCGTTTTAGTTTTGTATCGGAAGTTAAGATCTGAAAGTTCCGAAAATTGTATGACCAACTTTTAATTGCATCCATTTTATTTATTAACTTATTTGAAAAATAATTGTAACATAAGAAAGAGTGTAATGTAATGTATTCAGTGATTTTCTCAAATTTAAAAAATAATGGGTTTTGCTATAGATATATAATAGTACCGTAAGAAAGAGTACATTCTGAGGTATACTGCGATATTTTAAAAATTAAAAACTAATAGTAATAAGATATAGATTCGGCAGTTTTTTAAAAAAATAACAAAAATGTCCCGATTTTTCCCGAATTTCAAAAAAATATTATCAAGAACCAAATTGAAATACCAAAAAAAACTCGACGAGCTGCAAAAATTTACGTTGAGAGGTACTCTTTAAAAAAAAACTCACGGCTGAAGACTGAAAATTGGTACGTGTTTTGCTCACTCGTGGAAGAAATTTCATTTCTTCAATTTTGACACTTAATAAAACCTAAACTAATAGCCGCATCGGAAAAATATCTTGATAATTATCCAGGGAATACGATGAAGAACAAACCATGTTAATTTCATTTTTTTCCGATCAGTTCTTTCTCGGGAAACCGTCTAAGAAACGAGCTAAACAACACAGTTTTCAATCCTGCGGCGACGGCGGCGGCGGTAACTTTTTTTTAATATAGAGAGATATATATTTTCTTTACGTCAAAAGAATGCGTTTATGTTTTTGACGTCCTTCTTAACATTACATACTGGATAGGAGGGATAGTTAATCTATAAAATATAAAAGTTTTAATTTAGGTAAAAAAAAAATATTTCTTATGTAAAAAAATAAAACTTTTATTAACTTAGAATACAATTTACTTACGTTGTCAACGTGAAAGGTGTATTTCCTGATTCTGGACAAGATTAGCATTGTTGGGATTAAAATTAGAAAGTTTCAGCCTAAAATAGGCGCGGAATTCTATATTCAATCTTAATTGTGTTATCATTCAGAATAGAGGTAATCCAAGTTTACCGAATCAAACACTTTCTGAACAATAATGTCATATTTTATATCGGTCCTTCACAATGTTAAATAGACCACTGCAGGTCGATATCGACCACTTTGGCAACTATTGTCCTTGACAAGATGTCCTGCCTGCGGTGTCAGGTGTTAAAAATATGTCAACACACTACTCCCAAAGCTGCTGTTGTCCAAGACGTGCTTTTTTTGTTTCATGTTCCTTTGATCTTCGCCATCCTAACTTCCCACCATCTTGCCCTTTGGGGATTGATCACGAACCCAATAGCTTGTTGTGTTGCCCCAGTACGATGTTAATTAAAATACTTACCAACCTCATCATCCTATAACTGCTGGCGTTCAAATAAACGACGCTTGGCATGAAACGATGGATCTTCGGGATTAGGGATTCCATCTCCCAATGATAGGTGCCTTTACTTTCCCTTTTGTACCTGGAAGCAAAATAAAATAAGTAATTTCTGAGTTCGCAAAAACGAAACATAAAGTATTTTCTTGTGGTGTAATAAACGTTAAGATAGTTCTATTTCTTTCTAGAGGTGCAATTCCTATAGCCCATCAGGACGCAGAGTACTGCTACAATGGGATGTTACAGGTTCTTTAGGGGACAATTACATCATACCTCAACTGATTTTTACACATGATAAAAAATATTTAAAAAATAATAATTCTTAAAAATGAGATATGAAACATGAACATCCATTAAGTAACAAAAGTGCTGTAACGAAAGTGCTCGGGACGATTATGGAACTGTTTAGCACAACGCGTCAGCTAAGAAAGCGTAAACTATGCGCCAGCAGTACTGGAATAGACGCACTGCGTCAGCCTCATCCGTCAGACGCGCTATAGGAATTGCACCTTTAACCCACCTGGTGGTTTATCTTAGTGTCCTAAAGTGCCCTATAGGACCAGCCTCTGATGCAAAAAAGCTGTTACGACCGGTAGTCATCATTTCTGAGAAAGAGACAATTTGTTATTCATACTTCCATCTGAATTCCCCTTTACATAGAAGTGTCCAGCATTCAATATTTTGTCATTGCATTTACGATATTCTATCGATTTCCTATAAAGTACATATTGTGTCTAAAATCTCATAACGACAGTAACATATATAATACGTGAAAGCAAAAAAAAATATTTATTTTGAAAACTAGGGGGCTCCGCCCTCTGCTCGCTATCGCTCGTCAACCTACGCAATCATATTTAGTTCGTTTCGTGAAATATATCTTTCAACAATGAGGGGGAGGGGATTGCTTCACAACCATCCCCACTTGGATCTCTGCTGGATTGATCCCGGACCTCTAGTACGACGTTAATTGAAGGTTCCCTTTCCATTGCGATATTTATCGCATGCGCCCGAGTAACAGAAAATTGCCTACTTTTTTTTGCGAGATTAGCGGATCCGTATCTAAGCCGAAAAAAAGGACACAAAATTTAAGGATTAAATTTCAACTATACAACTTAATAAGGAGAAAAAAAAGGATACTAAAATCTATCCTAAGCAGAAAAAAAAAAAAACGTTTTCTCCGCCTACCGCATAGAAATACCTAATCATAGATATGTTTTAGCTGATCCGTGTTGTTTATTGCAACTAGGGGGCTCCGCCCCCTGCTCGCTTACGCTCGCCAACCCCCGGGGATTGCTTCGCAAACCAACACTCCTTTTAAATATGGCATTTGGTTTGCTTCGCAAACCAACACTCCTTTAGCAGAGTGAAACTATCTCAATAATTCGTATTATCCTGATTCCACTTTCCGGTTCATGACGTCACAATGAGGGCTTCGCCCCCTGCTCGCTTACGCTCGCCGTCCCCCGGGAAAACCAATACCTCTTACGCAAGCCATGTCACTTTTTTTTTACTTTAACACTTAATGCACCCTAAACTAATAGCCGCATGAGTAAAAAATCTTCTGCATCGTGTTCCCTGTACAATTTTAAGTAAACAATGATAATCTCCAAACTTTACGAAGTGTACTTTGTACTTTCTCGGTAAACCGTCTGAGAACAGAGGGAAAAAAGCGAGCCTTTTTTCTCGCCAAATAAAAAGAAATCGTTCTTATGGCAATTGTTGTTACGATAAATTTGATATCTGGCAAACCCGATAGTCAAAAATACAACCCTAATAAGCTCCGCGAAATAAAAAAATACGAAATTTGTGTCAACAATTTTTGATTGCATCGAATTTATTTATGAACCAATTTTAAAAATAATGCTAATTTAGGAAAGAGTACATTCTGAGGTATACTGCGCTATTTTCAAAATAAAAAACTAATAGTAATACGATATAGATATGACAGTTTTAGTTAACGGTTGTAACAAAAAGTAGCGAACATATCCAAAGATTCCGAATTTTGTATGACCCACTTTTGATTGCATCCAATTTAATTATTAACCGATTTCAAAAATAATAGTACCGTAAGAAAGAGTACATTTTGAGGTATACTGCGATATTTAAAAAATTAAAAACAAATAGTAATAAGATATAAATACGGTAGTTTAAAAAAAAATTAACAAAAATGTCCCGATTTTTCCCGAATTTCAAAAAAATATTATCAAGAACCAAATTGAAATTTCAAAAAAAACTCGATGCGCTGCAAAAATTTACGTTGAGAGGTACTCTTTAAAAAAATCTCACGGCTGAAGACTGAAAATTTGTATGTGTTTTGCTCATTCGCGGAAAAAATTTCGCTTCTTCAATTTTGACACTTAATAAACCCTAAACTAATAGCCGCATCGGAAAAAAAAAATCTTAATAATTGTCCAGGGAATACGAAGAAGAACAAATCATGTTAATTTTGTTTTTTTCCGATCAGTACTTTCTCGGGAAATTGTTTAAGAGTCCAGCTAAACAACACAGCTAGGCGTCGGCGGTAACTTTTTTTTTAATATAGAGAGATAGTACTTTTTAAGATTTTCATATTCGACTGTTGCTGTGGAAACGGCGACCGAATTGGCCGGTTCTTCTGAAAACATAGCAAACTTTCTACCGCGTGCTCTCAGATTTTATGAATGATCAACAAATAAAACTGTGTGTTTATCTGCGCGTGCGTGATCCCACTGAACCACAAGATTCTCTAACACGTGACTCACTATCTACCAATCACAAAGCGAATATACCTGAAAAAGACCGAAAAATTTATTTTCTAATAGAAAGATAAGTATTTGAAAGAAGATCACATTTGTGAACGGTATAACTTGATGTTCGTTGCCAAATAAAAATAAATAATTATTCGAAGGGATATTAAAATTTAAAAACCCAAGGTAGGTAGGTAGTTGAATCAGTCTCACTAGAGCAACGCAATGGGCTATTGGCGACTATCGGGTATCCGAAGGGAAATATCCTCGGACAACGCAACTTAATTTCGAATCATTGTCAGATGACGAGGTCAACACCTTATATGGCACACCACTCTCCATACTTCCACACCACGCCAGCGTGAGGAGATTTAAGGTCACGATGGATTTAAAGTGCACCAACCCGAGACTGTCTTCCTGTTGCTAATCCGCTGGTCTTCCTACCAGCGGATTAGCGGTTAGCTACTACGGCCCAAAATAAAATAGAGTCGCACAGAAAAAACTTATTACGGAAGCTTTGATGGGAAACTAACCGATCTGGGAAATTTTAAATATTAATCAAAGTCATGAAATACTTTTATTGTCCGACTTCTCTTAGAAATAACGTGTTAACAACTAAAAAATTTCGTAGTTTATTTATATTCTGATAAAAATATTTTCCAATCTTTAGACTACGGTCGGCTACAGCAGTTGTACCTTGATCGCGCCACGAAAGAATTTGATTATGGCCAGTACAGCAGTTTTACATTGCAAGTTATAAGAATCGCGCCATGAAAGAATTTAGACTACGGCCGGTACAGCAGTTGTACTTTGAAAGTTTAGAATCGCGCCTCTTATATCTATAGCCGTAGTTAATCTTTAGGCTACGGACGGTACAGCAGTTGTAACATGATCACGCCAAGAAAGGCTTAAGATAACGGCTAGTACATCAATTGTACCTTGAAAACTATAAGAATCGCACCAGAAAGAATCTCGAGATGTTATGTCAATAGCCGCAGTCAAAAGGTTAAAAGGTTAATCTAACTTCATTGGCTGGTTTGGGGCTTTATGGTGCACGGGGGCCATATGTAGCCATTCTGTGCCAAACACAAGATAGACAGCGTCAAGTAATTAGCAAAAGAAAAGTAAAAGGGTACGAAAGGAGAAAATAGAGAAAGATCACTTGGGCAACCTAGGGTCATGACCCCCCCCCCATGTTTACCATAGGCAGTAACCCACATGGACCAAAGAATAGATCACTCGGGTTCACAAAGCCCCCATGTGTACCTTATTATATATCTTCTTTAGGTATGTAGGAACATTGAATAATGCTATATTATGTCTATGATTCACACGTTTTCAATAGAAATATTAATGTCGATGACATTCCAACAAAAAAATTATGTGTCTTAAGTTGTTTTTCATTTTTTTGGAAAATATTTTTTTGAAAACTATTAAGATTTTCTTATTGAAAACAAATTATGTTTTCACACTTCTGTAATCGTAATCTAAACACACCTGTTCACCACTTCACACAGACATGTCAGAAGGATGTACAAAAAGCTCTACTATTTTATTGGAGCACCCTGAGGAAAAATTCTAGCTTCGTAACCATTATAATTTAATGCAGATCGAAGTAAATCCGTTACAATTGATTTTACTTGACAGTACTGAACTGAGTATAAAACAGGTTACGTTAAACTGGTTGGCTGGTTTGTCGCTTTCTATTACAATGCGGGAGCTGAAACTAACCTTGAATACAAAATAATGCCAAACCAGGAGTTTTAACCTTTAATACACGAGTAAAACTACATCGAACTTCTATTTCCCTTTTATATTCTCCATCCAACTGTGATGCTATTTAAGGTATAAATTGATTTAACGAACTGGAAAATCATTCAAACTGTTCAAAGACAATCTTTAGATATTCAATTAAACCATTTGTATATAGTTCATATGTTTTAAAAGAAGTTATGTTATGTATGAGAAACACATTTGGTATGTGTTTGTACTATATCGATTCGAATTTAAATGGTTTTCCAAAATTTGGCACAAAAATATTCTTAAGCACTTACAGCAATAAACCAAACCTGATTGGCTTGTATGTCGCTTTCTATTACAATACGGGAGCACAAAGTTACCTGGAAAACAAAAGAATACAACACCAGTTGTTTTAAGCTTTTTTACGAGAATATACCAATTTCTGCTTCTATATTTCTTTTCTACTAACATCGAACATAAAAATTATATTATTTTAAGATTTAATTTCATGAAACGAAGTGTAAATATCTTGAAACTGTTCGTAGATAGTATTTAAATATCCAATCAAGCCATTTTTCATATAATTGAAATACTTAATAACCAACCTACTTATAAACCAATACTTCATATTATTGAAAAATATTGTTACGCATAGAACGCCCATTCAGAATGCATGTGTTCGTACCATACCAATTCGAATTTAAATGGTTTTCCCTTTTGGTACAAACATATTCTAAAGCACGTAGGTGTTTGTTTTTTACAGACAATAACCGAATTCACGATCTTCCAGTTGCAAGAGGTTCGAATTCTAACACTGTTGCGAATGTAGCCTTAATATTTCTTCAGGTAAGTGAGTTCACAACTGAAAAGTATTCGAAGAAGTACTGCCAGGAGTACGTGGGTAAAATATATTGTTTTTCTTTAAACGTTAAATTATCATATTTTACTATTCGAATAGCACCTCAAACGATATTTAAATTGCTTTGGTCGATAAGTAATGTTATATAGAAGAGAAAAATACTCGAGTCACACGCAGCTGTTTACAAAAAGTTCAAAACATTTTACGTTCCCAAGAATCGTAAATGAGTTGAAGGAATGAATGCATAACATCTGTGAGTGCATATTTACTCTCCCTTATCAAACATTTGAATTTTTATGAGGACTTCCGTGTTAGGAATGTTTTATATCATGAATACGTCACTTTGTTGTTCTTGTATTTCTTGTCGTTCGACTTAAATTTGAATAATATTATCTGTCCTTCATTTGATAGCTTCGAAAATGAAATATATTCTTGTCATTAAAATCTAATGGATTATGTCTCATGATTATTAAAAGCTGACAACTATATTTTAAAAGCACACGTTGCCTGTTTTCTGTTTAAATGACGTTGGAATTTATAAAAATATATATTGGATAGATCGAGCGAAGATGGTTGGTATTTTATGTGATATGGTCAGAGTTTGCCAGAGGCGACATGGCCAAATATGGCTCTTGTGCTATAAAAACCTAACCATTTTCTACTCCTGTGAGTTGTAGGTGGCGAGGTGCAATTCCACCGTGGATGTATAAATGACCTCTGTGTAAGCAAAGCCTTCTCTATGCATGTCTGTCCACTGACTTGGCGTTGTTTGGTGCAGTTTATCTAATTGTGACACTTTCTCCATAAAACCCAACCAACCATCTTTGTTCGAGGTAAACAATGGCCTTTGAGTTACAAAAGTAACAACCAAGTAACGTTAAATAATATGGCTAAAACATATATAAGGAGCCCCAAAAGTTGTTTCTGGTAGCAAAAAATAAACATAGGTTGAGAAACCATAACTTTTTAGAATCTATTACAAGAAAAGGTATACGTACGTGGTATACGTATTTCGTGTATACTATTACTCGAATGGTATAATCACGAAATGTTTTTCAATTTTGATTTTTTTTAATCCAGTTTTATTGCAATGGGTCATTGGCTTATGCTGGAACTCATTTCAATGGGAAAAATCCAGATTAAGCTAATCTGTAACTATCTTTTTTATATATAATTAGCTAATTCGCCTGTTTATAGAAGAGTGATAACACAAATTTTAATTCGTTCTGTGAGACAATTACTGGTGGAAATTAATCCAAATATTATTATTCATGTTTTGACCATCAATCAAAGTACTGTAAAGGGAACAGGTTTTTACGATATTTTCAACAAAGAAGTCTAAAAAAATCAAGACTTTTTTCAGAAATGTTTACATTTGTAAAACAACAGAAAATTTATTTCTTGACTAATAACGTTGACTAAAGGTCAAATATCTTCCATATCATATAGATAGTAATGATGTTAAGTAGTTCTAATAGAACAAAATTCATTGTTGAACAATCACCGTTTGAACAATGCATCATATTGCAAAACCAGATTTCCAGAAATTGAGTTTAGTTTTTAAAACATGCTTGCATAGGGTGACAGAACGTATAGAGAACACTTGAAGCTAGAAAACTATTTACAATATCTTAGTATTGCTTAAAATTAAGCAGTTGGATAGTTTAAATAATAAAATATTCTTATTCTGGTCGATTTTCGCGTTTTCCGGTGTGTACATTCACCTTAAGTATTTAATTTTATTATTAAATTATTAATTAAAATCTACTTTTAATCAATATAGCATGTGCCTTTCTGTTTGGTGGCATTTCTCCGGAAACTGCATCATACCTCGCTCATAGTTCTGAGAGTTCTGGATAAAGAACTCCTCCAGGTGACAAAATTTCTGAACCACTTACGGCACTTGGAATCGTCAACGGCACCTTCACCCTATGCAACACATATCTCCTTTTGCGTCTGCGAAACATTCTTGCATATTCGGAAATAAAAAAGCATAAAGTATCAAAACTGCTTCTTATTTTCTGCCATTTTTAATGCCGTAACAAAGTTTTAAAAACACAACCCAACTACACAATTTCTTCTTGAAGTACTAGCTTTCAAACAACACTACAAAAACACGTATGAAGCAGATAACCCTTTGTTTATGCAATGAAATACCATCTAGCGTTAAAAACGAGACGAATTAACCCAATACATACACAACTCGGGAGTTCATCTTCTAAAAGAGCCTTGACTTATACCCCCATGTTAATCATTGATCTTAAAATTATATCCGGTGAACGCAGTGTCCTCTACGGAATTCATATACGCCTTTGATATTCCTCCATTATCATAAGACCGCATAAGTCCTTGTGACCGCAATCCTGAAATGCGCATTCCAATGAGGAAGACGTATACCACTAATTTCAAACGCATTAGTAGATGACTATATTAGGCTTCCCAGTAATTCAAGTGGTGCTTGAGGGGTAGGAAATATTGCATTTCATGTTCAGCTCTGTAAACTAACAGACGCGTATGAAATTTAGCAAAAAATGCCATTTCAAATGGATGTATGATGGAAAGTCGAGTGAAATTTCGAGTGTATTTGAAAGTTTTATCGCTGTGTAGTACAAAATTCATTGGAATAAGCATGCCATGCTAACGGACCGAGCGAAACTTCGATTTCAAAACTTTCGTACAATTAAAAGAAATTTTCGGTGGTTTAAGATGGCTTTGTACGTGAAATCCTACCAAGGATTTAGATTGAAACTTTTTAGAACGTTTGGTTTATGTTGTGGGTTTTCAATTTTAAAGGTACTGTTCTGACTAACCTGGAATATTAAACACTAGACAGAATCAAATATGTTTAAATCTATGCTAAACAAGATGTATCATCGGTTAAAGTGTGAAACCACGTAATCTAAAAAGTTTGACTTTGATTGACGGAATAACCTGAAATCAAATTCTTTGGACTTACGGGGTTTCACACTTTTTTTGACGATATAACCGTACGAAAACTATACCTAACTATATATAGAAATACTGAATTAAAAATATATAGCCTCTTTAAATCCAATTTTCATGAATATTTAATTGAGTGATTCTGAACCAATAGTGATTTAGAGCAGTTTGCAATAGTTGATACGACATAGTAAAGAGTACTTAAGAAAAGAAGGAAGGGATTTAAATTAAAAATTTATCCTTAAAATATTTTGAGAATAACAGATGAAAATTTTTGTTTTTTTTTGTTTTGAGCAATAATGAACACCGACATTTTGATTTAAATACTTTCGATAACGACCTTCATATGATCTACTAAATGTGAACCGTAAATGTGATAAGATAGATACAAATTAAAAATTTGTTTGAAGTATATTTTGAAAGTAACAGTTTTAAAATTTTATATTCGCTATATTTTGTTTCGTGTAAATATACTGCATATTGTTTTGAATGCTTTCGAGTAAAATCTACTTATTATCTCATCAATAGTGGATATGGACGACCGCAAATTTCAATGCTATCGTGGAAATTATAACAAAGCTAAGATTAAAGAGTGGAAGTAATTAAAACCTTTAGAACTATATGAAAGGTAAAAAGATTAAAAGGTTCACATTGATATGAAGAATTAAAAAAAGCTTAAAGGTTAAAAGAGTACCCGGTTGAAAGTTAAATACAATCTTCGCACTTTCACGCAAACTTCTGAAGTCTGAGTTTGTTAATATTTAATGACTGTCTGAAGTGAAATTTCATATATAGGAGCGAACCGATGCTTATGTCACTCTCATCCTGTGCTAGAGTATACCAACACTTCCTAGATATTGATAGACTTTGCATTTGAAAGAGAGTGGTTTCAGCCAATTTTGTGTAGATTTCTATTTTTAGGTATTTGATCTTTCTAATAAGACTAAGAAGTGGATAATTAATCCCCTCCAAAGTATTTTCCATATTCCTGAATCCTTGAACATACTGGGTCGTGTGGCCGATACTTCTGATTGGTTGAGCAGAGGTTAATGTAACATTCCAACACCTATGAGTTAAGTACAAACTATTGATATCGCTATGGCTTCTCATATTAATAGTTTAGTTTGGTAATGGAATGGAATACTAGTGGTTATATTCAACTACCAAGGTACTGGATGATGTATGCTAGTAAGATGTGTAATAATAGATTTTTAAATGAAAAATGAATATATGACAGAAATTCAAATATATATGCTATAAAATATATATATATTTAATAGCTTTATTCTCAGTTTTGCTGCTTCAAACAAACCAAAAGTCGAGTTTTATTTCTCAGCAGTATAGTTACGTCATCGAACAGTTTTTTTTTTTTGTCTCTTTTACTTGATTGTGTTCTTTATTCCCATTTCTCTACTTGAGACAGCTTTCGACATTTCGTATTGATTTCTTTTTGACTAAAAGTAGGTATACAGAGGTTGTTCCGACATTTTTGAACGATTTTAATGGACTGAATATAAATGTTTTCCTAATATTTTTGGGTTTTAAATGTTTTATTTCTTAGCCCATATAACTATCTTTCTACACATTAATCTCTACTGTTATAAAAGGAAGTGTTTGTTTGTTTGTTGCCGCAAAATCCTGACGATTCTATGGCACTTACAGCAATGAGATTTAGCACACAGGTAGTCCAAATTTTTTGCAATTTTTGGGTCGCGGCGAATTTTAAAACTCAATCTAGAAGATTTTTTAAATGGATTTAATAGTTTTATTCTCATTCGGTATTTCAACGCGTTTCTTCTGGAAGAAGAAACCTTAATCTGGACTTTTCTACCAACGTGACCTTGACGTTAGCCTTGGAACCATACCAAGTTTTTTTCATCGCGGAGAACTCTCAAAAAAATATTTTTTTCATTTCCGCTTCGATTTTGTGCAGAGAAATGATTTTCCAGCTAGACGATAAATCTTTTACTGGGCTCACTTAATCCCTTTTACCATCTCCAAGACCGTTAAAGATAGAGTAAAAATTTCAACGGATTTGAAATCTGCGGACATTTTCTCTTTAGATTGATACCTAAAAATATGATTTTCTCCAAATAAATAATTTTTAAATTGAATATATCTTTTATATTTTCGCAAGAGATTGTGACGTCACATGAAACAGATTGCATCTTCTGCCCTTCGCTTTAAAAAAAAAGAAACAGATTACATTTTCTGTTCTATTCCATTTCCGGGAATAAAAGCAAAAAATAAAAAACATTTTGGCTGGGATTGTTAATTATTTTTCTTAAAATCGGAATCGCTAAAGATAGATTAAAAATTTCAACGGATTTGAAATCCGCGGAAAATTTTGCACCATATTAATAACTTACACCACGGGCACGGCAACGCCGGGTAGTTTATATAATAATAATGACTTTTGTAGTATTGACAGAGTTATTTTGTCCCATTCTTGTTCCACAATTTTCCAAAGTATTTTAATGATTTATGCTCAACCTTTTTTAATAATGATATTTTTCAAGTCCAAAAGCTCTAAAATTCATGAGTGAGACATCTGGAGATTCAGCAGAAATATCATTAAAGGGTATTAACTCAATACCTGTTTCTTGTTCCATTTTTTTCAAAGAATTAGTGGAAAGAATAGTGGATTTAGATGTGTGACTGCTTGCTTTATCCTGATGCAGCTCTACTTATTGTTGGCACTGTGAGTAAATATATGGTATTTCGTTTTTGAATATTTAGAATTAAATATTGTCTTGATAGCACATGTAATTGATACCTACATTTACTTCTACTCTCTTTACTTTTAATTTTCCATTATATGCAAAACCAGCAACAATATGTCTCTTAAAAATAAAGATCTTACGCTACAAATATTCTCAGAAATTCTTTTATTTTTTGGATATGTATTTGGAAATAGTTTTCACTTTTACGCTTATCTTTATTTCTCGTTAATAATATTACTTATCGTACCTTTAGGCATCAAAAAACCATGAGTGTTACAGCGTTTTATAATAATTGAAAAAGCATGATTCTCTTTGGAAAAAACGGAAACATAACCTTCCATCGATTGCTTATTTAAAAGCGCCATTTTAAAAATAGACAAAACTCTGATTTAGCAGACGATAAGTTATATACTTTTACTAATTACCGCGTTACTATGACAACAACTTTTTTTTAATAATTGAATAAGCATAATTATCTTCGGAAAGAGCGGAAACATAACCTTTCATCCATTCCTTATTTAAAAGCGCAATTTTAAAAGCTATCAAAACTGATTTAGCAGACAATAAGTTATATACATTTACTATTTAACTTCCAAAAAAATAACATTATTTCGTAGCATATGGTTTTTTTGCAGCTCCTCAAATCGTTAAAAAAATGTCCAAACAGCCATGTTGGTCACTTTTTTTTTCCCAATCGCAGTGTCCAGTCTACTTATATGTCACGTCTATGTCAACTTAGCCCCTTCCCAATTACTTCAAAACAAGCCCTCCTGTTATCCTCACCGTACAATTCATATCACGCACGTGACAAAATCAATTTCCTAACAAACACAAGTTTAGCATCGTGATTTACTGACTGGTTGTTTGCATAGCAGAAATATACGTGGTACGCTTATGGAATAAATAAAACCGGGTGTCAGTTGATGAAATATTGCATGCGTTACACGTATCTCTCCTGAATAAACAACAACAACCAGAATTAAACCCATATACAATGAGGTATTTGCATGTGCGAGGGTTTTGCTTACAAATGATCTTTTCTAGTATTTCTAAGTTTAAAAATTCTTAATTATTGCGTTTAAACTTTCAAAATAAATTTGAAATGATTATAAAATCAATTTTAATTTTGTTGAAAACGAAACAAAGTCCCGTGATCCGAAAACAGGCCGCTATTGGATGTGACGTCATTGCGCATAGCTGAGCTCTTGTTTACATCTGCCATCTATGCTCCCTGTACACTCGCAATTGCTCGTGTATGAAATCAACACGTGTCTATATTGATTCGCAAATTTATTTCATAAGCAGCAGTAAATAAGATAGTAACTGTTTATAAAAGGTACTTCATGAACCAATAAATCACTAGTACAAATACTATTTACAAAAGGGCAATCATAAAAAATAAACAAGTGAAAGATTCAATTAATAATTTAAAGTATTATGCAGAACAGAAATAATCAAAGAGTTTTGGAAAAGGTTTTAGAAATGCATAAAGCCCTTTTGCATTAAGTATCATTACTGTCCAAATTATAAACATTTTGCCAAATGCAACAATAAAGATTGAAGCAAATTAATTCTATATTAATTCTGATTAAGCGAAAACGAATGTAAACAACCATAGCAACGCCGGCGCAGTGGGTTACTATGCGCTGTGACGTCACAGAGCAGCCATTACGAAATTCCTGGACATACCGGAAACGAAATTTAAAAATTAATATATTGGGGCATAGTTTTCCAATTTCAATAATATAGACGTCATTTTTCATGGATTTTCATCTTCTAATATAATAAAATTGAAACAAAAAAGGGGATAATACCTCATTTGAAACGGCGAACCTACGCACCTTGTTTTGCTTAATGCTTTCACTCAAAATTGGTTTAAATCTATAGCTTACTTTTTAAAAACGTAATACTACTAAAAGAAGGATCTTGTTACAGATGGATTGGATCAAGATTGGAAGAATTTTCTTCGTGGAAGACTCGATTAAACTTACCTCAAAAAAGTAAATTCCTTTCACTGAAATACAGATACATCTGAAAACTAAGTTGGAATACTAAGAACACAAAATGGATTTGAGGCTATTTGAGTGGAAAAATATTTCACATAATCCTTCAAGATCTGACTAGCGTTAAACATCCTATATTTTCACATACGGATGTTACACTTTGACATTTAGATTTTTGAAGTCAAAGTTTGTGCATTTTATAAGGCAAATTTAAAATCGAGCAGATATGTTTATCCTGACTGCAACTACTTAAATTGGTGTGTGCTAACAAGTTAGATTATTAATATCTTATAGTTTATATTAGGTAGGTAGATGAATTTACGTCACACTGAAGCAACACAACGGGCTATTGGAGGCAGTCCAGGACCAATCCCACAAGGAAAGAATGGAGAACCACACCTCGTCATTTTGAACCACAGTCAGGTGACGAGGTCAGCACCTGAGCTACCACCCTACTCTTCAATCTTCCACATCGGGTCTACGTAAGAACATTTGAAGCCATGACAGATTTAACGTTCACCAGCCCCCAGAATATTTGGGTCGAGTATCGAGTTCGCAACCCTCCACTTATGAATCCGTGATTTTCGCAACTCGGTTAACACGGACCAAAGGTTTGGATAAGATTAACTGTTTTACATCGCATTTCAACAGCTATTATGATTTGCTGACTGTACGATAGCATAATCAAAATAAAATAATAAATTATTTGCAATACATATCTCGATTTCCTAGATACACAGCCCATTCAGATTAATGTGACCACCACCTACTTTCGACGTCAACGTGAAATAACCAATCACAAAAGATAGGTGGCAGAACATTGCTGTGGAGTGTATATAATGGATGCCTAGGGCATCGGAAAACATTTCAATCGTTGGCGTAATGCAGAAACTTAGCGATTTATCCGACGTCCAAAAGGGCATGATTATTGTCTTTCGGGCCAAGAGTGGAAGCATTTCGGAAACGGCTAATTTTGTGAACTGTTCGCGTGCCGCCGTGTTAAAAGTATACCGTGCATGGCAAAATGGCACTATCCAAAATCAGCGGCTTGGCACATGTGGTGCACCACGGGCTATAGATGACAGAGGCGAACGAAGGCCACGGTGATGCGTTCGTACGAATAGACGTGCAACTGATCAGTAACTCACCGCCCAGATAAACCAAGGGGCTACCAAGAGTGTATCCTCAACAACGGTTCAGCGAACGTTGCTGCGCATGGGCCTCCGCAGCAGACGCCTGGTTAATGCACCTATGCTGACTGCTGTTCATCGGCGACGAAGGCTGGAATTTGCACGCCAGTACCGCAACTGGACGTCCACAGAGTGGCGACAGGTGGTTTTTTCCGATTAATCATGTTTTATGCTCCATTGGACAGATGGACGTTGGTGTATACGGCGTGAAACGTCTGAAAGCAAACACCCTGCAACAATTGTCATGGATCCTCAACCGCGTAATCTAGCGCAGCTGTCCACGGCACTGGAGTCGGCATGGCTCAACATCCCAGGGAATACCTTCAGAAACCTAATTGACTCTCTTCCTGCACGTCTCGCAGCGGTCCGCTCTGCCAAAGGTGGTTATTCTGGCTTTTGACAGGTGGTCACATTAATGTGAGTGGACTGTGTATATGAATAGTTCGTTGTGTTGATCCATGTGGCGTTAGTTAAAATACCTACCTATATAACATATTTCTAACAAAATGTTTCTAAGTTTTGCCTTAAGATTGCAGAAATACCATAACAATGCTATAAGACAAGCATCAGAACCTTCTCGAAAAAGCAAACTCAAATTTTGCTAGTAAATTAAGGAATGTATTATGTATAGATATAATTACAAGAATTATTGTTTAATATCTTATGATTCTACTTTTATCAAAAATAAAATGTTGTGTGGCAATTAGAATACTATTTATACGAAATTCCTCGATATAATATTAAGAATCGCTCGTGTTTTGATGGAAATAAATGTTACATGAGATATAATGCACAAATAACAATTTAAAGAGTTCAGTTAACTACAGTATCAAAACTAGCGAAATCACAAGAAAGACGTTTGTCTTACACCAAAATCGTAATTTTTAACTGTAATCGTTAATTGACAATTCAGATAAATGCAATTAGAATTTGGCTTAGCTTCACCTTTTTGGTTGTTTTTGGGTTTTATGGTAGATAGATAATTAAAGACGTACTGGGGCGACACAATTGGCTTTTGGCGATGGTCATTACCGAAGGGAAAGATCTAAAGACAATGCCTCCTAACTTTGAGGATCTATTTAGCCAATCTGCGTATAAAACAAGACAAAGTCAAGTAAAAAAACGTCGTAAAACAGGAAAAAGAGTTATAAAGGTATAGAGTGGAGCGATGAGAGCAGAAAGAGATAGCTTGAGTATCCCGGAATCATGTCTCCCGTGTTTACTCTATCGCCACCTGATTTGTAGGATTGAAACTACATTCTTCAAAGGGATATGATGCATCAAACTAGAATTTAGGATGACTACAACAAATCCTTTGAAATCTTTAGACCTGAAATTTCACGAAAGGAAATACACCATAAAATGCTTAAGACGTGTTGACAATGTACAAAAACCTAGATTGGAATCGGAAATTTCCTAATTCAGTGAGGAAACAGAAACTACTACATCCACCAAGTCTTGGTAGCGTCAAGATCCCGAGGGGGTATCGGTCATGTAATGGGAACATTAGACATAATTCCCTCGGTGTTCGTTACATTTACATAATTGCATAGTCTTTAAATGAATTAATGCGAGAGTACAGCAAGCCGATCTTCATCCTATTAGCAACATTGTTCTAAGGCTTGAAGATGTAGTAATTGGCAACAATCTTCTTGGTGCTAAGTGGATAGTTTGAATGTGGAATACCTACAATTTTGAAGACATTTTAGGATAATTTAATTGAATACGTTTGTTCAGCTTCATGTTAGAAAGATGCGGAACAATTAAATTTTAAAAAAAATTACGCTCCAGTAACAAAAGGGATGTGAAATTAAAATTTCAGGTGTGTTCAGTTACCTGGACTTATAGTTATTTCTTTTTAACTAAATAGTCGCGAAGCTTTTGTTATCTGGCAAGCACCGCTGAATTCGAACTCGATTTTCGAAAAGTAACTCTGTTTACGAAATCGATTCTAGTACTTATCAATTTACGAATTTTTAGATTTTAGTACTTGTTGAGATACGAAATTGATTCTAGTCATTTTCAATTTGCAAAATCAATTCCAGTATTTTTCGATTCAAAAATCGATTTTAGTGCTTCTCGATTTAAGAAATCGATTTTAACATCCTTTTCATTCCCTCACACAGTGCTAGAAAAAAGCCCGTAGTATTGACCTAGTGCAACAGTAATTAACAATCTACCCACACAATGATAATAATTTAAATGATTCATAGAAACCCTGGTATTTGTGTGTGATGTTTTTTTTAATAATTTTAAAATCACGTAAAAAGAGAAGTATATCGTAACAGATTGGTTTGTTTTGTTGAAACGAAATCGTTCGATTTTTTAAGGAAAGCTTAAATAGCAATCCATACTTCATTGATAGTGTCAGACATTTCTCTCTCTATGTTTTTCCTGAATCATCGCCAATAGCCGTTGTATTGCTCCAGTTAATTAAATACCTTTATTCAGGATGTTCGTGGATTGTTTAGAAAAAATTAAAGGAATAATAGTACCTATCAAGACGACCAATATTTACAGTGGAACCTATGTCTGAAAGTGTCAGAAAAGAGCGAAGTAAATTATCCACGATGAAGTTTCAACAGTTAAAAAAAGAGACATGACGAAATCATAAGTTGCACAATCTCGATCAGATCAGCGAAAGAATGAAATGAGATGCTCAAAGTTCATGGGTGACATTCAAAAGCATGACGTTCAAGGGTTTTGTTTCACTGTTCAAACTGAAGAATGAAAGATTGGCGCACCCTTTCGTATATGTTTAGTGTCGTATTGATCTTGTCTGCTGCAACGACGATTTTTCTGACGACATCTTCCGCAGAGTGTACAGGTGTCTCGTACACCAATAATTTCATGTGGCCTAAAATAAGAAGTCGAATGGATTTAAGTTTGGTGAGTGTGGAGGCCGCACCACAAGTCCACCATGGCCTTACATTAGTCGTTTCGGACGTTTTTATCACCGCAATAATTTGAAGCATTCAGGATATAATGCTATAAAGTACTAACGTTTGCTTCAGCTGTCTTCGATATTTATCGACCTTGATCAGCCAATCAGCTACAAGTGTCAATGCTTCGCATTAGATATATGTATAAGGCGAATGCCTCACTATGATATTCTGGAAAATTGCTGACTCTCTGGCAGAGCAGAATTGGCGTTAGAAGAGATAACTTGTGATTGATGGACATGTTTATAAGTTTCACTTTTCTGACATGAAATGGATTGTGATCATAGGTTCTATTGTAAAAATATTGGTCGTCTTGATGGGTACTATCACACCTCCACCCTTTCTCTACCTCTATATCTCTTGTGGTGTGTGGCTGTGGTTCATTTCATCTACTGGAGAGGGCAATACTTCATAGATATAAATATATATAATCTATTTATTCATCACTAGGTTAAATAAGAATACATTTCAATATAGTGGAAAACAGCAGCAGAGAGCCCCTCACGACCGTTTCCTCCAGTCTCCGTGGGTCGAATCCCTTCTTCCTTTTTCCTCTCCCCTTTTTCTCCTCCTGACCCCGGGTGACCTTTGACAGACACCCCAGCCAACGTCACTAGAAGATGTCTCGTCCCCCCTGCCAGACATTCCTCCCTGTGTTGGCCGGAGAACCTCCGAACCTCACAGGTACTATCACCCCTCCAATTTTTTCTAGACATTTCAAGAACACCCTATATGTTGGTATCTCTATCTTTAACGAATTCTGATGACAGAATATAAAAGCATAACTCTCATCCTAATAATTTCAATACGAATCCCAGGCGGCTTTAAATAATGTTAAAATATAGATCACATTGAGTTTGAAAGGATTCTATATGAACGGATATCGTTCGATAAATGTGATTTTGAAAAAAAAAGTGATTGGTCCCTTAAAATTACTAATTGCAAAATAAAATTAAGGATGCTCCATATCTAGTTTTTAATTTAGAAGTAAGTTACACCGTTGCTTGTTTATTTGCATCAAAATGTTCGTTTGAGAATATTACATTCATAAATACATTTGGCAATTTTAAGGGATTGAAAAGTGTTAGGGTAAATCTTACTCTTTAAATTAATGTAAAACTCAGACGCTTGAATAAATCACAAGGATTTAAATATAGTCAGTAAGGTTAGCTTGTTTCTAGTGGTATTTTGCACCCACATGTCCAAGCATCTACCAGAAACGCAAAATATATATATACAATCTATAACAAAAAAAAAAATCGACGCACCAAGAAGGAGTTGTCTGATTGCCATAATAACTGGTGAATGGTGAAGAATATACATAGGAAAACAAACTATTAAAATTTTAAAATCAACTGATTGATTTATTTCAGAGTTTGACCTTGACAAAAGGCGGATGTCAATAAGGCGTTGGTCCATCTCTGGCCTAGATGCAGGCTGTCATCTGGCGTGGCATAGACTAAAAACGTTCCCGGACGGTGTCCTGCGGAATTTCTTACCAAATTGGCTCCAATTTCATGCTAAATGGTCAACATTCCGGGATGGTTGCAATCGCCTTCCCATACTGTCCTAAATGTGCTCTATGGGAGAGAGATCAGGAGACCTAGCTGACCAAGGAGGTGTTGGAAAAGCTGCAAGACAATTCATAGCAACACGTGCCGTGTGCGACCGATCATTTATCTTGTTGTAAAGTAAGTCCGGGGTGTCGCCAAAGGAACAGTAACACAACTGGTCGTCGAAAGTCGTTTACCTACTTTTGTGCTGTAAGTGTGCCAGAAATGACTGCCCAAAGGGTCCGGCTATCAAAGGAGATGGCACCCTAGACCATAACGCCCTGTTGTGAGCATGTTTGACTTGTGATAGGACACAGGTGGAAACGGAACTCCTCACAAAAGACTGACTATACGTCCCCAGTCAGCGCCATTCCAAGTTGATCGAGACCTGCATCACTGTAAATCTGCACCATATTGGTTCTTCGAATTTTTGTTATAGAGTACATTAATTAGTCGAAACTATAAAAGTTCTAGGTAGGTTCTTAGTTGAATACCGTTGCTCTGGAGCAACACAACGGGCTATTGACGACGACTCGGAATCATTCCCGAATAGAAAGATTCAAGGACAACACCCCGTCCTTTTGAACCACGGTCAGATGACGAGGTTAACACCTGAACTGGCACTACACGCTCCAAACTTCTACACTACTAAAACGTGAGGACATTATGGGCCACGGCAGAATAAACGTGCCCTTACGCACAAGACAGTCTTTGTTTCGATCACGTTTCAAACTTGCCATCTTCTTATTGCCAATCCGCTACTCTTTCAGACGGACTACCGTGGCTTTATAAAGTTCTAGTAATATCTCTTGTCTACTAGTTAGTTTCATAATAGATGTCTATGTTCCTCGAATTTGCAAATAAAACATCACATTTCGAGGAATGATTGTTATAGTCACAAAAGACTAAAAAGCAAAATACTGTTTGGGACATAGTTTCACAAATGACATAATCTGAGAATTCTGTAACAATAAGCTGTACTCTATTTGTACAAGTTCTTTGTTCACAACTGAATATTTTAGAATGATACTAGTAAGGGTTTGGTTCCATATTTACTCTCCACATAGTGCCGAAATGTATGTGTCTGAATACCACTAAAATGTGTTAGTAAGTGCCTTTTCATTTAATAGTATAAAAAACTACGTATTTTAACTACAATTTTTTCTTTTGAATTGTCTAGACATAGTTTCCAATTAATGTATATTTCTTAGTATCTGGATCACTTTGTACTACACTGTAAATTTAAACATTACGCATAAATTGCAGTTTATATTAAAAAAAATATTTGTTTTTTACACCTACACAAAATGGAACACCTTGTCTCTTGCCGTCTAGTATTCAGGTTCACATAAACCTCTATATATTATATTTGCGCACACATGATCTACTTTTAGTTTAAACATTGTATTTGAGGGATAGCTCTAAAGTTCTGGGAATTGCGATCTGGTTGAATAATGCAGTACTAATGACTAATTCTTTCAAGTACAGTCATGAAATTTTAGGATTTTTAGATTTTCGTCAATCCAGATCTGCATTAGCCACTTGGGGATTACATACGGGAGTATATACAGCCCGGGAACAATTTTTCCAATGGACGATTTTGTGTTCAATCATGAATTACGATGTTCTGCAGTGCAAAGCGCGCTCCTCGCCACACATTTTATTCTTTCCTTGCTGCGATACAACCTCCTTATACCGACCAATTTACCCCAAACACTTTATAAATAACACATATTCTAAAGTTATAACTTCAAAAATTATCGACAGAATTGCAAATTCTGAAAGCATGCCTTGGTTTTAACTAAAGTAAGTTAAATAATTTTGATGTTTTATTATAAGTATGTAATACATATATAGCCGAAAATTGTGTTTTACGTCTTTTATTTTTATTTTACAGCAGTTTTCAAAATTCTGACTAAATGCCTGCAGTACAATTGCAATTGATTGGAGTTGTGTTGCAGAACACTTAATATAATTCTGCACCTGGGATCTGGTTGAATGCAGGACTAATGAAAATTCTTTCAAGTACAGTCATGAACTGGTAGGTACTTTAGATGTTAGTCAATGATGATCTGATTTAGATGATGCTTGGCGAATACATACTTAGGTATACAGTGGCAGGTTTAAAAGAATATTTCTAAATAATTGTTTTCCATTTAAAGTACCAGAAGAATCATTCCAAAGGATGTTATTCTAAGGAAATGATCAATAGTATATTTTAAATTTAATCTATTTTAAGAAAATGACAATCCTAAATTAATTTAATTAATTAATGAAAAATTAAAATAGTATATTTCCAAATAATTTTATTCAAAGAAAATAACCAATAGTATCTTTCCAAAGGATTCAATTCTATGAAAATGACCAATATTATCTTCCCCAAAAGATTCTTCCTAAGCAAAATATCAGACGATTCTTCTCATCATTCTGAAGTATTCAAAACAAGAAAAATAGCAATAAAATCTATCCAAATCACACTCTATTTTAAATTAAAGATCAAAGTTTCTTTCCAAACTATTCTCTTCTAACTAAAAGAGGATCGATAGAATCTTTCTAAAGTATTGTATTATAAGAGAAAATGACTAATAAAATTTTCCCAAAGGATTCCATTGATAAAAGATATCTACAAAAAGTCCTTTTTACATGGTCTAAAAAACTAGTTTCGTGTTGAGACAAGCGCATACAGTTAAACGGGAATTAAATTGAAATCTACAATTAAATCAAATTAATAAATTTAAACACTTACAAGACAATTCCCAGAAATTTGTTGAAACATACCTCCAAGTTCAAGAGTATCTCATGATTAGAGTAAAATACCAAAGCGTTAAATGGCTTAGTGGATTTGTTCACTGCACTAGCAACCTGCAAGTTGTAGGCGGCACAGTTCGATTCCTTCCTGGGCGTATATATCTGTGTCAGTAAAACTTCTTGTGTGTGCCGTTTTACTTGACTTAATCTGTCTTGTATTTGACATAGCTTAGTCAAATATGGCCCTTGACACATAGAACCAAACCAACTTAAAACATTAATGACGGTCGTTTAGCGATTAAATTTTCTTTCTTTCTCTGCCTTTAATTTACTTTTGTAAGTAGCTTCCAGTTAAATGAAGTCTAATTATCAAGACTCAATCTTGTTTACAGAAAAGGAAAGAGAACTTAGTGTTAAGTTATTCCATTATAAATAACACAGCTAATCACATACTTCTCTGAAAATTATTATATTTTTTAAACAGTTAAGTACACATTTGAAACGTTATATTTACACAACTGTTTTCACTACCATAAGCATAAATAACTGCTATAGATATAAACTACGCGCTCTTTCGAAACTTAATTGGTTCTTAAAACAGTTTCGGAAGAAAGAAACAATCACCAAACGTTTGTTTACCAAATCATCGAAATGTTGTTTGCACAAGCGTGCGATAAAAGCGAAGTCGTCTAAAACGGTTTAAATGCATTAATATCTTATTAGTTTTTTAAAATATAAACAATTTTTTACTAAGAAGTCGACTAATAAAAGCAATAATTCATGGAGATGTTTAAGGATAATTAGAGGGGATTAAGAATACCATTCTTTTAACAGAAATAACGTTTAGTTTCCGACTGAAATCTTCGAAAAATATTTCTTTCAAAGTGAATAACATTTTGAATGGAGTTTTAATGAAATCTTGATTGGCATTATGATATGTAGGTATGTCTTAAAAATTTATTTTGTGTATCCTTTTGAATGTATTTCTACGCGAATCTCATTCAAAATTGAATGTAATTATCTGGGACATGAAGGTAATGTGAGCTTAAGTACTTTGCTTTTGGGTTGAAAATTACTTGTGTCAGAATTGCATTTTTTAAAGCTTTGTTCGTCTTCAGATCGTATTCAGCCGAGAATTGGAAGAAAAGTATTGGTACTGAACAAATACAAATTTGTCTAAGAGGCATAATTAAGGTTGTAGTTTTGATTTCAGTTACATTTTTTTCCTGAAGAACATGAAGTGCAAGCCTAAAAGTCTAGGAAAAGTTTCTTGGTCATGGTTCTGCCGGCCCTGGTTTCAAACTCTGATTTTGATATGAATATAGTAATTTGGAATTCACTTCAAGCCTAAGTTTATAATCTAATTTAGCATTCGTGGAGTTAGAACTTGCGTGTAGAGTTCAATCCACTATTTTTTTAAGGTACGTTAAACTAATTCGAAACTTCGTGTGGAAATTTAAACGAGAAGGAAAACAAGTTTTCAAATTGAAATGTACAAAGCGCCACTCGAATTCGCAAGAGGGCACTGAATGGCTGAGCGACAGATGTCCACTTTGGGATAAAAGATATCTACAAAAAGTCCTTTTTACATGGTCTAAAACACTAGTTTCGTGCTGAGACAAGCGCATACAGTTAAACGGTATCATTCCTCGGATGATGAGAAGGCTGATATGCACCAGCATTCGTGACGATAAGGAAAATTAGCGAGCCATTGTGAGATAGTACTG
This sequence comes from Metellina segmentata, assembly GCA_947359465.1. NCBI lineage: Eukaryota > Metazoa > Arthropoda > Arachnida > Araneae > Tetragnathidae > Metellina > Metellina segmentata. The sequence continues at coordinate 115,765,065 of OX375875.1, read as the reverse complement.
TGAACGATACCCTGGCAGACCTTTGCGCCAAACCTTCTCTTAAAGTCTGTACAAAAAAAAATTACACTAATTTTTTCAGCAATAAAATTTATTTTTAATGCAATATTTAATACAAAATCAGATTTATCTTTGGAAATCGCTGATATTTTTTTAACATCACCGTAACTAAAAATACATTCTGCGACTTCACTAAGACAACCCAGGGCCATCATGTATCACAGCGCTTGCAACTTTAGACCTGTAGGCGGGCAGGGTTGATTTCTCTCTGAATGTACTTATCTCTATTAATGAATATACTATGCAAGAGTTCATCCACTCTTAAGAGCAAGATTTAATCTATCTTTGAGGGGTTATATTTTTAATCCTGTGAGATAAATCCAGTGCATTGAACCGCTGCTTTACTAAGTACGCATATAAACTACAAAGTATTCAACAGAGTCGAAAATGCATCTTGGATTGAAGAATCATATGAAGAATTCCAACAGGGATGAAAAGCCCTTGTTCTCGGACTTGAGGGTGGTTCTCGTTTCTTTACTTTACGACCTCCAGTAAAAGGGAAGCAAATAACATCGTTTGTAAAGGATCGGAAGTCGATTTTGGGGGTTTTATAGAGTTGATAAATTCTTTGAGATCCCGCAACGCAATCGATGGAAGGGCAGACGGATATCCGAGAAGCGTAAGCGACCAACGTATTAATGGTCCTCGTAGAAGGAATTTTTCATTCGCATGCGAAAGCTGTATTGAATTGTTACAACAAGCAGCTGCTTTTGCAACAAGCAGCTGCATGGTGGTCTTCGTGACCCACCATGTACCCTATATGGACAAAAGTATTTGGACACAGCAAAAATTCGGAGGAGGATTCATCTCAGTGTGTGGTTGTTTTCCTGGTTAGGATTTGGACCATTGCTTTATGCACCTGGTACCATGAACGCTAACGTGTACCTAGAAGTTCTGGATGATTCGGCCTTACCTACACTATTTCAATATTACGGTGATGATGGTAGTTACTTCCAACAGGATCGAACTCCATGTCATACTGCAAAACGTGTGGTGGACTGGTTTCCTGAAAAATGATGGGAATTTGCTTGACTAGCCTGTTTAGAGCCCCGATCTCAATCCGATCGAGCACTTGTGGGACAAACTGAAGCGACAAGTACGATACCGCCAAGCACGCCCATCTTTACAACAATCTCTTCTCCCACCTTTGCAGGAGGCATAACGAGCTTTTCCTGTCCAGACTTACAGAAAATTTGTGGAAAGTAAGCCTCGACATGTTGCAACTGTAATACAAGCAAAAGGAGGACGTACCCGTTACAAGTCCTCACGTTGGACTGACCGTGGTTAAAAATTAAGAGGTGTTGTCCTCGGATCTTTCACTTAAGGGATTGATCCCGGACCGTCGTCAATAGCCCGTTGTGTTGATCTAGTACGTCGTTAATTAAAAATTACCAATTACCTACCCGTTACTAAATAGAATAATAAAGTACTTTTTCTGAAAAGCATGCAGTGCCCAAATACTTTTGTCTGTACAGTGTATAATGTCTTGTTGTAATTTGACTACACAAACAAAATATAAATATGTCGCCAAACAAGGCGATAAAATGCCAAATCAGTAAACCAAGTCCCAAGTCAAATTCTCACAAAGCAATCACGTGATTACTAGTTTACCTGTTGGTCCCGCCTTTTGAAGCTTACCTCAGTACCATCGCTGAGTCTACATATAGATTACGCTCACGGTTTAAGGAGGCATTTGGATCAACTATAGATTTGTTGCATTGGTGCCCTATTTGGTCTCCTTTTAAGATTTGGGCTTAGCAATATTTGTGTTGCATTTATGAAAAAGAAACAACGGTGTGAATAGTGTTGACTTTAAGGGGTCTAAGATGAGCATAGTTTTTCATCTTTTTACTTCTATCTGATCTCGTGGGGCCGCGTTAGCCCAGTCAGAAGAGTAACATATTAGCAATTAGAGGGTTGCGAATTCGAATCCAATTGAATACCATCGTATAAGGGTAGCTGGTGCACGCTAAATCAGACGTGGCCTCAAACGTCCTCACGTTGCCTTTGTGTGAAAGTTTAGAGAGTGGGGTGCCATCTCAGGTGTGACCATGGCTCAAAATTACATGGTGTTGTTCTCAGATATTTCCCTTGGGGTTCAATATCGGACCATCTCCAATAGCCCGTTGTGTTGCATCAGTGAAGCGTTAACTAAATACCTACCTACCTATCCATTCTCGGTTACCTCAGTTATCAAATGTTGCCCTTATCTATTTGCCCCTGTATAACCGAATAATGTCCATAATGTGACGAACCAAACCTTCAGTCAATGAAATACTCAATACAGGGCCATCAGAATGACGGGATACTGAAAATGTATCACAAGAAATAAACCACCCATACATATATGGTTCTTGGGCGAAAATATTAAGATATGTCTAAAGTTTCAAATATATTTCATTGTGTTTCGATGCATGCTCCATTAGTAACATTGACAGACGTCTAAACGATAGTTAATCTCCTGCCATGTCTTCCAAACCATGTCCGAAGTTATTGTTGCAATGGCAGATATGATCCGACATTTTAGGTGGCTCAGATCTGTTCACTGTATACGATAATCTTTTTGTATCCCTAGGAGAAGTCCGGCCGTGTGAGATCTGGGCTTCCAAGAGGCCACGGTATGAGGCCATCCCATCCGCATATTACCAACCTTTACCTGGAATAGAAGACATGGGGAAATTTTAAGCCCACTGATTCGTTGCTATCTCTCTCCGAGATCTATGACGCCACTCACCTATAGTGCGCACTCCGTATGTGTGAAAAGTATCACTATATACTTGTAATGTTTGCGAACAAAAAAGTTGAAACAGCTTCGACCGAAAATAGAATACTAATAAAAAAGAAAGCTTTTACATGATTACCAAGTGACAGTTCAACGGCTTGTGCCATGTACTCGTAATTTGATCGTAAATGTTTTGTGTTTAGTTTTAATTCCAGTATAGATTCTACACGCATGATTAAAAAATAATCCATTTTCGAACTTTAAAGGACACTTGGGACCTTGAACAGAATAGTAGGCGGAAACAGGGGAGTTTTTGGTTATTACTAGGCATCTGTTGTATAGATTCGTTACTTATGTTGCAGAGGTGTTGCCACCGGCTTTCAATTCAAGTAGAAACTACCGAGTAATGAGTAATAGAGTCCACGTGAAGCATCGTTATTAATGATGATGTCACGACGGACGTCATAGTCGACAGTTTGAAACCAACGAATCAACGGGCTTAAAATTTCCCGATGTCTTCTATTCCAGGTAAAGGTTGTTACTATGCATCCTGTCCAATCCATGCGTTTAGGATTTTCATATTTGAGGCTGCGTTGAACGCACCCTTGCCGCGCTTCTGAAGATAGCTAGCATCTGTATCTTGTGAACAGAGTTAAAACTTACGTTCTTTCACTAAACTTCCTTCAAGATACAAGAGTATACGTTTAACAGCTTCTCTGTGATATGGACAGGTTAAAGTTATATAAGTGTAAGTCACTTTTTCGAAAACAAAATACAGAACTTCCACTGCCATCAGTTGACCGTTCAGTAAATTCATTTCAGTTTCTGTGTCTAACTAATTATCTTTTGTTGAATTTGGCTATATTATATCTGGTTTCTGTGTCTAATTCTTTTTTTTTTAAAGTTGACTTACACCACTGTAACTTTAAGCCGTACATATGGTTTTGAAATCCCAACCTTATTTTTTCGATGACCCTGTATTTACCTTTAATACTCCATATATTAGCGTTTTGAGAATTATTCAAATCGGTATGGCTGGAGTTAATGGAAACCCTTTCACAACAATAACATGTTTTGGGTTAAATAATCCTCTGAAAAGAATTTTTTATTTTTCGGGAATTTTATTTTTGATATGAATGACAATCCTCGTCGACGCACTCTTCCATTGTTCGGCGCGTTCTGTCATATTGCTACCCACGTTCTATTTAAAAATTGCGTGTTGCTTTTGAAATGAGTTAAAATATTCGTGGGAAAGCATTTCTCTCTCTGGTTGCGAAATATATTTTTACTTAAAAAAACTACGAAAAATTTTAGAATGAAAACTGAAATGCGTCATTACCATTTACCCAATTCATTCCCGAGGGGAAATATTTTCCAAACATTTTTATAGAAATACACATTTCAGAAGAAATAAATAAATGATTTTGAAAAACATGCAAGTGACAAATTGGGCTTTGAATATTTGGGTCGTAGAGAAAACTTCACATATAGCTTTGTGTATGATTGTATTCATGATATTTATCACACGCATCTCAAGTAGCGAGAGAAGTTGTTTTTACAGCACAGCAAAAGTATTCCAGCAGATATTATATTTTATGCTAACTTTTTATGCAAGGTAGAATGATAGAAATATTTTAGAAATAGTTTATCAAAATTAGTTATTATATTATATCTATAATAAAAAAATGTTCTGTTGAAAAATCATTCTCGTAAAGGATATATGTAAAATAATGCTTAATAAAAAAATTTCGTATATATAGCCGTACTATTTGCTTGAATATATTTGCTATATTCTTTTGAAAATTTTTATAAGGTGAAATAGTTTTTCATAGTCATTAAAATATTCATTTTACTTTGATATTTCAAGAGTGGTCAGCATGGATGAAATCTCTTTCAAATGAAACTTCAGATATATATTCTAGGAATTATTTCATCTTATATACTAGAAATTTAACAGATACACTTTTCAAATACCGAAGTTCATACATTAAAAATAATTTGAAAGAGTATATATTTTGTACGATAATTTGAAAAATATTCGTGGAAATCTTTCAAAATAGATATTTCAGAGAAGATTCGTTGAATGCTTTTAAATTAAATCATGGAAGAATATTCCCGGAGCTTGAAACCTGTGAGTTATAGACGGAGCAGCTTTAATACTTGTAACCAACACTAAGTGTATTTCTCTCTTCTATGTCATCAGCTTTCCTCGTGTGTATATACATTATTTGACTTTATATTGCATTTAGAGTAGCTTGGTCACATATGCCTTTACGCCTTTAAACCCAAACAACCATGCAAAAATATTAGTAACAAAACATTTTATATTTAAAAATGACTGAAAATGTTTTCTGTAACGATAACTAAATAGCGCAAGTATTTCATATGCTTAAAGCAGGTTTTGTGTATGCAGTCAAAAAAAATTCAGAATACGGAAAATACAGCTAAGTGAATCAAGGTGTTAACTTACAGGTTTACCCGAAAATGATATTTTGTGTAAAAGTGCAGCACATTATTGAATGTCATGGTGTCGTTAATTTCACAGGATACTTGAGGATACCGGAGTATTACTCTAAATCTGAAGATTTGCATATAAAAGAGCGACTTAAACCTAGACCCAGATATTGTCCTGATAAAGAAACCAATCCCCGATCGTCAGGGAGTTATTAGTCTTATTTGGATTAAGGCACACGCCGGATATGTCGGGAACGAACGAGGAAAAAAGATCGCAAAAGGCGCCACTCAGGACCCGAATATAGATATAAAGACTAAGAGATCCAGAAAGAACATAAAAGGACTTCTGAAGGAGGAGCAGTCAAAAGAATGGCAATTACGTTGAGATAACTCCACCATGGGAAGAACAGTACATAACTTATACAACAAAATCTCAACCAGGAGACTCCAAGGTTCATTCGAGATAAATCAACTGTGGACGGAGCATAGAGCCCTATGGAAATTCCAACATAGATATTTTTCAAAGACTAATATGTATAAATGGGGAGAAGAGGACGATACAGTTTACCATATTATCTACTAGTGCAGACAATGGAACGCTATTGGAGAAAAAAAATTCCAGGGCATTACAAACATTTTGATAAAACAACTAGAGAAGGCCTTAAATGCATAATGAAGGGAATTTTGGACAATAGATTACAAGAAATGAAAGAGACAGGATAGTGAAGTTGATGCAACAAAAACAAACCGTATGCCTATTGGGGGGGGGACCAAAGCAAACATATAAAAGAGCTACTATTGCAGTGTAACCAAGCTTAGAGAGCAGAAAAGATCTCTTTACGCCGTAAGCTTTCTGTAATGTGCTTCTTGATGGGGACAAAATCCAAGTATGGATTTTTGCTCAAAAATAAAATATAATTCACTGCTGTCATCGAAAATGTAACATCATAAAAGGCAAAAGATATCAAAGTCATATTTATTACACAAATAATATAAGTACAGACGTGAAATTATTGGAATTGCACCCCTATTCAAATTGCTGAACATGAAGAACTCGGTATTTGTGTAGCCGTTTTGGGCAGGAATAGCTGCTGCTCCACGTCTTGGCATTAAAAGAAAAAGGCTTCGGAAGTGTGTTTGCGCCACCGATGTAGAATAGTCGCAGGCGTAGACTCCAGGACAGTAGCAGAAATGAGAAAAAAAAATCCCTCTGCTGCAGACGACGTTGAACTGAACCTACAGGCTGTTGTGCAACACACCTCATTTTCTTGAGCTAGAGTTCTTAATGTTACAGTGCGATTTATGTGCACAAAATGTCAGCCTTCTTGTACGGTGCTACGACAATGATGTTACAGTCGTTCTTGTATCTGTCCGTTCGTCTCTCCTATTTCCTTCGATTTCATTGCGGCTTGATTTCGTCCGACGTGAGTATCAATTTACTCAAAGGATAATTCTCACTCAAACTCAAAAACGTGCTAGTGCGACTCACGTAGTTGACAAGGCATAGTTTAGCTTCCTATATAGAAGAACAGTGAAAAACATAATTATCAAACCGGCTGTTCGTCCATTTTATATTACTTACAGGAGAGTTGCTAGATCACATTCTTTGCATATATGCTACTTTTGAAATTATTTGTATATCCTTCCATAATCTTTGCATCACGAAACTTTCAATGCTACTGGATGCTCCCTTCGTGATGTTACATTTTTGATGGCCAAAATTGTATGCATATTGCTTATACATGGTTATATTACGGACATGGGACAAACTTGGAGGGGGTGGTACAGCTTACTAAAACATACATTTTTCGTATAGGAATGTATGGTCAGAAGTGACGCGTGGAGGCACGAGCACAAAACATGATACATGAACAGAAAAACATTTGTTTATTTACAACACCATGCAAATTGTTTATTTGTATCAATGCTCAGAATTACGACCACCAACAGTAATAAATGCTTGACAGCGTCGAAGGAGTGATTGGCGAAGAGTTCTAAAAATGCCAGGCATGCTATATTATCATATTTTTCTGGAAGAGGTTTTACCAGAATTGCTGCAAGATGTTCCGACTGTCGTTCGTAATCGCATGTGGTTTCAGCATGGTGGTGCGCCAGCCCATTTCAACGTGGTTGTCCGCAATTACCTGGATGCCAGTTTTGCGGGGCGATGGATTGGACGTGGTGGACCAGTCCGATGGACACCACAATCGCCGCATTTATCGAGCAAGGATTACTTTATATGGGGGCATCTGAAAACCATCTTTTACGGGACTCCAGTTGTCTCAATTGAGGACCTCGTTGCTCGACTATCCATCGCGGCTGCAAGCGTGCGCGAAATGCTTGGCATCTTTGGAAATGTTCGCCAATCACTCCTTCGACACTACCAAGCATGTATTACTGTTGGTGGTCGCAATTTTGAGCTTTTATTGTAAACATTGCTGCAAAGAAACAGCTTGCAAGGTTGTTGCAAATAAACAATGTTTTTCTGTTCATGTCTAATTGTTGTGTTCGTGGCTCCACGCGTCACTTCCGACCCTACATTCCTATAAGAAAAATGTATGTTTTAGTAAGCTGTACCACCACTCAAAGTTTGTCCAAATGACCGTAGAATCACCCTATATAAGCAATATGCATTCAATACTGGCCATCAAACATGTAACACCTCGAAGAAAGCATCCAGTTGCATTATTAGTCCGACTATTGGCGATGGTTAGGGACAAATCCTGAAGAGAAAGATACGAGGACACCTCGTATTACTAGATGAACATTTGAGTTGGCCCACCACTCTCCAAAGTAGGTGAATGAAAAGTAGTTGAATGAATTATCAACTTTCTGCTGATGATCATTAGCATTTAAAACATAGTGTAAATATGGGCTCATTTTTCCTTCATAGGGTTGGAAATACTAATTCAATTTATAAGTATAGAAAAAACTGGGATCCTTAGAGTGAAAACATTGAATTAATTTATAAACGTGGAATAAACTGGACATTGTGTTGATAGAGCTAAATTTATTTATAGATATTGAAAAACTTTCAGTCCATTTCGTTTTTCACCAATAAAAATATTTGATGAACCTAATATAAAATCTTTAATATTCAGGAATATTTTTCCTAGAAACCCGTAAATTCCCTCTCATCTCACTTAAGGTTTCTCAAGGGATAAAATACTCCCTAAAAAGTAAATAAACATTATAAAACCTTGTTTCTTAGAATTTTAGCGCAAAACAGGCGTTAACGAAGCAATAACAGGGGATTTTATAACCGTATTTCCCTTTGGAAAAACTCGCCGCGGAATCTAATAGCTCTAGTACGCCCAAAGAGAGAGCAATCGTATGGTTTTTGATCCATAAAAGGCCGTTTTATGTGAGCAAAACTTGAAGTGGCTCTTCCTATAAAAGAACTAAGGTCCTTAAAGAAACATACTAAGGGGACTTCTGCAATTTCATTTCGCTGCGGATGGCTCTCAAGGGAACGCAAATCGATCAGATCTCTGCAGCGTTCGCCTATCGATTCTAAGTGAATATGGATTTTTCGGTGATTTCTGTATCGATTATGGTAACATAAGAAGATCGATTCTTTGCACCGTTAACCAGCAAAGAGGTTTTGAAGAATCGATTGCTTTTCCTGGTTGTAAAAGTTCAAAGAAAGATTAAAAGTTTTGTCCTGGAATTCAAATACGCGCGTCATTTTATTGTTTTCCTTTGTTACTTTGGTGTTTATGGAAATAAAGTTCTTGAAAAGAGAATTTTTGATAAAAAAAATATGAGAACTTAAAATGAGGTTTCTGAAAACTGTTTTCTAAAAATATCATTTTATGCTACATGAATATGAATGATGTGTGTGTGTGATTCTGCTTTTTGTAATAAAAACTAAATTTCGTGTCAATTACACTCTATATCAAAAACAAATCTATGCACCAAGGAGTTGTCCGATTGCTATAAAAATTGGTGGATGTGAAGAGAACATACATAGAAAAACAAACGATTAAAATTTCAGATCAATTGAATTATTTATTTCAGAGTTTGACCGTTACAAAGGGAGGAAGACAATAAGTCGTTAGTCCACTTCTGACTTGAATGCAAACTGTCACCTGGAGTGGCATGGACTGAAAAAGTTCCCGGATGGTGTCCTGCAGAATTTTATGCCAAATTGTCTCCAACTGTCGGGTTAAATGGTCAACATCGGGGATGGTTGCAATCGCCTTCGCATAACGTCCCAAATGTACTCTAAGGGAGAGAGATCAGGAGACCTAGTTGGCCAACGAAGTGTTGGGAAAGCTTGAAGACAATTCATAGCAACACGTAACGTGTGCGGCCAGGCATTATCCTATTGAAAAGTAAGTCCGAGGTGTCGCAAAAGGAACGGGGTAACACAACCGGTCGTAGAATGTCACCTACGTCCCGCTGTGCTGTAAGTGTGCCAGAAATGACTACCAAAGGAGCCCGGTTATCAAAAGCGATGGCACCACAGAACATAACGCACTGTTTTGGGCATATGGAGCGTTAGATAGTTGGGGCAGGATCTCCACGCTGACCTGGACGTCTCCAAACAAGTCTTCGGTTGTCGTAACGACGCAGCTCTAAACGGGACTCGTCACTAAAGACTATACGTCCCCTGTCAGCACCGTTCCAAGTTGATCTAGCCTGGCACCACAATAGTTGTGCACCTTCTTGGTGCGTCGATTTGTTTTGTTATAGAGTGTATATTGTTGAGATACTTAATGATTACAACGTGAAGTATGAATTGCGTAAATTGAAATGCATACCTTCCAGGTTTCCCATGCGTGTTTAAATATGGCCTTCGTTCCATAAATCCTGAAAACTACCAACCATCCATATTTCTCAATTCTATTAACCTTCTAAGGTTTTCGCCCAGATATCAACCATCAAGACCTGACAAATTCATCAAGATCATCAATACATTGTCATCAAGATATTGCCGATTTTTTTATGATGATGAAATTCAAATTTGATCATTCTTCTTCAAATTACGAGGTGTCGTCCATCAAGATATGATCAATTTTGCTGATGATGAGATAACGTGTAGAGTCAACCACAATGAATGTTTAAAGTAAGCAATCTCTATAAGTTTTAAAATTATGTTCATCTCTCCAAAAGTTTCTAGTCCAAGGGTTATTAATGTGGAATCAGAACCAATATGTAGTAGCGATGCTACATCGATGTCGATGTTTTCAAAACATCGACGTTTTTTAAAAAAACATCGATGTATTAGGGTCGATGTTTTTGTAGCATCGATGTTTATACCTGTCGATGTTTTTACGTTGTCAATGTTTTATTTTTAAATAAAAAAAGTACCGTTATAAAAATTAAAAAAAAAAAAACAAGTAACATAATTTTTATAATTAGCAAATTGAACATACTTTTAGAACAAAGTGGCCAAGGGTGAAGGGTCTGAAAAGTAGGGAGGCGATGTCGATGTTTTATAAAAAACATCGATGTATTGGAGCCGATGTCGCATCACTAGTTGCTAAACCAGTTTTAAGAAATGGGGAAACAAGTTTAAATACACTGAATTTTAAAAACATCGATGGTTTGGGGGCAATGCATTATCAACATCGATGTTTTAATTTTGAACATCGATGTTTTGCTGTCGATATTGCATCACTAGGTGCTAAACCAATTTTAGGAAATGGGGAAAAAAGTTTACATACTCTGAATTTTAAAAATATCGATGGTTTGGGGGTGATGTTGTATCACCAGGTGCTAAACCACTTTTAAGAGATGTGGGAAAAGTTTAAATACACTGAATTTTAAAAACATCGATGTTTTTGGGGCGATGTATTATTAACATCGATGTTTTAATTTTGAACATAGATGTTTTGCTATCGATGTCGCATCCCTAATATGTTGATAATTTCTAATAAAAACACCTTTTATTTCAAGACATTCTTAGAAGAGCTAATTTCAAATTTTCGATAGCAAAATAAAAAGTCATAAATGGTTTAAAATTGCGCAAAGGAATTTTTCATAATTTGTAAATATTTCCTCACGCAGATCCGAATTTAATTTTTAGTAAATTGAACTTTGAAAATTGCGGACATCGTGTATTTAATTTTAAATATTAAAATGTTATGCAACAGAACTACTGTACCTACGGCGCTTAAAGAAGTGCTAATGGTGCTAGTCACAAAATTTTAATTACCGTGCAACAAAACATACGAGTAGTTAAAGTGTTTGAGGAAATTGTACCAATTAATTCTCGTTCTAACATGTTCGGGCCGTAGACGGTGGAGTTAGAGTTAAATATCACCAAAATATCTCACTTCCGGATACAAGTATGTTATTTTGCACAGTGATTATATGCACACCAGACAACAAAAATCTGCCGCTACACACTTGATCAGAGGTCATGACCCACTGTGGTAACGTCATCAAAATGGCCGCTGCCGCCAGAAGGTAAATAGGTTCGAAAATATGCTCAAAACTCCATTACCGGCCATAATATTGTAAAATTGAATACACTATTTGAAAGCTCTTTAAAAAAGCTACAATATTAAAAAGACTGTAACATCAAGGGATAAGAACATAATTTTGCCGTTATATAAGGGTTTAGTAAGACCACATCTAGAATATGCTGTACAATTCTGGGCTCCATATATGAGACAGGATATAGAATTAATTGAAAGGGTTCAGCACAGAGCTACAAAAATAATAAAGGGGATAGCAAATCTCGACTACAATGAATGTTTAAGTAAGCTAAACATGTATACACTGGAAAGAAGAAGAAGGAGGGGGGGATTTCATTCAGCTTTTCATGTTGGTAAAACAAGGGGACACAGAGGGATTACATTTCATTAGGGATAACAGAACAAGGGGTCATGGGTATAAATTGAATAAGACACATTTTAATCGGGATTTAAGGAAAAACTACTACTTTAATAGGGTAATAGACAGTTGGAACGCGTTACCAGAAAATATAGTTAATTCAAAGGGAGTGTACGAATTTAAGATACAATTGGATAGTCAGTGGGAATTGGGGAATTCATAAACAAAGGACCAGTCTTGTTGGGCTTGAGCCTATAGCTGGTCGTCAATATTTGTATTTGTATAAAAAAAAGATCATGCCCTTATTTTCTTAGACAAATGGTTTGGGAGTTATCACAACGACAACTTGAAAAGGAGTGAAAAACAAGAGTATCATTGAACTTTTCGCTGCTGGTGGTATATTATGCTGGTGGCTAGTGATTTTACTGTCTTAATCTGTACTTTTCCAAAAAGGATTAGATAAATTCAACCATAAAAAAATGTACGACAATCCAGTCATCAATGAGGACATCAACTCACCATCGGTAATACGAGGCGCAACAAATAATGTGTCTGCAATTTTCGCAATGTTAATCCCAACCAAATCACGGTTATCACAGCGGATCAACCCATCTACTTGCTGAAATCTCTTCAGTTAGCCATGCCTAATGAATAGGGCGAAGGCAAAATTTGTTACTTCACACTTACTTTTCACAACACATCAATTAATTTACTTTTTCTGTAATTTTTCATTATTATGTTTTTTGGTAAATAGGAGAGAGTGCTTGAATTTAATTATTAAATGTTTTTTATTTATATTTATTGCATACACAATTATTGGTTCGATATATATAGCGAGATATATATGATTTCATGTATGGTATACCTTACTAATTATAAATAATATAATGTGTTGCATATATGCTGCAAATTTGTAATTAAATATTTGAATAATTGAAAAATGCGTGTAATTAAAGCCGATTTCTTACATTTTTACCTGACTGAAAAATTCTTAAAACTACGGATTTTTTTCTTTGGTACAACTGAAAACTTCCATCGGAGGTTAGCACCTCTGCTTACATAACATTCATCAGGTTCGATGGAGACCGTAAAGGAGGCCGGGCAAATTATCTTCACCTAGCAGAACAGACTCATTGAAAATATTGCACCAACCGTTTTCAAAGAGCTTTCAAGTAGTGTATTCATTTTTCACAATATTATGGTTGCTAATGGAGTTTTGAGCAATTAAACGAACATATTTATCTCCTCATGATGGCCATTTTGACGACGTCACCACAAGTAGGCCATGACCTCTGTTCAAGTGTTTCTCGGCGATTTTTTGTTCACTTGTATGCATATAAGCACTGTGCAAAATCTCACACTGGTAGCCAGAGGTGAAATATTTTTACGCCTCAAAAATTTTGTACCCTACTATGTATATTCATAATAGAAGCTATGTATATTCATAATAGAAGCTATGTATATTCATAATAGAAGCTATGTACATTCATAATATATTGATTTTTTCCATTTAATTTCTTCCGGCTCAAATAAGTTTAATCGTTATAGTGATACCGTACGTAAAGTGAAGATAAAGGAAAAAAGAGATAGTGCAAACAAATTTTAAATAAATTACTTGCGAAGAAAAAAAATACGTTTAAAAGAGATAAAGTTTTAAGGAGATGTTTGCCGATGGTATGAGACAAATGTTTGCAAATTTTAAAATGAGCTTACTCAACAAAAAATGTAAATCTTGTTCGGGACTTGAAATCTTACTTAAGCTAAAATGTTAAGACTCTTGCTTACAAGAAAAAATTTGGAAATAAATTATAATCTTTAATGTATTTATAATGGCCATACACTAACCAATTCAAGTAACATACCTGCATGAAGTTTTCGTTATTTTGTTATTATGTGCAGTAAAGAATAAAAATTAGACTTCTAATCACTGAGCTTCTAGAGACGCCGAGCTTAAAGAAGTCTTTAGGGTGTATTATTATCGCCTGACTTACGGACTTATATCCTTGTTTATTACTGTGGTAAATACCAGCTTAATTGATAATGTGTGCACTTAAAATTCAAGCAGCATGGCTTTTAAGACCAAAAGAATCTCAAGTTTTAAGATTGTATCTCTGATTCATCGACTGAATGTGTTACAATTTGAAATACTGCTCTAGAAATAATTGAATAGACAGACGCCCAAGGTTATTTTAGTAAAATATAAAAAATACAAGCGTGATTATATATCGTGTAAAAAAGTAATAATACATTGCACATTCTCTGAATTCTATTTGCGAATGAACATATGGTTTTGAGGATTATCCCTTCATATGATTTTTATAGCTCATATTTTGTAAAGAATTTATGAAGTCGTTCATTCACAAATAATTTAATACTTTAACGAATGCAAATAATAAATGTTTTTGCTTCTGTAATTGATTTTTCCATTTTTATCTTCATTTCTCTTATTTGGTTGTTTGTTCTCCTTCATAGAAGATGAGTTGAATTTATTTTATCAGGAATGTGCCTATTTGTTTTTATGATCAAATCTATTTTAAAAGCTATGTTTCTCTTATTTGAAAATATCTTTATGAATGTTTTCATATTCATACGTGATTAGGTGTCGACTGTTTGTAATGTAAAACGTAAATACCGCACAAACATAAAAAGTAAGAGAAATTATCAATAAAAACTTTCTATCAGAGAATGATTGCATTTGCCTGAATAAGTAAAGAATTATATGTTGTTTCTATGTATTCCATGATAATTTTAAATTGGTAGCGGATATTTAACGTCTTACAATGTTTACAATGTATTTCAACGTATAACAATGTAAAACAATGTTAATCCCGCATTTCATAAGGAATTAATCTTAGTGAATACAAATTGACCATCCTTTTAATTCAAACTAATTTTAAATGGATTCTGTATGAAGAAATGTTAATTTTAATCATCATTTTGATTAAAAAGTAACAAACCAAGCGCTTACAAATTAGTGATGTAGACTACTTTGTGTTCACTGGTATTATGAGATGGTTTGAGGAATTTAATAAGAATGCCAGTGTTTTCGAGAAAGCTAATATGAAACATGAATATCCCACTTCCAAACTTACGTTTATTTGACAATATCATATGCAACAAACGTAATCAGATTTCGACCAGCAAAACTGACATTATATGCAAGACATTACTTGGGAAACAAATGAGATTCAAAAAACAAACTCGACTTAATTTTCAATCTACACTGTAAGATTCTATGTACTCTTTGAATAGAAAGTACTGTATGAAAAACTTAAAAACATTTTAGCTTGAAATATTTCATATTTAACGTAAATGTAGTTTTACACAAAATGGGAACCACATTGAACCTTGTAAAATTGAGCATTGACTCTTTGATTTGTAGTTTCAGATTGATTTGAGTAAGATTAATTAATATGTTCATAGTATACAGAAGATTCCTAAAGTAAGATTTTTTCACATAAAACTATCACTGGAAATCTTAATTTGATTTACCTAAATATTGCTTTTACAAATAAAAATATACATAATGTATATTTTGAATAATTGTCAGTGTAAGTATTGAAGGGTGTTCTAAATGAATAAAATTGCAAATACATTTACAAACATAAAAAGCATCACAAAATCACATAGCATAAAAGCAAGTATCAATAATAATGGCCAGCACTATAAAATTGAACCATGAGATACAACATAAAAGATTCATACACGAAAACAGTACGACATACAGATTTTTAAGTCTTCATATTCGCATATAAAATAAGACAATTCGTATAAAAGTAATATCAATAAAACATTTTCAAAATGTGGCAAAGAAATTTTAATTGATTCGGTATACTTACGATGCAATTTACATAATTTATACTAAAACACACTGGAATTATTGCGAATAAATCGTGCAAAAAAACTAAATCTGCACATAACAGTATATAACAATAAAAAATAAACTATGACCAGACCTAACATCAGAAAACATTTCAAATACAACATAATGTAATCACCGGATTTTAACAAAATCAAAAACGTTTATCCCTTATTACACAACAGCAGTTTGATCTAATCGCGGATTTGAAAATCATACCTTTAGTTACGTGTGTCTACGAAATATTTTTAACACATAGTACTGCAAATTGATATCTGATAGTTAATTTGTTGTCAAGGCGTTTGTAACGAAATAAACAATATAATAGTTTTTTACAATTACTTGAGCAATTTGAATAGAGAATAACTGAAAACACTTGCTTAACAATTTTTCAATATTTAGTTGGATGAAGGCACTTTACATTATACACAAACAAAAAAGGTCATAGCTAATTACATCAAATTTTCACACCCTTTTCACGTATTGTAGGTCTATTTGTTTTCTTGATTTGATCTGGATTCCTCATTATGCGGATACCACTCCTCTTATCATAGAGTAGCAAATAATTTACTCAACTAGCAGCTTCAGAGGAATGGGAAGCCAATACATCAAATTGACTGTAATGCGTATGAAGACCAACACTCTCCGAATCACACTCTTAACAAATGGCGTGCAGAGTTTAAGGACACTTAACAGATGTAAGTCACACTTACATTCTAAGGATCCACTGAGTCTAGCGCAGCAATTTGGAGTCCCCTGATTACACGTTTATGTCGTCACTCATCGGAAGGCTGTCACCGTCCGACTCGAGAATGAGATCGAATGAGTCGTCAAGGAGTCCAGCAGCGCCCAACCCTGCCCCCAGGAGATCGGAGGGGTCTATGGCGTCAATGACGGATTGGTGGGACATCAACATGCTGTCCAGCACCCTGTCATTAGCCGAGGCGTCGCCTCCAGAGGCATCGGCCTGATTGAGGATCTTCGTCAAGGCAGCAATGTAGTTCACAGCCAGCCTGAGAGTCGTGATCTTGGTGAGCTTAGTGTTGTCGGGGCCGGCTTTTGTCGGGAAGGCTGGAACCACCTTGCGGAGCGTCTCGAAGGCGTCGTTGATCTCCTGCATTCTGGTGCGTTCCCTGGCGTTGGCCGTCCTGCGCCTGTACTTGCTGAGAGGTGCTGGCCTCTGCTTGGGCTTGGGCGTCTTCTTGGCCACCTTCCGTCGGATCTCGGTCTCGATCCGGTTCTTGATGGAGCGCTGCCGGAGGTTGTAGTTGGGCAACCGGACTGGGACGGACTCCGGGTTGTCCGTAGCGATGGAGTCGTCCATGGAAGAACAGGACTCTACGGCGTCGGTGTCTGGTGATTTTTGGTTTGAGGTAGTGGTGGTGCACTGGGGGATGTCCATGGTGTCCCCTCCATCGTCCGATCCGGCGTGAAGATACTTGGACGTGAACATGGAACTGAAGTCGAAGGTGGTGTCGACGAATTTCGGAGTGTGGAGGACGTTGTCCTCGATCCCGAATGAAGCACTGACAGCCATCTTTGAAGACAAGTTGGTGGGAATGTTTCTAAATTATCGGAATCTAAGTCTAGAAGCTGGAGGAATGATCTTCAGGAATGAAAGTCGTAAACTGATCTTCTTCTTTGGCTCAGAAAGCACTATGGTTGGTGACAGATTTGGGAATGTGTCATAAACTTTTTTCGCACATGTGCTGTTCCGTTGTATCTAAGTTCTGACATCTGACGAAATCATGCAAAAGTGACCAGCACTTGAACATTCATTAACTAGTATCTTGCCCACATGCACCTGTGAATAGAAAACAATTGATTTTATAGTTTCAATAAACACATAAGCAAATAAGTAATTGTATTTAATATATTTATCTCATCATAACAAATATAATTAATTTTATAGGAAATGCTTTAGTTAAATTTATTACAGATAAGTTAACTCTGGATACAAGCGTTAGTAGGAATAATCCACAACTGTCATTATCATATGCAATGCTTTTTATCAACATCATCAATATCTCCAATATCAGCTTTGAATGTTTTCCTAATACTGTCTTTTTCTGTACTCAAATTTCTTGTCTATTACGTATTCACGTGTTCATAGTCAAGTACTGTTTGAATAAAAATTCATTTTTACAGAAGTACTGGGTTTAATTTATGTACCACTAAGTAACAGTATTTTAGTGCATAATATATATTGAACGAATATGCACCTGTTTCAAAATTTCAGTTTAAAAAAGTAAGTACTAAAATTTAGTAATAAAAATTAAACGTTAATCTGAAACAAGTATGCTATAAAACATCAGGTTAACCCTTCAAGTGGTTTAGTCATGATAGCTCGTCCATCACATCTTACCTGTTTTCCTGAGGCATTTTGTCAGCCACTTGGAGAGTTAAGTTTAGTGACTTTTTATCCGTTAACCCTCCAAGTGGTTTTGACCAGATATTTCGTCCATTAATATCTGACCAATTTTACTAATTGAGAGATATATCTGTATCAATATATTGCCGATTGTATGATGATGACATCCAAAAGATCTGGTCAGTTTTGCTATTTGCGTCTAAAGGAGGGTTAACCAGGAGGTCTTAAGATACGTTACTCCTCGAACCAACCTTTCTATAGGATCTATTTCACGAAAATCTTATTCAACTACCATTTCACGTAAATTTCTAATGCAATAGGATCATTTGTCCATCGCTAATTTCTTTTCAAATCTCTTAACACCAAGAAAGGAACTTCATCTTTTCTGGCATCAAGAGACGAATGGAGCCAGCGGAAAGTTTAAAGGAAATATGCACACAATGAACTTCACCTAAAGGGTCAAAAGGCAACGAATCTATAACGCTCGGAGCATTACTACCATAATGCCGAAGTGGCAAAGGAAATCCTCCCTCAAAATGATAAGGGATGAAAGATGGTGCATTCAGTGGGTGGTGTCTGTTTAAACCAAACCATCGAATCCTTTCTGAAGCACTAGCCTCGCCGATTTCCAGACGGATTGCACAAATTTAATATCCCCAAGAGATATAATAAATGATAATTGTAATAGTCCTCCACAATGCTCATACAGAATACAAATCCAAAGGGTAGTCGCAGACTGGGAATCATCACAGAGGAGGTGAAGTATCACTTGACCTCTTATTGTTGAAACTTTCCCCTTTTGGAGCGCGGGTGCATGGAGCTTTATGGCGCTAGTGTGCAACACCCCCTTGCATCGGGTCTCCTAATTAAAGGGCGTACACCATCCTCGTAGGACGTTGGGGTTAGGCTTCCAAATCGTGACCGCTGGGTGTACTGGGAAAGGGACCGAGTGAATAAAAATGAGGGACAGGGCAAGTAATTAAATGATGGAAGGAGATGCTATAAATACGTGAGACAGATCGCGTTCCTTAAGCTATGTGTGCCCAGCGTCGTTCCTGTTTTAAATGAATTGGGTACACCCAATAACTTTGAGGTTCAACTGTGTCGTCCTTATTGATTGTAATGGGTGAGAAATCCGATCCAACCAAAGATACATTTTAAGCAAATCTCAATCCATCAAAGACACAATAGCATAAAGTATCCTCACGTTGGTGTGGTGTGGAACTTTGGAGAGGTGTGGTGTCAGCGCAGGTGTTGGTCACGTCGTCTTACCATCCTCCCTCAAAATGGCGCCTGGTATTTCCCCCTCGTAAAACCCCTCGTATTTCAAAATTACGAGGTGTTGGCCTCTGTTCTTTCCCTTGGGGATTGATCCAGAATCATAGCCAATAGCCCTTCGTGTTTCTCCAGTGCGATGTTACTTAAAATAACTATTTCATAAATCGTAATAGAATCTACTTTGTTATTGAAATATTGAATGATTTTTCACACGTGGTGAAAATATGGATTAATTATGCTGAAGGTGCAGAGTATTTCGAAAATATATGACCGAATTGTAAAGGATGGTAGAGGGGCTCAAAATAAGCATTTATAGAGAACACACGTACATTCAAGACAGACAAACATCCATGCCTAACACCAGTTTTGAACCAGGAGCCTTTGAATCCCAAAGCAACATTCTGACCGCTGTTCAAATTTAGAACAGTTCGTCCATTTTCATAACTATACATGAGGTGCGTATCTGCTAGCTCCGAATTAGCGTAGTTATGCATGCAGTTGAAAATCCTAACGACACAGCAATGATGTTATCTACTGGTCTGAACAGCACCCCCCCCCCCTACGACCTAAACTTGGTACTTCCGAACGCATAATTCTGGGGCAAAAAATGTTTATTTTGGGCCTCTCTACCACCCTTTTCAATTTGGCCACATAATTTCGAAACACCCTGTTTTGAACGCTAATAGCTTAGTGTATTATTATGAAATACGTTGATATACAGAGTTATTGGATTGTGTTTTGATTTTCACGAATTTAAGGATTCTATTGCACCGTTTGGTTTTCCCTACATTAGTTTATAGTTATTTACAATTTTTTGTCTTTCCTGAGTATGAAATACAAACTTGACCATTCCTGAAAGTATACAAACTAAGAGCATATCACAACACTGAAAATTATTTCTTCATAAAACTCTGCAATGAATTATGGTAATTGCATTTAGATTAATGTTTTCAATAATTAATGTTATGGTTTTAAGTTTTTAATTTTTGGTAATATAATTTAATATTATGCTGTATATTGAATACCTGTTTAAAATAATCTACGTTTTCAAGAGAAATTCAATAGTGTATGATGTATAAGGGATTCAACCAGAACGATCACCTCGATATTCCTTCAGAAAGTTTTAAGTTGAAAAATCTGCATTTATGTTGTCAGTTCTATGATTAGTTATATGGTATTTGTTTGGATGATGTAGCACGTCATTAGCAAAACTGACCAGATCTTGATGGACTAGATATCTCGTCATTAGAAGAGAACTGACCAGATCTTGATGGACTAGATATCTCATCATGAGAAGAGAACTAACCAGATCTTGATGAACGAAATATGATCTTGATGAACGAGATAACTCGTCATTAGAAAAGAACTGACCAGATCTTTATCTCGTCGTCATAAACAAAATCGGAAATTTCATGATGACGAGATATCTCATCATCATCATATTCTTGATCACATTTGACTAGATCTTAATGAACGAGATGACTCGTCATTAGAAGAGAACTGAACATATCTTTATTTCGTCATCATCAAAAAACGGGACTATCATGATGACGAGTTACCTCGTCATCATGATATTCTTGACCAAATCTGACCAGATCTTGATGAACGAGATAACTCGTCGAAACAACCTTGGAGGGTACAATTATAAAATAACCTGTTCATATTTTGCCTTGAAACGTTATTTTCTGACAATGCTTTCATTTTACGATATTTAAGTTACTTTTTGACAAAATCAGATCAAGAAACAAGTGAAATGAGGTTTGCTTGATCTAATTAATGACGTCACTGTTCAACGTTTACGTAATTCACTTCTCTAAGTATTTATATATGAACTGAAGTAAGGCTTTGGTTGTAAGTAAAGTTGAAAGGGTTTGAAAGCTTTTCAATCCTTCATGTCTTCCAGAAGTAGTAATTTGATCCTAAACTTCCTGACAAATTATCTATCGACTCGGAATCCGTTTGCGAAATCCTTTCATCTTAGAAGAAAGTCATAATTTTCACATATCTGAAATACATAGGATTTCGTTGGATTGAAGCTGCGTAGGATCAACTAATTGAAGAACTAACGCGAGACGATCTTTTGTGAAAATTCTTAGCGATTCTGAAAGTTACTAAGTAATAGAAAGCTTTATAGCTTTGAGAAAATTTCGAAGTAATAAGTTGGCTAGGAATAATCGAAAATGCTCTTACAAGACATTTATTTTTATACGGAATAACCTCTTTAACTTTCTCTCACACTCTAAACAAGTATATAAAACTCTGACTTGTTCAGGAAGGAATTGGATTACGTTTTTTACTTATCTGACTTTTATGCAAGTAAATATTTCGCTCCGTTGGAAGATATTCAGAGGGAAAAAATTTATATTTATACTCTTTTACATGAAAAACCGTTAATTTCAGTTAATTTAATTAATACCAGACAGTTTTAAAGTACCTTTCTTACGAAAATTTGCTTTTCATTCTGAATTGTTCACAATACTAAACAATTGACTTTAACTCAAGAAAATTTGTTTGAAAGAACAGTGAATTATTTGACTGGGACCTAAGATTTGGGTAAAACTGAATCAGCCATCGCATACATTATCGCTGGAAGAATTAATACAGTTAAGGACTGTTCTAAAGGTAGAGATTTAAATTATTTTATGAGAATGAAATGTAAAATCTGTATTGTTATTTTTGGTTTCATTATTTACAATAATACAGGTTTTTGTTTCGTAAGAAATTTCTATCACCTAAGTAAATGTATACCTGTAAAAATGCATCTATCGCAATCACTATTGAAATGGATGTCAGATCCATGTCTTACAATAATATGATGGAAATTCCTATGCATAAAATAGTATTTTGTATTATCTTGTATATAAAGCAAAAATTGTGTCTATATGACAGCAAAAACTCCCGTACACTGAATTGTGGTTTCATGAAAGTTTTACAGCTTACTCTCTCCGGAATTTATGTCAACTATTTTCAGCTCATTACACCGCTTCTTTAGTATAAATAGAAATAAAATACAATGTGTACATATTTTTACTAATTTTTAGCAGTTGCATTTGAAATGTATTCACTCACAAGTATAAATACTCAGCGTAAAACACGGAGGGAAAAACGGGGACAAGGTAAAACAAGGGAGGCGTGTGCACGTTAAATTTGGCATGGCATCAAATGTCCTCGTGTTTGTTTGGTTCTGGATTTGGTAGTGGGGTGTCGGCTCCGTTGGGACCTCATCATTTGACCGTGGTTCGAAACGACGTGTTATTCTCCACGCATCTTTCCCTTCATTCCGGACAGTCGTCAATAGCCCGTTGTATTGCTCCTGTATGACGTTAATAAAATATCAACCTACACTTATATATCTATTTAAAGTGTTTTATAAAACAGTATTTGAATCCGACCAGTTAACATAAAACGTCAAAATCTCACAAACCGAGTAATTGGAAGAGATAATAGTATAAGCATGTGTGAAACGGGCAAAGCTAAAAAAGATACCAAAACTCACAAACTTTATCATAACTGTTAAGTAGATCGCTAAAGTGCATTCATCCATGAATTAATATCGTCAGCTCAGAGCAGAATCCCTCTAATTGACCGTTTTTCGAAGAGAGTAAAAGCTTATTTTGCTTATGAGAAACATGCAATCGTATCGAAATCTGTTTACAAGATACATAACATCAATGTGCTTAAAATTTTTATTTCTGAACCTAAAAACTAATAGCTTATAACCCTCCTGTTGTGTTTCTCTTTGAGACGTATCTTCTAGACGTTTGTCTTTGAGACCAGATGTATCGTCGTTAGAAGAAAACTCATCGGATCTTGATGGCCGTGATATCTCGTAGTTGGACGAAAACTGACCAGATCTTAATGGCCGAGATATATCGTCATTAGAAGAAAATTGACCAGATCTTGATGGTCGAGATAACTCGTCGTTAGAAGAAAATTGACCAGATCTTGATGGTCGAGATATCTCGTCGTTAGAAGAAAACTGACCAGATCTTGATGATCGAGATATATCGTCGTTAGAAGAAAACTGACCAGATCTTGATGGCCGAGATATCTCGTCGTTAGAAGAAAACTGACCAGATCTTGATGGTCGAGATATCTCGTCGTTAGAAGAAAACTGACCAGATCTTGATGGTCGATATATCTCGTTCCTAGATGAAAACTGACCAGATCTTGATGGCCGAGATATCTCATCGTTAGAAGAAAACTGACCAGATATTGATGGTCGAGATATCTCGTCGTTAGAAGAAAACTGACCAAATTTTGATGGCCTAGATATTTTGTCATTAGAAGAAAACTGACCAGTCGTCGTTGGAAGAAAACTGACCAGATATTGATCGCCGAGATATTTTGTCAACAGAAGAAAACTGATCAGTCGTCGCTAGAAGAAAACTGACCAGATATTGATGGTCGAGATATCTCGTCGTTAGAAGAAAACTGACCAAATTTTGATGGCCGAGATATTTTGTCATTAGAAGAAAACTGACCAGATATTGATGGTCGAGATATCTCGTCGTTAGAAGAAAACTGACTAAATATTGATGGCCGGGATATTTTGTCATTAGAAGAAAACTGACCAGCCATCGTTAGAAGAAAACTGACCAGTCATCGTTAGAAGAAAACTGACCAGATATTGATGGTCGAGATATCTCGTCGTTAGAAGAAAACTGACCAGATATTGATGGTCGAGATATTTTGTCATTAGAAGAAAACTGACCAGTCATCGTTAGAAGAAAACTGACCAGATATTGATGGCCGAGATATTTTGTCATTAGAAAAAAACTGATCAGTCGTCGTTAGAAGAAAACTGACCAGATATGGATAGCCGAGAAATTGGTCGTTGGAAGAAAACTTATCAAATCTTGATTGCCGAGATATCTCGTTGTTAGAGAAAGCTGATTGTATTTTTATATCCTATCATAAAAAATTGGCAATATCTTGATGAAGAGATAACTCGTCATTAGCAAATTTTGTCAGATTTTCATGACGAGTAGTCGCGTCAAAACACATTGGAGGGTTAAACAGCTGCACTGTAAAATTTGTTTTTTTGTCCGTTACTGGAGGGAGTTTCTACTCTCTGCAGACTATACCGTCTGGGATGCCTAACATAAGGTCTGACAGTACACAAAAGGCAGACGTGAGCTACTTATGCAGGTTCGTGGCATGGATTTGTAAAGTGTAAAAGCTATTCCAGCAGGGAAACGTTTCATAAAGCGGGACACAAAAGGGATCTGCATTCATATTTCCGTAGATGTCCCCCAACTGGAGAAAGCATCACGTACGGGTAAATGGATTGTTGTGCACTTCAGAGATGTCTTTCAAACTATATCCCTATTTTCCGCAAGCACGTCACTTTTAAATGTCATGGCAGATGTCGTGTTTATATGTCATGGCCGTGTTTGTTATGGAGATGGGATTTTGCAGAAATTCGATCGACAGGAAATATTTAAATGTTGTGTGTGAAGTTTATTAGGCGCCCCGTTGGGCGCAAGTTTTATGTAGCAAATTATCAGGCCAGTTATATAAAAATCAAATCTCAGAACGAGACAGCATTTATTTGCAGACAAGACACAAATACAGATTTGTATACGTCTCCAAACTCAACAATTGCACTCTCGCTTCTTAACATTAACGACTCTCTTCTCGCTTTCAAACGGAACAGAAACATACGCTAGCACTTTTTTCAAAACGGTTTATATGAGCAGAAAAAAGCACAAACATGGGTTCATGGAAACAACTCATAAACAGTTCCTCGTCCTGATTGAGGAGGAGAGAAGAAAAACAATGTTGTTCTGCTACATTACTATAGTTTTCACGTAGTAAACAGGTGGTACAGTGGCCATAATTGCATATTCAAGACCTGCCGAAGATAATGCGTTCAATTCAATTCTGTCATATCACTGGTAACCCAGAAACAACATAATTTTGCTATAACTTGTATTAAAAACAATATGCAAATTGTGCTATGAAAATAGTTAAGCGTCTCTGCGGATTGACCAGTAAGAGGCATTCAGCGTAGCTTTTGAGAGTATTAGCAAGAAATATTCCTAATGATTTGCTACCGGAATATCATAGTCTTGGATACAACACCCTGATAAAAGCTTTATTTAGTTCTTTTGTTTGAAGAGGCCGTCGAGGTTCAACAAGTATGCTAACTGAGACAGAAACCTGAGAATTCTAAGCAGTGCAGATTCGATACCTCCGTTCTTACTTCTGCGTCATATTTTGGGTGCATACGTTTTTTAGATGATATTTTCTATCGCACAGTATTGCAAAAATGACTCTCGCGCCATAAAACCCAACGTCCCTATATCGTTTGAAAACCAAATCAAATATCGAACCTTGTATTGAACAGCAACTAGAAAAGCAATACTGTTCTATATCGATAGCGACTGATTATCTAAGCAACTAAATCTGTAACTCTAGTGACGCTTAAAAATGCAGAGGTAGAATTGTGTTTTACGTCAAGGAGGAGCAGTGTTTTGAGTTACATTAAAGTGCTATAACCTTTAACATAGGATATCTAGATAAAAATTTGTATAGTAATATGTCTATGAAATCACATTTTGACTTAAGATATGTTTCTGAACTCTAAACAACCACAAATACAACTATTTAAAAAGAGTCAAATGTGATTGACAGCCCATAGAAACACTGAATTCCCCAAAGAAAACTTCATTCCCGAATCGAAATTCCTCAATTACTGAGATATCTCAATGATACCAGGATGTTCCATTAAGACAATAGGCCCTCCACAGCTTAAAACCCAATATTGGGAACAATGTCCAGCATACTAATAAAACCGCAGCCTCCATGCTTTGGCAAGGGTGTGTGCGGAGATGCCCAGCAATCTGAACACGATGTTTTCAGATCCGTCTTTCCCGCATGCGGTAAACGCCCTCCGTTGAACGTCAGAAGGTCGGTTTGCCCCGACTGGTGGTTTATGGTTACATAAGGAGATGGGCGCCTTGACGCCTCCCTGGCTATCAGCGTTGTTGGCATTCTTTGTTATTCACTTCGAGTTAAGGATGGGGAGTATAATTGTGTGATTGCATGGATTTTACCATTCGGTTGAATCAGTTCACGGTCTGGGGGTATGGACCTTAGAATTAGGTCAAAGGGAAACTTGAGTAGATTTTTTATGTGTACGATTTGTAGTACGATGCTGATTATTTGTGGCTGCGAAGTAATTGTGTGGTTGTAGAGATTCAACAAGGGTTACCATCGATTGAATCAGTTCAGATTGTGGTGGTAGAGACCGTAAAAGCTGAAGCTGAAGTAAAATATCAAGAGGGATGTTTCAGTGGATTGTTGAGGTGCTACGGCTTATGGTACGATACAGATTAGCGGTGAACGCGATATACAGGTGTGATTGCACAAATCTACCAAAATATTCCTTCCCAAGAATCATATTCGTGAGTCAGTCTAGGGGTATAAACCTTAAAATTAGGAAATGGAATGTTTGAGTAGATTTTTCTTCACAGAACGGTCTTGTACAATACTTAGTGGTGTACTCAACGTAATTGTGTGAAAGCAGAGGTTTATATACTAAGATATACGTACGGTTGAATCAGTTCAAAGAGTGTGTGAGGGTCTAAACCTTAATATAAGGTCAATGGGAATTTTTAGTAGATTGTTGACGTAGGACTACGTCTTTTGCTTAGATTAGTGGTAGACACGACGCAATTGTGTTAATTATTCAGATCTACCAATATATGTGTGTGTTCCTTCCTCTTTCCTTTGGCTCTCGCAAAATTTATTTTTGAATGATATTTACTTGTTGAGGAGAGTACTCTAATACTTTTGATAGATGGATGCAGGGTAAATATAATACATGTTAAGAAACAAGCTTTTTTCATCTTTAGTATGCATTTTAATCTTGAAATTCTTTGTTGTGAAGGAAGTAAACGCCGATTTAAAAAGAGTGTTTCAATTTTTAGATGAGATTATTTCGATAGGAAATGTGCTCTACTTATTTTAATAAATGCTTTCCTTTGTTAGTTATCACTTATCTTGCTTTAAATTACCTCTACAGCTATTTATGTTTTGATCTAATTTGTTGTTTAGTTTCGCACGAACAATAAAATATACCATTTTATGCAATAACACAACTCTGCACAGGCATGAACATATTGAGGTTAAAGAAAAGTTATAAAAGTGAGGTTAGATTCTAAGTAGGTATTCTTTACGTTACACTGGAACAACACAACGGGCTACTGGCAATGGTTCGGGATCAGACCCCAGAGGATAGATCCGAATACAACAACACGTCATTTTGAATCACGTAAGTAACGGTCAGATGACAAGGTCAACACCTGAACAGGCACCCCAATCTCCAAACTTCCACACCATACCAACGTGTGACATTTCAGGCCATGACCGACCCTTTTTACACGACGGTCCTAATACCGAATTTTGAATTTGCAACCCTTAGGTTGCTCATCCGCTGCTGTATCAACCAGGCTACCCCGGACCATTAAATTTTAACGTAGCTACATTTAGCACGAATTCATAACTAACTTATGCGATATGCAGTAAAACTAAAGAAAGTTGTGATCGAGAAGCATTTGAAACTAAGTTATTTTATACCGTGGCTATAAATTCACGATTCACAGAAACAACGCGTTAGACCAAACAAACTTAATGACTGTGGTTTTTGCAATACGAGGCTAAGAGGTGGCTAAAATATAGCTCTACTAAAACTTTATAACCCTGTAGGAAAACCAAAAGAAAAACTAATGAAGTATTCAGAAGCAGAATGAGAAAGGGAAGGTCTCCTATTTGCATTTTAACGATTTCGTATTTCGTACCAACCACAACTTGATGAGAAATACCCTCAAAATATAATTCCTCCGGCCATAAATTTCAAGGAAACGAAGCTTAGGCAAATTAATATTCCAAACCAGATGGATCATAACCGGGAATTTATGGATCGCCGCCATTTAAGGCACCCCGGTCCGAAACTCCGCGTCAAATTTGTACCCAGTCCGGTACAAGAGACGTTATATCCGGAAAATATCCGGAACAACGGCTGAGGGAAATCGAGTTTTCCCGGAAAAGTTTTCGCCATCAACGCTTGAAAACGGGAAAAGGATGGTTGGGAGGGAAAATTTATCACCGATGTCAAGAGGGAACTGGATTGGGAAAAGGGAACGTCAAACATGTCCCAGGAAATCGGCACGAATGCCGATGGGTTTATTATAATTCCAGAAAACTGCTTTAAATACGTAATGATTGAGTAGAGTGGACGACACCTGAAGTAGATCTGATCTTATACTAGAATACAGAATTCATTCCGATTCATATTGTGACTGAATATTACATGAATCAAAAGTTAAATACAATGATAATAATATCTCTCGAGGAGTGGATCATATCGCATTGAATCCAATGAACATCATTCGCATATAGTGATAATGAGAATTAGTTACAAGTAAGATTTAAATGGGTATTGCGACGTTTGATAACTATAATGATAATGAGCTTGTGAGCAATCTCACGGGGTTGCTCTGTATTGAATCTAATAGGCAGCATTTGCGCTAATAAGGATAATGGGAATCGGTAACATGCGTTCCTCGGTCGTTTTAACCCTTAAGAGGTAATATCCTTGCAATGATTACGACCAACCGGTATGGTAGTTAAGGTGTAAGCCTCTAGTTCGGAATGTTTCTGGTTTGAATACGGGAATGAATGTTCGGCCTCATAAACTGGTTGTCTCTAGAATGCATGGTAAGAATGTAAGGTAATGTGAACCCACCCCTCGTGTGCTACAAGGTAGGGAAAGGTGGTTCAAGAATTCGCGCTTGCAGTGCCATAAATGGGCATGTTCAATTGAATGACCGATTATTAGAAAAAATATTGCATGCCTTTGTCTTATAGAGTAACGGACTGCGGTAGCACGGTTAGAAGAGTAATGGATTAGTAACCAGAGGGTTGCAAGTCTGAATCCAACCAAGAACCACCGGGTATAAAGGGGGCTGGAGCACGTTAAATCCGTCGTGGTTTTAAATGTCCTCACGTTGTCGTGGTTAAGAAGTGTGTAGAAATGGGGGCTCAGGCGTGACCTCGTCATCTGACCGTGGTTCTAACTTACGTGGCGTTGTATTCGGATCTTTCGCTTAGTGTTTGATCCCAACCGTGCAGCCAAGTGCAATGTTAATCAAAATACCTACGCGCGTATCTTATGAATTTAAATTCCATAGAAAAGCTATTTTCAGAATAAATTAGATGTTCGGAAATTTTTAAAACTTATTATCCTATTCAGGCGCGCTTGTTTATTCTTACGATTCTTATTTAAAAGGATTTTAAAAGTTTTATTACTAATATTTTATTTGTTATAAAATAATGATTTAATTTGATTAGAACTTATCTTGGCGTTTCTCTTTGCTTCAAGAAGAATAATATTTTAATGTAAAGAAATAATATTTGAATGTATAAAAATAGTAAAATAATTTTATTAATGGACGAACTTTATTAATGAACTTTATACGAAGAAAGTTTTCTAAGTGATGGCAATCAAAATCAACAAACACTCGTAGTTAATCTCTTATTTTAATGGGAAATGAAACAAATTGTTAATTCCATGAAATTAAAGCTTGTTTGCGGAATCAGAATATTTTACCAGCGCCTGTATCCAATGTACAAAAAACTTCCATTTTAATCATGACGTGGAAATAAATAATTAGAGATTTCAACTGAAGAAACAGCATTTTTAGAAACTCTCTTATTAAAATAAAAGAATAGTTCTCCCAAAAGAGATTGAGTTAATAACTGCATATTTTCATTAAAAATGCATAATCTCCTACACAGAAAGTTCAATTTTTATCCTATAAAATCTTTTGATACTGTTGGAAGTATTGAATTATGTTTCTTGCTTTTATTATTAGTTTTCAATATCCACTGTATTATAAACTATTTTTTACACTGTTACATAATTGTTAAAAGCGTAAGTCCTATTTTTCAAAGGGTTTGTAGAGGGGGGAAAGTTATTTTTCTTTGAGATGAAATCTAAGACTCCATTTCTAACTATTATCCAGCAACGAATGGTGCTAAACCAGTTGGATAGTTATTGCTTGGTGTGAGCAAATCACATCGTCGGGACAGTCTCCGCAATTAAAAGAAACCTTTAAAATTATCTTCTTCATCATCAAAATGTTAGTCTTATAAATATATGTTACATTTAACCCTCCCAGTGGCTTCAACGAGATATCTCGTCCATTAAGATTTGATCAATTTTGCTATTGACAGTAACTTGTTATCTAGATAATGCCGATTTTTTTGGATGAAAATTAAGAGATATGTTTAGTATTTTTCTAACAATGAATTATCTCGACAATTAAGATCTGGCCAGTTTTCTTCTAAAGATGAGTTATCTTGTTAATTTAGATCTGGTCAGTTTTCTTCTAACAATGAGTTATCTCGTCAATTAAGATCTTGTTAGTTTTCTTCTAACGATGAGTTATCTCGTCTATGTAGATCTTGGTCATATTTTCTAATGGCGAAATACTGATTGAGACAATCACTAAAGGATTAAACGAAGCACTTTTCTTGGAATCTGCGTGATTCTATGAAATACTTCTGAATATTCTTGTTGAAGTACCGTTTTTAAACGCGAAAAGTGTGCATTAGATATTACAATGCAATAAAAAAACAAAAGCTCAATTCTGGAATGAGTGGTAAAAAAGAATAGCTGAAAAACATTAAGTTGCTGTTGTAAATGAGACAGGTGGTACTTATCTTGAATTATTTGATAAACTTAGAAAAATATTCAAAAAGAAGTACAAACCCGAAACAAAAAATATTTCATACTTATCACTACTACATGTAGCTAAATATCTTTGTGATAAGTATGAAATATTTCTTGTTTCGGGTTTGTACTTCTTTTTGAATATTTTTCTGAGTTTATCAAATAATTCAATATAAATACCACCTGCCTCATTTACAACAGCAACTTAATGTTTTTCAGCTATTATTTTTTACCACTCATTCCAGAATTGAGCTTTTGTTTTTTTATTGCATTGTAATATCTAATGCACACTTTTCGCGTTTATGATAAAAAAAAATCTTCCTCAAATTAATCCCTTCTGTCCACAAGCTATGCATATTAAACTGTAGAGCGTGGGACTCAAACTGAAGGTATGTTAACCCGAAGAACAGACATTAACTATCATAGTTTTGTTCTTCTAAGGTGTAGCTGGTGTGAACAGAGTAGGTTACGTGAAAGTCAAACCTTAATGAACTTGTCATTCCTGCATCATTTCAAACCTGAAATAATTTATATGGGTTACTGTATAAAAACAGCCGATAAGTTCGGAGTGAGAGAAGGTTCTAGACACCCGAAAACTCGCCACCACCTCCGAGCCGCATATTTCTGCATCCCACAGATCCACCTCCGTAGGTCTGTCTGGTAGCGTCACCCCTACGCACGTGCACCCTACGCACCATTTTCGGGGAACCACGTGACAAATGTCGTAATTCAATTGCTCCCGATTGTTGCCACTTTCGCTGCAATGCTGGTACAGAAATGGAAAGTTGTTGTTCCTGTCATTGATTGGACAGTGCATCCACGGCGCTCTCGATTTTGCGGGTCCAATGAAAACATTGCCTCAGCTTAGAAGTCTCCTTATAGACATATGTTTATAGTTTAGGACGTGACGCGAAACGCTATTTACGAAAACATTCCTGTCCAGTATATTATGGAGTCGTTTGGTTGATTGCTGCTAATTTTCGAGCACCGTCACTGGGAAGATAGCTCTTGCCATTGATCGGGCATTACATTTCTAGAGTATCTTAAATTTGGTATATCAATGACTACATCATTCTATGTCCAATCGAAACATCCTCAGTCTACAAGTCTGATTATAGAGTTTTGGGATGTGACGCGATACGCTGTTTGTAAAAATATATTCATGCAATAGCATTGTACGGTGTTGTTTGTTGATTCGTTGCAAACTTTCCAGTAGCGTCTCTGTAGAGATAACTCTTGCCATTGATTCGGTAATGCATTCAGAGAATATCTGAATTTAAATGCTTCAATTAAATCAGTAGTATATCTGTGTCCAATGTAAACATTACCTAATCCTACAAGTCTATTTTAGAGCTTTGGGAGTTGGCGCGAAATGCAATTTGTGAAAAACATTCGTGGAAGTATTTTATGGAGTTGTTTGAATGATTGTTGCCAATTTTCCAGTACGTC
Source organism: Metellina segmentata (assembly GCA_947359465.1). Lineage (NCBI taxonomy): Eukaryota > Metazoa > Arthropoda > Arachnida > Araneae > Tetragnathidae > Metellina > Metellina segmentata. The sequence goes on along the minus strand of OX375875.1, from coordinate 115,732,346 downwards.
TCTGGGAAAGATAACTTGTAATTGACTGGTCAATGCATTTCGAGACTATCTGAATTTAGGTATTTCAATGAAAAGTATTAGTCTATCTACTACGGGAACTGCGTGTGCCACTATGTCTGGATGGTAGTGGTTGTTAAATGAACGAGGTCCGTGCAATTCGAGTAGTGGTGACTGAGTACGTCTTAATTTCATTGAATTTTTAGCGAATATTTTCAGAAGTAGTAATTGGTAATTTTTTTTAACGTCGTACTAGAGCAACACAATGGGATATTTTCAGAATTAGGAAGCTAACATGTTTTAGAGGGTTCTCTCGGGACGGGTTGGTTGGGTTTTAAGGCGCAAGAGACATATTTAGCCATGCTCTCCAGACTCAAGGCAGACAATGTCAAGTAATAGGCGTACATGTACAGTGAAAATTATGACATTGGAGAAAAAAATGCATCAAGTGACGAATCAAACCTGAACCGCCTTAGAACTCGGTTTCCAATTAAATTTGCATTTCATTCAAGTCACATCATACTGAATAAGTCTGCAATCTTTTCTCCATCTACAAATACTAACTCATATTTTAATCCATAAAACAATGTCCGGCTTTTTATAATCATAGACGACAATTTCAAGTATCTCAACCTAACTTCAGATAGGGAGGAACCTATTATTCAAACAGATTTTCCAAGGGCCGCGAAATCCCGGTCGTAAGAGTAACGGATTAAAATCGGAAGGTTGCAAGATCGAATCCAACCAAAGATCTTCGTAACCGAGAGGAGCTGGTGCACGTTAAATCTGCCGTAGCCTCAAATCTCCTCACGTTGGTATGAAGTGGAGTTTTGGATAGTGGGCTGCCAGCTCAGGTGAGTGGGGTTCAAAATTCTGCGGTGTTTTTCTCGCACCTAACCTTTGGGGTCTGATCGCGGACAGTCGCCAATAGCCCGTTGTGTTACTCCCGTGAGACGTTTATTAAACACCTACTAAACAGATTTTCCATTTCTCACATAGATTAGTTTTATTGATATCGTGTCACCAACAACGGGATACAGAAGGCAACTACAGGAGACAAAATAAGGATATTTGAAAAGAAATTTACAAGTCCATTTGGTGTCTCGCCTCTTAGTATCTTTCCCACAGCGAAGGAGAATGGTGGGTAGAACAACGCGCGAACAAGGTAGGCAGAATACATCTCCTCCCGATAGGTTTGCCCATTGCATTAGCAATCTGCGATTTGTAGGCGGCGCAGGTTTGATTCATTGCATTTACCCTGGGTGCATTTCTCTTCGCTACTTCAGGAAAGCTTTCCTTGTCAAATAAGTGACGTTGTCTGTTTCTACTGAACTTTCCCGAATATAGCTCATTCTTCTACTAATCTCCAACCATTCATCATTTTAAATTATCTTTTCAAATTAATGTCCACAATTAGTGTCTTATAAATTAAATTTATATTTTGACTAGAGATATTCCTTCAGAATCATAACAAATGAAATTATATTTATATTAGTTAGGCTATTTTAAAATAATTTTTAAGTGAGAATTAAGTATAAATGTACTCAGTGTATTGCAAAGATTGATCAGACTTGTTTTTGTGCCGTAACAATTGATCCACAGATCTTATGCCTGTTTTGAAAAAATTACAAAATGGCTTAAGGCTCCATGTGGTTTCGATGTGAAATCTCATCCGTCAAGATCTGACTAATTTTGTTTACATATAATAACAATTATGTCAAGTTGACGAGATATCTCGTCATCCTGATACACTCATGTGACAATTTTTTGTGATGACAAGATTTAGATATAGTGAGTTTTGCTAATGACAAGATATCTCGCATTCAAGTTTTTGCAAATTTTTTCATGATGACGATATTAAAACGCCAAGATATCTCTTCCGTTGAGATCTAGTCAGTTTTGAAAATGACGAGATATTTCGTCAAAACAACCACCAGGGTCAGGTACCTATTGTGCTCCTTTACGCTATCTGCAATCTTTACTGCCCGACTTCTAGTCACATATAAACTTCTTGGCCAACAGAATCTGTATAATGATTCTGTAAACCAACAGATGTGGCTATTTAGTGTTGTTGGGTAATATCAACTCTGTACACTATATAAAAATTCCGTAATGCTTAGTTAGGTAGGTAATTAATTATACTCGCAATGTAACAATTGGCATCGGGGATAAAATACGAGAAGATTGATCCGAGGACAAAGCCACGTCATTTTGAACCACGGTCAGAGGACGACCTGAGCTGGCACCCCACTCTCCATACTTCCACATCACACCAACGTCAGGGCATTTGATGCCGCTACAGAATAAAAAAACGTGCATCAACCCCTATTGAACTCGACTGTATTTGGCTGGATTCCAACTCGCAAGCCTCCGGTGGCTAATCCGTTACTCTTAAAACCGGACTACCGCGGCACTTGTAGCACTCAAGGTGTAACAATATAATTTATTTTGATGAAATAAGTACAACCAGATCTATTACGTAGTAAAACTTAACCTTCATGTAAAAAGAGGAAAGGTTTCACCCGTAACTCTTCAATAGGAGAGCCCGGGAACATAACGTGCTAAAAACTGCAACGTACGACGCAGAACAAAGTCTTTGCAGAACAATTTTTCTTTAATTTTATCAAATTTTGGCCGATTTTTTTTAAATCACAAGCTACGATGTTCTGCAGTGCAAAGCATGCTCCTTGTCACACCTTTTTTTTTCTTTTCTAGCTACAGAACAACTTCCCTACACCGCCCTAATTACCACAAACATTATATAAATAACACTCATCTGTATCAATGACAAAATATTTAACTTCAAAATTTATCGACAGAATTGAAAATTCTGAAAGTATGCCTTGGTTTTAAATAAAGTAAGTTAATTAATTTTGATGCTTGTGTGTTTTATTATAAATATGTTATGCATATTTAGCCGATAAGTTTGTTTTACGTCTGTTTTTGATTTGACTGCAGTTTTCAAAATTCGGACAAAATGCCTGCAGAACAATTGCAATTGCTTGGAGTTCTGTTGCAGAACACTGAATATAATTCTACACCTGGGCAGGACAGAATAAAATATCTGCTTATTGATTTCGATTTTTTTTTGTTTTTTATTCAATCCAAATCTTTAATACTCTTTTATCTAAGCTCGTTCGAAGTTAGATTGGTTCTAAGATAGTCTATTAAGTGAAAACAAGTAATATAAGAAAAATAAAATGTGAAAAAAACCACTCCCATTGTGGCTATGTTCCTTCTACCTAACACAGAAATGCGATCTCGAAAGCAATTGTTTCGAAACTGAAACGGAGTCTCCATTAGCAGCATAAAAGGTTCACCAACAATAAAGGTAATTCAGTTATTTGTCAGCTTTCAACGGAATCTCTAACTTTCCTGTATTTTTTCCTCCATTCTGACTGGCAAAACACTTGAACGCTGCAGCTTGGTAGGTAAACATGCATTTCTAATGGGAGGTCACCTGACAGCCTAAATAAATATTGAAATATTTTCCGACGGGAAGAATGTTTTCCTTTCACCCGGAGGGGAAGATAGTTCAGGTGTATGTGCCACTTCTTTTGACTAATTTGCTGAATTTAACTGAAATGTTTAGAGACGACTGTAAACTGACGCTTTTGGTATTGGTATGATGGAAAAGTTTGTCCCGTTTTCAGCGCTAGATGGCATTGCATCGCAAAACTGTGAAGGGTCATCATCTTCACACGTGTTAAGCTTTGATGCTGTTTCAAAGCAGGTATTTCAGCGAGCACTCGAAGAAAAATTTGAGTTATTGGGTTGTTTGCTCAAATTTTAATGATTAATTTCTTGGTGTTTATAGGAGGGTTTAGTTGTTAGATGTTATGATTTATGGATTGACAATCACACAGCCTCAAATAGTTTCTCAGAGTGACCGAGCGAAGTTTAGTTTGACTGACAGTGTGTGTAGTAGTTGCCAAGAACAGAGGGATACTGCACACCTAAATTGGACATTGACATTTATATACAATGTAATATAAAGTTTCAAATATATACGTCGAACCGTCCGGTGCAAAAACACGTCTACCTCCGATGAATTGTAAAACTTCTCCTTATTCGTGTTATTTTTCAGAATAGCATATTTCATTTTCACCGCATATTTCACTTTCTTGATCGTATTAGAACCTAAGAACTGTCATCCATCGATATTCGTCCACTAGAACAAATAGCAACTAGAACACAAGAAAGAACAACTGTTCTTGTAACCTATCTGTGTTCGTAATCAACGTGGTGAAAGACAGATAATCGTGACACAGTTATTTCCTCGTCTTTATACGAAATATACCATTAATTCTCCAAGTGGTTTCGACGAGATATCACGTCCATCGAGATCTGATATATTTCGCAAATGGCGTGATACGTCGTCATCAAGATAGTGCCGAATTTTTTACTAAGGCGATGTAAAGATCTGGTCAGTGTTTTTATACCTGATGAAGACAAGATATCAGGTCCATCGCGATCTGGTTAATTTTGCTAACGACTGACAAGATACCTCGTCGAGACCTCCGCCAGGAGGGATATATATACCAAAACATAAATTAATCTATTTTATATTTATTGCTTTATATTTCCAGTTTCATACTGGACATATCTCGTGCAGTTTTGGGTTTGATGTCAATGGCGTTTTATTTCATATATTGGTATGACTACTGAATTCTATATAAGATTAACTATCTTTTAATTATATATACGCAGCTGATTTCCCCTCCACTCATGTACAAATGATGAAAGTATTTATGCATAACTTTGTTAGGGTAAAGTTTTCATAATATCACAACTTATGAATGTCTTATTACCCTACTATCTTCATTTCGTTATCAGCCTCCATTCTGTAGACGGTGTAGATATGATTCCTTTAGCTACTCTGATTTTTTTTGTGTCAGTAGAAATTTTTTGTCCATTTACTTGGCGTAAAAACATTTCTTCACCAAATCTGGACCTTCGCCATAAGAAACCATCCAACCGTACTGCCCACCAGAACTTTGCATAAAAAATCACGAGCTTAGCTTTCTTTTTATTCAAAACCATTGAAGGGCTGCCACTGGTGACTAAGAGGTGACTTTTTGCTACTATTTTTCAACTTTGGTGACTAGGGTTATCTTTTAAATCAATATTGCTTCAAAAGCTACTAATTAGAAAGTTTTGGAGACTTTTCGAAAATTCTTGCAACGTTTTTGAAAATTTACCAAAGATCATCAATAATTTAAAATTTCTATTTTTAACTAATGACGGACAGTAAAAAACACAATATTTTTCGTATTTTTCATTGAAGAGAAAATTTTCTAAAGGATGCCAAATTTTGGCGCCAAGCAGTGACAACTATGAAAGAAATATATCGAAATCTGTGGTTGCTCGATTGTCATAAAAACCTTATTAATAAAATATTAGTTCTTTAACTCAGAATTAAAATTTTTGGCGAGATATCTTTTCAATCCCTGTTTCATACTTAAGTAGCACATTTTGTGTTTGAGTCGATTCATTTTGTATCTGAACTAAAATTGCAAATATAATTTTTTAAGAAGAAACTTTGCTACCGTTTAAATATTTTATGCAGCTATTGCATTTCACAAGACTGCTGGAGTCCTGTTATTGAAATATTCAAATTATTTTACTTAAACAATTATTTTTTTGTCTAAAATGTTCTAAAATTTTTTGTTTGTCTTGTAAATATACATAATTTTTACGATGTGCGTCGTTGTTTACAGAATGATGCTAATTTTAAGTGCACGGATAATTTTTTTTAACATCGTTTTCAACTTTTTCATAGCTTTTACAGTTTACTTCGGATGCACAAATGTGTTTTCTTAATATATCCATCCATACAATCAATTGATATTCATCGTACTCCTTCCTGCTGTAAGACACATTGCAAAATATTTTTCTAAGGCGATTACTTCATAAGTCCATTTAGATATACACTCTAACACAAAAAAAAGTTGCACCCGGAAGGAGTAGACCAGTATAAATGAAATTTGGAGGAGTGGTACATATGCGCTGGAGATTCAAATGATTAAATTTTCAGGCTCGTTTGAGCATTTGCCACGCTCAAGGTAGCACTCAAACACGCGGCATACCGGGGTATAAAATGACAACCTGTATTGCAGCAAATTCATTTCGACTCATGCTCTTGTGTTGGTTACATCGTTTCTCATTGAGTTATGCCTCGGAAAAAAGTTCGCAGGCAATTTAAACAACAGGGAGAGTTTGACAGAGGCCGAGTAATTGGCCTCCGAGAAGGTAGACCGAGAGAGGATCGACTTAACTCAAGTATACAAATATGGTATTCCAATTTAAATTTAAAAAATAAATATTAATTCTGGCGTTGCCAGATATTAAATAGCAAAATTACGCATTTATGATCAATGAGTTTTTCGTTTGGGCTTTTCGTGTTCCAAAATCAGTTCAAAAGTAAATGGATGAATGTATTTTGTTTTGGTACTAAGTGTTTTTCGAGAGTAAAACAATTTTATCGAAACTGGGTAAAAAACAATTTTATTGGAAAAGTTGTTATTTCCATAAAATCACTTTAATTCTGGTAAAACATATAATATTGGTAAAACAAATGAGTTTCATGTCACAATAGTTTCATACTCAATGCTATTCCTATGGGAATTTCAAATTGTTCTCTGCACACCTAAGACAAATAGAACGGGGGTTACTATGAAGCCTACGTTACCCTCAGGTTTCTAAAGCCTAAGTGTACTAAATTTGGTGTGGGGTGGTCAAACGGTGATTTATATAAAGCACAGAGACAACGCCTACTCTGCTTTATACTTAATTTCACGCGCACTAATACTCAATTCCTTCGTGACTATAAGGAAGTTGTTACACGAAACTTTTCAAGTCTGATGTAGTCAAAATTAATAATTCATATTAATACTCAATTTTACTATGCAACATACACTTAATTTGTGCTTATTTTTTACCCATGTTTGATATAGCCTAAGAGAAAATTTCATCCTTTATTTATTTTAATTATGAAGAATAATATGCTCTTTGGTACGTTTAATAATCGACATTCTTTTTAACTTCTGAGAATTTCATGTTTTATTAGAAACTTTTATTCTTAGGAATAAAATCATGAGTTTGAAAAACTTTAGTTACATTTTTTATCAATTTTTCTTTGCAATTTCTCTCTCTCTCTCTCTCTCTGTATATATATATATATATATATATATATATATATATATATATATTATCAGTGGGAAGTAACCTCGCTGACATAAAAAATGAATTCGTAGTTATTAAGCAATGTATATTTGTACTTCGCAACACCGTTCTTTTATAATTCATTCAAATATTTGTATATGTTGTTTTCAAATTGGAGAATACAAAAGAAAATAATATTTACAACAATTTGAAATAGGTACTACTAACTACATGTATAAGTAGGTAGGTACATAACAATAACTATTGTTAGTTATTAATTATTTTTTATGTTCTGTAAATAAAAAATATTGGTGTCGATAATTGTTATATGCCCCAATATTTGTTATTTACAGTTTATAAAAAAAAATAAGTTTGCTAACTTTCTCCTCCTTAAGCCTACGTCTTTTTTCACTAACTATTCCAACAGTTAGGGAAAAAACTTTTTCTGATTTAACGGATGTCGCCATCACTGACAAATACTTATTTTCACGGTAATTTTTCTTATTTTTACTATGGTACTTTTTGTCATTCAAAAATAAAACATCGACAACGTAAAAACATCGGCATTGTCAAAACATCGATGTTAAGCAAACATCGGCTTCAATAAATCGATGGTAAAATAAATCGATGTTTTCATAAAACATAGATGTTTTGAAAACATCGACATCGATGTCGCATTCCTATTCCACGCTTGGATTTTCAACGGCCAGCTCCGAATTCGCGTAGCGCTACATGCCATTGAATGTTTTACAGACACGCGTTTGACCTTCGCGCGCAGATAGGTGGTTCTCATTCCAAAGCTCACCCCACGAGTGTAAAACATAGTTATTTAAAAAGGATACCTTTAAAATTAATGTCTTTAAACATCAAAGATTTTATCACAGTTTTCCTAAACTATCAACTGGGTCTTCGTAGCACAGTGGGGTTGTTGAGTACGATGTCAACCTGCGAGTTTTAGGCGACGCTGATTCTATTCTTCCCTGTGTGTATTTCTATCTTCTGTATCAGTCCAACTTTCCTTGTGTGTGTATGCATCCCCACCACAACCTAAACGCGGAATTTCTGAACACACGTTCTTGGACAAAAATATTTATTTTGGGCCCTCTACCACTCTTTACAATTTAGTCAGATATTTTCCAAACAGCCTGTGTATGTAGACATGTAGACATCATATAGTATGTCAAACCGCATGACATAGTTACGTGCTCAAAGACGATCTCTTTCTAGATTGTTCAATATTTGTTCTTTCCTGACATTACCTCTTGTTTAAAATGTTTTATGCGATAAAACATCTAGTTCAATTTTGATCAAATTCCGAAATGTTGTATGAAGTACTGAATAACAAAAAAACGGAGTTTGCGAAGAATATATATTACGTGATATTGTCTATCTTGTAATTGACGCAGAATGATCCAATTTGGTCCATGCGCTATAAAACTGAATCCGAACAACCTAAGTCACAACTCGTGGATTCCACGTTAAATGGAATCCCAAAACACGTATAAAACTTTTAATGGCGCTTACAACAATACTCATTTTCATAACGATGGAGTGTTAAATTAGGGGGGGCCTTCAGAAAATGTATCTGACTCAGCAGTGCTTAGATACCAAGAACAGTAATGATGCCGAAATCTCATCATTCCTCCACTGAAAAGTGCTCTTCGCATCCAAATGAGATGCTTGTCTGCAGACCTCACAATCGGACACCCAGACTATCGTCTCCCACTCCTAGATAACTCGGGCCCAATGCGGTGTAGTTTATAGATACACGGCTATAATTCTGACTTGCTTCAGTAAAATACGATCATATGAGGATTACCGGTTTGACAACCTCGCGTTGAAGACGTGCATGCAGTGACAGCAATTAAATACCATTCTCATTCACGATTTACCAATGAAGAGAGATATTGGATACGAGTTCGGACACGAAGAAAGTTCTGTTATCTGAATGTGCTCGTGAAATGATCCTCGTGAATAGGAGGAAATTCTATTTGGGAGATAGATTTGGTGGGGGTGGGGGTTTGAGTTAGGGATGCGACATCGATGTTTTTTAAAAGACATCGATGTATTGGGGTCGATGTTTTGGTAACATCGATGTTTATACTTGTCGATATTTTTACGTTGACGATGTTTTATTTTTAAATGAAAAAAGTACCGTTATAAAAATTTTAAAAATAACCAAGTAGCATGATTTTAATAATTAGCAAATTGAACATACTTTTATATCAAAGTGACCAAGGATGAAGGGTCTGAAAAGTAGGGATGCGACATCGATGTCGATGATTTCTAAACATTGATGTTTTAGAAAAAAACATCGATGTATTGGAGCCGATGTCGCATCACTAGTTGCTAAACCAGTTTTAAGAAATGGGGAAAAAAGTTTAAATATACTGAATTTTAAAAACATCGATGGTTTGGGGGCGATGTATTATCAACATCAATGTTTTGCTGTCGATGTAGCATCACAAGTTGCTAAACCAGTTTTAAGAAATGGGGGAAAATGTTTAAATACACTGAATTTTAAAAATATCGATGTTTTTGGGTCGATGTATTATCAATATCGATGTTCTAATTTTGAACATCGATGTTTTGCGATCGATGCCGCATCCCTAGTTTGGGTACGAACTACACGAAGGTCGATAGAAGCGATCGGGAAAATAGAGATTTAGAAATTTTCGTGTTTTGATCATAATCCTCTTGGAGGTTGACTCGACGAGGTATCTCGTCATTTACAAGATTGGACAGATTTTGACTGACGAGATATCTCATAATTAGCAAAATTAGTCAGATTTTAATTTACGAGGTATCGCGTCATTAATTAAATTGATTAGTTTTTGATGGACGAGTTATCTCATAATTAGCAAAATTAGTCGGATTTTAATGGACGAGGTATCGCGTCATTTGCGAAATTGATCAGATTTTGATGAACCAGATATCTCGGGAATAGAAAAATTGGTCGGATTTTAATGTACGAGGTATCTTATCATTAGCGAAATTGATCAAATTTTGATGGATGCGATACCTCATAATAAGCAAAATTTCTCAGATTTTAATGGATGAGGTATCGCGTCAATTATGAAATTGATCAGATTTTGATTGACTAGGTATCGCGCCATTAATGAAATTGATCAGATTTTGATTGACGAGGTATCGCGTGACTAGTAAAATTGGCCAGATTTTAATGGACAAGATATCTTGTTATTAGAAGGAAACTGTCGAGGTTTGTTCATAAAAAATCGGAATCGGCAATACTTTGAAAGTATATCTCGGTAATAGCAAATTGGTCAGATATTGATGAACGAAATTTCTTACCTTCAGAAACTGCCCTGGCCTCAATTTCATCATAAAAAAATCTGCATTCTCGTGTGTTATAAATACCTCGCCATTAGCGAAGTATTTCAGATCTCGTTGGAGAAGATATCTCGTGATTAGCAAAATTGGTAAGATCTTGGTAAACTAGATATCTCGTCAAAACCACATAAAGGGTTCAGATTGGTCATCGGGTTCTCTATATATTTTACTGTGTTCACCAGTACCAAAATAACCTTGAACTCATTCATTTGGAAAGGCTTAACTCTCTGAGGGGTTCACATGCATATTTCAGTTCTTTAGTCTCCTCTGAATAATTTATAACCAGTTATGATCTTTCTGACCAATAGAATTCCTTTTCCAAGATGCTTTCAAACAATAGACATGGTTAATTAGTCATTGTGTTGGTTTCGCATCTCACATATCTCGTGACACGCAGATGTTAATGTCCATTATTTGAAAAACAATTTAGAAAGATTGTAACTATATATAAGTAAGTAGATGAATTAACTTCCCACTGGATTCCACAACGGGCTTCTGGCGACGGTCCAGAATCCATCTTGAAAAGAAAGGTGCGAGGACACCTCGTATTTATGAACCACGTTCAGGTGACGAGGTCACACCTGAGATGGCACACCATTCTCCAAACTTCAATACCACGCCATCGTGAGGAAATTTGAGATCACGACAGGTTTAACATGTGCCATTCCCCACGTAGATTAAGGTCTTTGTTTGGATCGAGTTTCGATCTCGGAATCCTCCGGTTATTCGCTACTTTTCCAACCATGCTACTACAGCCCTAATTGGAATTAGTTAGTTTCATAGCGAATGAAAAGATCCTGACAAAATTTGGCATCAGCAAAAATAATTTGAACATTTGTAAAAGTATGCAAAAAGAAGAATGTCAAACAAAAAGTAAAATGAAAAATTCATTTGTCTCAGAGCAAAAGGTTCAATGGAAAACTTTCTAATTCTTTAAGGGGTTAGGAACCCTTTAAATTTTCAAAAAAAATAAAAAACATATTATGATCTAATTTTAATGCCCTGTTTCTTAGCAACGTTTTAAAACAAACCTGGTGTAAAATTTCGCTCTAGAACGGAAGTTATGGTTAAAAGAGTGAAGCCCTTAATCAAACATTTAGGTAAACCATATATATGTTTAAAATGACCAACTTTTTTGTCTATCCTGTTTAAAGTTTTTAAAAAAATTTTATTTTGTGTTAAAAAAAAGGAAAAATTTCAGTTTTTTTTTTTTTTTTTTTAATAAAATTTTTTTGTAAGAAATTAAAAAAATGTATTAGAGTTCGTCATTGTAATTATACTATATATTTTTAAGTATATAAAAAAACCAAGCTCAGAATAATAATTATTTTGCCCAGAATATACTGCGCGCAATGCACCATATAATATTCTAACAACAAAAAAATGCATTTCATTTTGGTCCAATTTACAATATACTTAAGGTGTAGAAATTAAAAAAAAAATAGTTTACAAAAGATAAAGGTAGTTAAAATCTGCATACAAAATTTCATTTATGTAAATAATTTATTCATGGAGATATTAAGATTCGAAATGTAGTAATTTTTTTGCATATTTTGACATTTAAAAGATACCTAACCCCTTAAAACCATCGCACTTGGAAAGTTGCGTCCCGTTCTGCATTTTTAAGTAATATTTCATGTCATGCACCTGAGGTTGCCAACGAAACTCACATTCCTACATTGTTGGAAAATCTCCAGGTGGCCTAAATTAAGCATTTCAGATCGCATCGGTAACAAAATTCTTTATCCAGCTAGAGGTCGAGTTTACTTGTAAACGTTAGTCCCAAAAGAATAAATTTAGGCTGCAGAAACACGCATCAGGTGCAAAGTTCTTGTTTGAAAAAATATTTTCAGGTTATGAACACAAAGGATTATCCTGAAAAATTAACTTCTTTAATTAATTTTAATATCTTACATGCATATATGTTACAAAAGCGAGTACTACCGAAACACTAAACTCACAACGCATAATGAAAGTACGTTACGCAGATTTCATGCTAATGTTTGCGTGTAAACTATAAGTTGTGTCGTAGGGTCTTAAACAAAGCAAACAAATTACCTTCCATGTACAGTATTCATGCGTTAAGAGAGATGCTCAAAATTTTGAAATCCATAAAGAAAAAATTAAACAAACAATCTTGGCTTTATTCCAAATGAAACTTCATCAAAAGATTATTCTCATTTGTACAAATGTGCTTGAAACGAAACGTATATGCTCGCAAAAGTGTATTTAAACAGTGTTTTATTAGTTTAATTTGCTCTCAAGAGTTTTCACGAGTTTTACTTTTCGGGAAGAGATGCTGTTGGACGTATTCTAAATGCTTTAAAGAACCTGAATGGCCAAATAGGGATGCAAATAACATGTATCATGAAGCTTTGAATAGTTAATCTGTAAAGTATGGTATATGCATTGATTAAATGTATTTACCACACATTAAAGATATTCCTATGATTTAATAATCAGAAGTCATTTAATTTTAGAAAGAGGTTTAAGCGATCCAAACCAATAATGTTATCACTCACAAAACATAAATCTTAAAAGATTAATTCACTAAACTCACACACACACATTCGCGTTTGAAACAAAGAAAAATGTTTTCAAAGCCCAAATACAAATCAAAAGGTTTTTAGTCATTAATACCATTGCAATTTCTGATCATGCTTTTATCTCCTTTTACCTTCTGCCTGAAAAAAAACTTAAAGGATTCCATTCACTTAAAATATATTACACTTCGATAAGGAAGAGAGAATCATTTCTCGGCAATTAGAGGAAACTAGAAAGTGGCGCAGAGCGGAGTTGTACTGCGCCCGTTGGGTCAGATTGAACTTAAAAGGTTTTAATCTCTAAGTTGACTTTGTTCTTTCGTAAAAAGCATCTATACCCGACAGGAAAGTGCTAATGGGGCGTTGAACTGACTCCCCAATCCACCTTCTAGAAATAATTGAATGAATCTTTTAAAGGAAAAGCGGTTTTGGAAATTCTGTCTGAATACATTAACTCAAAATATAGTGTCTTGGAGATAATGTTTGAAACATTTTTTTAGGGTCACCTCTGAAAATGAACAAGTAAAACCGCAATGAATTTGGTAATTGAACTGAGACCTTAATTTTATTTAACACTTCATTTTTGTCTGAGGTGTTGGTAATTGTTGAAGGCAAATAGTATCTTTATACTGAAAACACAAACCTTCGGATATAGTGTATTGGAGTTAATGCGAGAAAAAGATTTTCCGGGTTTCCTCCGAATATAACACGGTAAAACCTCAATTAAATCGGAAATTGAATCATGACCTTTCTTTTATTTGTATTAATTAACACTTTATGTGTTGCCGGAGGTTGCATCGGTAATTGCTGGAGTCAATTGTATTCATATAATGACTACACAAACCTTTGGATACGGTGTCTTTTAGTCAATGTTTGTAAATGCTTCTTTCTGATTTCTTCTAATTAGCGTAACACCGGAATAAATTAGGATATTGAATCACATGACAATATTTTTCATGTGTATTTATTAACACTAAATGTTTCTCTGAGGTTGGTTAGATACTCTCTATTATTGAAACAAATTAATTATGAGAACATATGAAAATTAAATTAACGTTTTTTTTGTGTGTTATCGATTCTCACCTTTATTAAACATTTAAAGTTTTTTTGTCAGTTGAAAAATATATATTTGCCTTGTAAATGCCCAGAATATTGTGATTTTTACATGGGCTTGCAATTCCTCCAATTTATTAGATTGCCGTTTCGTTTATAATTTAAAACGAAGTTGCTTCTAAGTTAGTTACTTATTGAATTTGAAAATGCTGTAAGTTGCATTCAGTATTTAAATGAAAACTTACATTTTTGAATAAGATGCGGTTCATTGGGTTTTATGGAGCAAGGGCCAAATTTGGTCGTGCTGCGTGAAACACATGATAACGTTAATAGATGGTTAGTTGAGTTTTTTCATAACGTAAGGGCTGTCTTGTGTTTGACTTCTGAGCCAAACACAAGTTCGACAACGTCGAGTAATAAATACACACGCAAAGAAAGTTTTACTGATACATTAGAGAGAAATATACTCATGGAGGAATCGAACCTGCGCCGCCTACAAGTTGCATGTTCCTTAGAGCAGCGAGAAAACTCACTAAGCAATGGCGGCCCTGTCAAATAAGTCATACATAAAGTTTTACTGACACGGAATTGACAAATCCACCCAAAAGATAAATCGAACCTGTGTCACCTACAACTCGCAGGTTTCTAGGTTAATGGGCAAACCCACAAATACATTAATTGCGTGCAATTTTCAGAGTGGGGAAGTTATTGGATATGATCTTGATGCATGGTTTCGTAGATTGAAAATAATACGATCAGAAACAACAAAAGGGATTTTCATCATTTCTCACAGACCATTTATTTTACTTTTACCTGTCAAGAAGAATGTCTTCATGACGGCATGAAATATTTTCAACCATGTAAATTTCAAAGATTTTGGAAATAGAGAGGGAAAATAAAATATTTGCAATATGCATTTTCCTTTAAAGCATTTTTATATTTAGTTTTGTCTCATGCAGAGGTAAAAGAACTTTCATTTCCTCTTATAGTCATATTCGAGCAGAAAATGCCTTCTTTTAGCATTCAAAATCAAGCCTTGCGTAGCAAGTGGAGAGACTCATCGAATTTTCCGCTTTTCAAAGTGGAATAGTTTTTGTGACCATACTTCAACTACTTTTTTACTTACTACTTTTTTACAAATCCTCAGACTCTCCCTACAGTGTGATGTTTCCTCGTCGTAATTACCCCGCCAAGACACCACTTCGTAATTATCCATTCACTGAGATGCATCTGTCGGTATTTTCCTAATGGGGGTTTTTGTATTGCACGTGAAAGTGGATTGCTTGGGATAGAGGAGCCGATTAAATCACAATCGTCGCTTGGGCACATTTCGATAATGATCTGTTGTTGATAATTCCGACGCGATAATGAATGGAACTGAGAGATGGAATCGGGCGATTCATTATACTCAGCAAACACGGTATGTGAATTATTACTTTGTACAGATTGCAGCGGGATTGGAGATGCGGCGATAAAAGTCTAGTTAATCAAGGAGTGGGTTTTAATCTGTGACGGGAAGGTTTCTGTAGTGTCAGAAATGTTGAGCAACCTCTTTTGAAGTTTCACTTGAATCGATGCGAAAGGCAAAGGGAGTATCTATGTAAATCAAGTGATATTAAATGAGTTAAAATTTTAATTGATTTCGGTGCGAAAGGAGTACTAGAATTTTATACCAACGTTACATATATTTTCAGATTTCGACAACTCAATTGAAGGTAGACAAGTAGTTAATTAACGTCGCAAAAAAGCAACACATCGGGCTATTGGAAACGGTTCGGGATCAATCTTCAGGGGAAAGATCCAGACAAATGATCCCGCTTCAGTTTGTCTCATGAGCTTTTTACCATCACTACAATGTCTCGCTCTGAATTTACAATATATCTCTATTGTATTGGTTTCTTGACGTCTTTTGAAAATATAATGCATTCGTAAATTTAATATATCAACCCTCAAATTTATTTTGATGAGATATCTCGACACTCGTTTTTATAAATTTTGTTAATAGCGAGATATTTGGCATCAAAATATTTTCGATTTTTTAATGATGGCGAGATTGACATATCGCACTCCGGCAAGAAAAGTGACACAAGTCAAAAAACAAAATGTTGATGTTATGTCATTGAAAAATATGTATGAGGTGACCCAGCGTGTTACATTACTATTCTATAGCATTTAATAGAAGTTACCCCCATAAATACTTACCTAAAATTTAAAAGAAGTTTTTACTACTTCAACATAATTTTTATAGTATCCTTTAAGTTGATGTTTCGTAAATTCTGCAATTTTGAGTTGTGTCACTTTACTTGCCGGGGTGCGATATGGTCAGTTATTTTCTGATCACGAGATATCTCGTCCCTCAATATCTCATAAATTTTGCTAATGACGAGACATTTGGCATCAAGATATTTCCACTTTTTTAATCATGACGAGTTCAACATCTGGTTGGTTATTTTATAATGACGAGATATCTCGTCCAACAAGTTCTCGTAAATTTTTGCTAATGCCGAGAGATGCTGTCATCAAGATACTTGCAATTTTTTTTTATGATGACCATCAATATCTGGCAATATATCTCATTCATCAAGATCTCGTAAGTTATGATAACGACGAGATATCTCGTCCATTAAAATTTGACAAATTTGGCAAATGCCAAGAATCAAGTCAAGATATTTTGATGATTACAAGACCAAGATCTGATAAGTTTTGCTAATGACGAGATATCTCGTTGGGTCAAACCCCCGAAAGGTTAAATGCATCACTTATGTACCAAATCAAAAAGGAGTAAGTATATGAATTATATTTCATTCGTCCTAATTTATGTTTACAGTAGCTTTTTACATAATTCCGTGGAGGGTTGCGGTTTTACAAAGTCCATTACAACCGTGTAAAAGTTCGGCTCACTCAACGGGCTACCATTCACGATACAATCTCACAGCGACTCTTACTTTTCTGTTTACATCATATATTAGGTACATGTAATCAGTTTCAGCATTCGTAGAAGATTATGTTCTGTCCTTTAGAAGAAGAGCCGATCAACATGTCTGATGGTTAAGGTGTTAGCCTCTTGATCGGAAGGTTCCTGGTTCGAATACGGGACAATACATGTATGTTTGTAAGCGTGTGAAGAGCACCTTAAATTTGTCAGTCCGAAAGTCATCATGTTGTTTGGTGTGGAAGTTTGGAGAGTGGGGTGCCAGCTCAGAAATTGACCTCTTCATCTGACCGTACTTTGAAATGCCAAGGTGTTGTCCTTAGATCTTTACTCTCTGGATTAATCCCGGACCGTCTCTAATAGCCCGCTGTGTTACTCCAGCGCGACGTTACTTAACTACCTGCCTTCCAAACTGGCAAGTGCTGGAACAACTGCTTCCTTTTGAGAATCAGCTGTCCCTTGCAGGGCTCTTGTTAATGTGACTTAAAATTGTGCGCCCTACATGCTCTTGATGTTTGAACAAGAAGTTATCAAACACCCTGTATAAACACATTGTCGACATCACGTCAAAACTTGGAAACTTATTTTCGGTCGTTTTTATGCAAGTGAATTTTTCTAGGCGGTAATTGATGTTTTATTTTGTGCGACGAATTTATTCATAGTCTGATAAATCAAGACTTACACTCTCAGTATATGAACGTAACTCTCCCTAGAGTCATTTCTAAGCATGCTTTACCCTTGACGTTTTGACTACGGCTGTTGATATAATGATCGATTATTTTTTAGCGCGATTCGTACAACTTTCAAGGTAAAACTGATTTAATGGTCGTTGTCGAAATTCTTTCTTGGCACGATAATAGTACAACTGTTGTCAAAAGTAATGATTCTCACATGTATTGCACGGGTCCTTTACTTTATGCAATGATTTAGAGATTAACTTTTTACCGTGAATACTTCTTTAAAATTTGGAATAGTACTGGGAGATTGCATGAAAAGTATAGCGTTAAAAATAGACGTTGCCATTGATTTGTCTTATGATTTCAAAACTTGAAGAAACATCCAGAATATAAAAATATGTCCGCAAAATGTTGAGATTCAACGGTGTTGGGCTAGCTTTGGGCCAGTGTGACTTTGGATTGATTGGAGTGAGAACTGCGTAAACGGTGTCATTCAAAGGCGACCGAATTGCTCTACAATCAAAGACAGTCACAACGTTAATCAGTACAATTGCCGGTCAGTATAACTACGTAACTGCACTTTAATCATTCAAACCGTAGATTAATCATTGACTATTCACACAGCTAACAATTGCTCTACCTTCCTATGTCTGCTTTCAATCATTCTATAATCCAACCATCTAGGCTAGAGTATTCACGTCAAAGCTACGACCCGTGTCCACGACTCAACCTACCACAATTTCTCATATTTCCTGAAATTCTCTAGATATCTTCGAAAACTCACGATTGGATAGAATTTAAAGTTCTATAGTGCAAGGTCAGACAATCTGCCCATAAAATTTTTAATTCAATCTAATTATGAATTTATAATTACAAGGTTATCAAAAAAGAATGAAGGAATATTAAAACCATATCACGAGAAATAAACAACCCAGACACATACGGTTCTTGTTCGAAGATATTAAGAAATGTCAAAAGTTTCAGATGTTCTTCAGTATGTGTTTTGATATGTACGCCATTAGTCGCTCTACAAACGTCAAAACTATAATCAATCTCCTTCCACGGCTTCCGCAACATGTCCTCAGTTAACGTTTCCGTAGCAGAAGAAAGTGATCCGATTTTTTATGTGGATCGGATCCGTGATCTGTTCCATGTACACGATGTTCTTGATGTATCTCCAGAAGAAGTCCAGCGGGGTGAGATCTGGGCTTTGAGGAGGCCACGGCAGGGAGCCACCTCGTCCAACCTATGAGTTTGGGAACTTCACATTTAAGGCGAGCTGCGTTGAGCGAACAAAAACCCTGACATGCTACAAAAAATCGCTAGCAGTTCTATCTAGTGAGCAGAGTTACAGCTTATGATGTTCGTTCACTATATTTCTTCGCAAGAATCATATGGGTATGTTTAACAGTTTCTCCGTAATACAGTTTTGTAATTCCAGCTTTCTTTTACGATGACCCTGTATATCTATAGAATGAAGTATGAAAAATTGGTATCTGAAAATCTACGGCCTTAGAACTTAACGCAAAATATGTTGTGAAGAATGAAAAAATATGGCTACCAACATAAAGTAATGAAGCGGAACTACACATTAGGAAAGACTTTCATAAACAGCCCTGCCCTTTCAACGACTATCAATCATAGGTCCTCTTCCTGTTGATGTCTGAAGTTGACTTATATCGCGCAACTCAGCGAAACTTGTTCAATTGGATCACCGAAAACAATGATCCCTCTGGTCTTGAGGGAGCAATTTTCTCTCTTTATCCCAATGCTATAAATATCTATTATTTCTCCCCTGGTGTAGCAAAGTGGAAACAGTTGCTCATTTATGCTCCTAGTTTCGTGGGATATTGTCCATTATATTTACTATGTCACCGCTTTTCTCAACTGTTGCCATTCTTGGAGGGATTATACGAGGTGGCTTATTAGAGTCGATTTTTGATGGTGCCAGTTCCACTGTACTTATCGTTTCACTTCTCCGTTATTAGATTAATTATTCTCAATAGTTCGTTTCTTGGAGTCTTGACTGGAATCTTGTCTTTATCAAAACCATTCAGATCTTTATGGATGAGCTGTCTAGTCATTCGAAAAAAACAGACCCGATCTCTTGAATTCGTCAACATTGAAACATCGCAATATCTGTATGAAGATATATATCTTCTTCCAGATATTGCGATGTTTTAATTTCGTCATCCGGATATTGTTAGTTCATTAAGTATTATTGTAATTGATTACCGCTTATTCAGATAGCCTTGTTGGTATATTCGTCGAATAATTTAAGATATAAAGCAAATAATTTAGATATTAGAGGCAAAAATATTTTTATTCCTGTATTCAGCAGGACAGAATAATCACTCAGTGTGAAATTATGAATATTAAATCAAGACCAACCTGTGCATTGAGTGTCACTCTCCGAAGTAATAAACGTCAGGATTCCATAAGTTTCGTTTCAAATCTGCGAAAATTAAAAAAAAAAACATGAAGTAAATGTCATGAAAATCTTCACAAAATTAAACGACAGATTTTTACTAGCACTGCATATATATATATATATATATATATATATATATATATATATATATACCTCTTAAGTATTTGTTTTTTCCAGAAAATGTAAACAACAAACCAGAATGCTTTAACCATCCTGGTGGTTAGGTCGATGAGATACCTCGTCATTAGCAAAATTGACCAGAACCTGATGGACGAGATATCTCGTAAGAAGAAAACTGACCAGAATTTGACGTCATCAAAAAATTGACGTCAATATCGTGGTCCGAGATCGATCCTCGAACCTCCGAGGACAACACCACGTAATTTCGAACCACGGTCAGATTACGGGGTCCCATCTGAGCTGGCAACCCACTCTCCAAACTTCCGTACAACGCTAACGTGAGGACATTTGAGGTCACGACAGATTTAAAGTGCACCAGCCCCCTTTGTACACACGGTCTTTGGTTTGTTCGAACTCGCAAACCTCCATTTGCTAATGCCTTGCAGGACTTCCGCGGCGCTCTATCAATATCCCGCCGACCAACCGGTATAGTGGTTAAGGTGTTAGTCTCTGGATCGGAAGGTTCCTGGTTCGAATCCGGGCCCGGGCATGGATGTTTGTAAACGTATGGTGTAGAGGCGGCTGGTGCACCTTAAATCTGTCGTGGCCGAAAGTCCTCACGTTGGGTTGGCGTGGAGGTTTGGATAGTGGGGTGCCAGCTCAGGTGTTGCTTCGTCATCTGACCGTGGTTCAAAATTACGAGGTGTTGTCCTCGGATCTTTCCCTCAAGGGACTGATCCCGGACCGTCGTCAATAGCCCGTTGTGTTGCTCTAGCACGACGTTAACTAAAATATTACCAATATCTATCAATATCCAACCGCTCTGGTGGTTAAGGTGTTCTAAATCGGGAGATTCCTGGTTCGAATCCGGGATAGTGCTGGGATGTTTGTAATCATATAGTGTAGAGGCGGATGATGCACCTTAAATCTGTCTTGGCCGAGAGGCATCACGTCGGGTTGGTGTGGAAGTTTGGAGGGTGGGGCGCCAGGTCAGTTGTTGACTCTTCATCTGACCGTGGTTCAAACTTACGTGGTGTTGTGCTCGGATCATTCCCATAGGGAATCGATTACAGAATATCGTCAATAGCCCGTTGTCTTGCTCTAGTACGACGCTGATTAAAAATTACCAATTGTAGAACAACACAACGTAATTTTGAACTACGGTCAGATGACGAATCAATTATCCAGAATCTAATCCTTAAAAAGTGAAATCCACCAACACGGTCGGGATCATGACTGAAGTTTGAGAAACTTTCTCAGACTGTACTGCCAAGGTTCTTACACTCTTATTACCACTTAATTACCTAAATTATGAGCAGATTTTCCCGAGTTAATGTTCTGCCTCTACATACCGTAGCAAATCTCCCGAGCTGGGAAATCATATTCCGCTGAATGTGTGAAAAGGGAATTTTAATTAGATTCCCCGCATAACTGCTTCTCCTTGAGAATGTGGTTTTAAAAATCCTCAGACTCTCTCCCTTCATACATTATGAGATTTCCTCGTAGTAATTGCACCGCCAAGACACCATTCATAATTATCCATTCACTGAGCTGTATCTGTTGGTATTTTCCTAATGGGGTTTTTGTAGTGCACGTGAAAGTGGATTGCTTGGGATAGAGGAGCCGATTAAATCACAATCGTAGCTTGGGCACATTTCGATAATGATCTGTTGTTGATAATTCCGACGCGATAATGAATGGAATTGGAAGATGGAATCGGGCAATTCATTATCCTACGCAAACACTATTACTTTAAACAGATTGGAGCGGGATTGGAGATGCGGCGATTAAAGTCTAGTTATCAACGAGTGGGTTTTAACTTGTGACGGGAAATGTTTCTGAAGTGTCAGAAATATCGAGCAACCTCTTTTGAGGTTTCACTTGAATCGATGCGAATGGCAAGGGAGTATCTATGTAAATTAAGTGATATTAAATGAGTTAAAATTGTTACTTAACAGTCGGTGGGGAGAGGCGAACGGAGTATTATAATTTTATGCTAACATTACATATATTTTCAGATTTCGAGTTCTCGATTGAAGGTAGACAGGTAGTTAACTAACATCTCATAAAAGCAACACAGTGGGCTATTGGGAACGTCCGGGATCAATCTTTAAGGGAAAGATCCGATTACAACACCACGTAATTTTGAGCCATGGACAGTACCTGAGGTCAATACCTGATCTGGCACCCCATTGTTCAAAAGCCTATACCACGCCAAAATGAAGACAAAGCCTACGACGGTTTTATTGTGCAGCACCACCCCGTATATACGACGACTGGAACGAGTTTCGAACTCGCAGCCGTATGCTTTCGGGCCGCGGTAGCTCGGTTGGAAGAGCATTACGACCGTCGTATACAAAGGGGACTGGTACACGTTAAATATGTCGTGGCCTCAAATTTCCTCACGCTGGCGTGGTGTGATGTGGATCCCTTTGTAAAATGACACTCAACTACTTCAAAGTATACTGTAAAATCGATGGTGTTAAAAAAATAATAGAATTGCCTCACTAAAATTGTTAAATGAAAGTATTAAACAATTCTTCGATTTAATATTCAGTAAGATTCAATTTAATCAATTAGGTTTTAATAAATTAGGGTCGCTGAAATTAATCTTGCTAAACGTATGCCGTATTCTGGTTAGTTTACCACTAGAACTGCTCCAGGGTCTGGTTTATGTTATCGTAAGAGAGAACCGACCGTATCCTATTTTCCACAGACGATGTTTGGAGTTTTATGCATTAAAGTTTTTCGTATAAAACAAATGATAATCTGTTGTCGAGATCTATCGTAGCGAATTACCTCTCATCATCAACATTCTCCAAAATCAAATTACAATTTTTTTAACCCTGAGTATCCTCTACTCAAAATGAACGAGCCATGTTCCTTTTGCAACCTCCACTACGCAGACTTGCTTTCGGGTGGGAAAATATCGTGGCATAGATAGTAACTAATCACTTAACGCTTAAACCAGGACTCGATATACCCGGGCGCACAGGTGCATTGTGCACATGAAAATAAAATTATGCACCTAATTTTTTTCTCTCTAGGTGCATGCTGTGCACCTAACGTTAAAAAAGGGGAGGGAACGTTTTATGTTATTTTGATGCTTGAACAAACTATTAGTATCGACCTCTCTCACTCTAATGGTAATGGTAATGGTAATTTTAGTTAACGTCGTACTAGAGCAACACAACGGGCTATTGACGACGGTCCGGGATCAGTCCCTTAAGGGAAAGATCCGAGGACAACACCTCGTAATTTTGAACCACGGTCAGATGACGAAGCAACACCTGAGCTGGCACCCCACTCTCCAAACTTCCACGCCAACCCAACGTGAGGACTTTCGGCCACGACAGATTTAAGGTGCACCAGCCGCCTCTACACCATACGTTTACAAACATCCATGCCCGGGCCCGGATTCGAACCAGGAACCTTCCGATCTCTCTCACTCTAAAGGAACGTAATTAAAATTCCTAAATACATACTATGCGAAAACAAAATCGCCGAGCCGTAACGGGTTTTATACATGAGAACGGTTTACTTGTGCCACTGCCACAAGAACTTTCTGATGATCGAAACATTTTCAAGATGGCTCTGTCGAAGCGACTGTCGCGACAGCCGTGCGCCGGAGAATTTAGTTGTTTAAATATTTTTATTTACTATCTACTACAAACCTATCTAAACAAACCCAACTAATAAAGTAGTTTACATTATATCAATGCTCTTATATTACGTTTTTTTTTAATATGCACCTAAAATATAACCTGTGCACCTAATTTAAAAACTTAGGTGCACCTTGTGCACCTGTATTAAAAATTCTATTTCGAGGCCTGGCTTAAACTATTTATATTTTTTAATTTGTCGTTAAACGTGTTTGGTCAAATACAGGTAGAAATAAATTCATTCGAGGGTGTCAATTTATTTTAAATTCGAGCTTTTTATTCCAAATTTCTAAATTCAAGAACGGTAGGCATTTCATCCAATTTAGCCTTCGGTGGAATGTTCTACACTCAACCACCTCCTTCCACATTGCACCTAGTCTTTCCGGCACCATCCCTTTATCAGTATTCAGCGAGTAAACTTTACGAGATCGGGAAAAGTAAAAAAAGTAAAGAAAATAAGTCGTAAAAAATACGAGTATAAAGTGAAGAATAAAAATCTAACAGGTCCTTGTTCATTGAATGGAGACGAACAGCCTGCTGCCGGTTTAACAGAATCATGATAGTAATGAAAAAAATATCAAGTACTTTAAAACCAGTTTTCTTATTACTTCCCGCCACTAGGATCACTTTTTGCTCGACATTCGTCTTCAACGTCGGGCTTTCAAAAGTTTTCACTTCAACGCTTTTTCGGTACAAACTCTGCTTTAAACATTTCGAAGTTTTTCTGGACTGAATTGAAATCAGTTTGTCTTTTGTTAAAAGAGGAGAAAATAGTAAACAGAATCGCTGCCAAGAATTCCAGCTGTTTCAGACGTAGACCGAATAAATCTAGTCTAAGTGAGGAACAAAAGATAGTTTACGAACTCTAGAGATCTATTTAAAACAGTTTATAACTGACTAACCCATAGAATGTATAACTGACTTATATATAACTGCAATTGAAGTGAATTCATTCCGTGAAATTCAATTTCGATTTCGATTTCGAAGCCAGTATTTTGTTGCAGAAAACTGCATTTTTGTTATTCGATATTGGTAATGTCAATGCTTAGATAATTACTTAGATTACAGACTAAATAGATTACAGACATTAGATACGTGTTACTTTATTTAATTAAAATATTCTTTTTAGATCTTTTGTTAAATTAAATTCTCAGGCAGACAATTTTTATTTTATGAAACCTACAGCAATTACTTTGTTCAACTTTAAATATTTTATATGTTCTTGAAATATTTATATGTTCTTGAAATACAATTCTTTAAAAATCCCAGCCGACCAACCGGTATAGTGATTAAGGTGTTAGCCTCTAGATCGGAAGGTTCCTGGTTCGAATCCGGGTCCGGGCATGGATGTTTGTAAGCGTATGGTGTAGAGGCGGCTGGTGCACCTTAAATCTGTCGTGGCCGAAAGTCCTCACGTTGGGTTGGCGTGGAAGTTTGGAGAGTGGGGTGCCAACTCAGGTGTTGCTTCGTCATCTGACCTTGGTTCAAAATTACGAGGTGTTGTCCTCGGATCTTAACCTTAAGGGACTGATCCCGGACCGTCGTCAATAGCCCGTTGTGTTGCTCTAGTACGAAGTTAACTAAAATTACCATTACCATTTCACACCTACCCTACGTGAGGCATTTCCACGATGAATCAAGATGAGTCGTGGATTTATCATATATTTAGACATGAAATGGCGACTCAAAAAATGAAGTTTACAAGTCGACTAAATGCAGTTGGGTGCCTTTGAGTGCGGTATTAACGAGATATAACAGATTGGTTGTTTTGTCGTTTATTGGCGCAGGCCCTTGCGCCAAAAGCAAGGCAATGCCATGTAAAAGACGTGAATGGTAGTTGTAGTTTTTAATTAACGTAGTGCTAAAGCTACTCAACGGGCTATTGACGACGGTCCGGGATCAATCCCCCTAAGGGAATAAAAGACGTGAAAGGCGAAGAAAGAAGGTAGGTAGGTATTTTAATTAACGTCGTACTAAAGTAAGACAATTATTGACAACGGATCGGGATCAATCCTTTAACAAAAAAAAGAGGGATTGGGGAACAGAGAAGAGTGCAATGAAAGCAGGTAAACAGCGAATCCGGGTCCGGGCATGGATGTATGTAAGCGTATGGTGTAGAGGCGGCTGGTGCACCTAAAATCGGCCGTGGCCGAAAGTCCTCACGACGTTGGGTTGGTGTGGAAGCTTGGAGAGTGGGTGCTTGGAGAGTGGTTAACAAAAAATTGCTATTACTATTACCAATGTTCGGATTATTTGGTAACAGTAATTTGGTAATTTATAACTAGCGTCGTACTATAGAAACACAACGGGCTATAAACGACATTCTGGGATCAATCCCCTAAGGGCAAGTCCCGAGGACAATATCCCGTAATTTTGAACCACGGTCAGATGACGAGGCAACACCTGAGCTGTGACCCCTCTCCAAACTCCCACACCAATCCAACTTTCGGACAGATTTAAGGTGCACCAGTCGCCTCTACACCATACGCTTACAAACATCTATGCACTGACCAGGATTCGAACCAGGAACCTTCCGATCTAGAGGCTAACACCTTAACCACCAGACTGGTTGGTCGGCAATTTACCAAATTATCCGAGCCCTTCTGGATTGAAAAAATTTCTCTTCTGGATTGAGCCGACCAACCGGTCTGGTGGTTAAGGTGTTAGCCTATAGATCGGAAGGTTTCTGATTCGAATCCAGGTGAGTGCACGTATGTTTGTAAGCGTATGGTGTAGAGGCGGCTGGTGCACTTTAAGTGTGTCGTGCAGTTGCCGAAAGTCCTCACGTTGGGTTAGTGTGGAAGTTTGGAATGTGGGGTGCCAGCTCAGGTGTTGCAACGTCATTTAACCACTGTTTAAAATTACGTGGTGTTGTCTTCGGTTCTTTCCCTTAAGGCAGTGTTTCCCAAAGTGTGGTACGCGTACCCCCAGGGGTACGGGAAGAGTTTGGTGGGGGTACGCGTAGCACCGGAGCTGTTAGCGTCAGTCTGATCTCTCAGGCACATTGCGCCCGAATGCGTTACGCATATAAAGGTACGTTACAAGGCAAAGAAATTTCATTGCTTCACGTTCAAGACAAAGTGAACGCTGCCATCGCAAAACTAAAGTTATGGCAAAAGAGATTTGGTAATGGAGAAGTAGACTCGTTTCCCTCTCTTCGTGAGTTTATAACAAGTTCGACTACTAAAATTTATGCTGATACTCTGAAATGCATAACACAGCATATGGAGAGTTTGCAAGTGGGCTTGAAAAACTATTTCCCTTGATTTAACCAAAAATATTGAATGGATAAGATATCCATTTAACACAACATCCATGCCAGAAGATTTGTCGCAGAAGAGCAATTGTTGGAATTGGCTTCAGACGGATTCTTGAAACATAAACATGAGAGAACTTCAACATCATTCTGGTTACAAATGCAACTTGTATATCCGGTTTTAACAGAAAACGTTCTAAAATACATCTTGCCTTTTCCAACTTCATATTTATTTGAAGTTGCTTTTTCAGCATTTGTAGACATTAAGTCGAAAAAAAGGAACAGACTATTGGACGTGGAACCACATCTCAGATTAAAATTAACAACCAGGGAATCAAATTATGACGATCTGTTGTCTCAGCACAAGCAATTCCATCCTTCTCATTGATCCAAATAAACGTTATTTATAGTATAACTTTTATTTATATTTTATTGTAAATAATTTTATTTCTCTTTTCTTATTATTTTGTGTATGCCACAAAAAAAAAGAAAAAAAAACCATTTTGATTGTTATTAAAATACATCCATTTTTTACGAGGGGTACTCAGCTTTACGAAAACTATAGAAGGGTACACATATGTCAAAAGTTTGGGAAACACTGCCTTAAGGGATCGATCCTCGACAGCCGCTAATAGCCCGACGTATTACTCCAGTGTGACGTTAATTAAAATGCTTACCAACTGGTTTCGAATCGTTGTCTGGGTCACACAGATATTTGTTAATTTGAAAATCACTTCAGTCCCTTGATTAATGCCACTTTGGGTTGGTGTGGAAGTTTGTAGAGTGGGATGCCAGTTCAGGTGTTGCCTCGCCTTCTGACCGTGGTTGAAAATTACGAGGTGTCATCCTCGCATCTTACCCTTAAAGGATTGATCCCGGACCGTCGTCAATAGCCCGTTGTGTTGCTCTAGTACGACGTTAATTAAAATTTTCAAATTACCCTTGATTATTATATATGTTATTACTGTCTACTACCTGATGTTCTACGATTATTCGGGCCAAAGTAGCCCTGTTGAAAGATTTGTCTTAGAAACAGGAACATACGACTTCGAGACTTTATTCGACCAAACAGAGGTCATATACATGGGTAATGGTACACGTTAAATCTGTCGTGACCTCAAATGTCTTCGCGTTGGTGTGGTGTGGAAATTTTCATGTTGTGTTGACCCAGTGCAATGTTAATTCCAGAATCTCTATAGGATTCTTTAAAGCAACTACGTTACAACATAGAAATAGACTTCTTGAAAATATCGTGACCGTCTGAAAGTAAAAATTTATCTCTATTTTTCCTTCATGTAATCCAGGTCTAATTTGTCCTAGAATATTAAAGCAAAAACTAACCAGCCCCTTGAGAGCCAGCCGTTTCCAATTTATTCTAACGCTCCTTAATTAATTACTAGTACACGTTGTGTGTGTGAGTGTTTACTCCTAGATATGTTGTATTTTAGGTATCCTTAAAAACCTATCTCGCTAATATAAATCTTTCCAACAGTGCCCATTACGTTATACTCGTTTATTTTGCCTGCGTAGTTTAGGGGTGTATGTAATGAGCACAATCGTCATTGCTTACACCGAACGAAATATTTATTTACAAAAATAATACAAAAGCCCACAGCAATATTCTCCACTTCTGAACTATTTCTATACTGACTGCCTAGTCTACTATTTCTATACTGACTACCTAGTCTACTATTTCTATACTGACTGCCTAATCTAATATCTCTATAGAGACATATGCGGCGTCTTAAGCAGAAAGATATTTTTGAACTAATTTTAAGTAGATCTTTTTTTATTAATTTTAAGTAGATCTTTTTTAATTAATTTTAAGTAGATATTTTTAAATTAATTTTAAGTAAATCTTTTTGAATTAACTTCAAGTCACCATTTCATTGCGTTCAGTAATTTTTAAATGTTTACTTATTGGAATTATTCCATTACATAATGCTAATAAATTTCTTTGTTTTGAAGTATTAATGCTTCAAATAACAATGCGACTAGGATTTTTTTAGAAGTTTACAATATTTTAATGCATCCTTATACCTTAAATATCTGAAATAAATAATTTATCTTTCATACAGGATTACTAATCATCCCAAACTCTATAAGATAAACTTTTTATATGATACATTAATTAGAATTGTTATCTCTCTACACTATTATTTGTATTCTATTCACTGGAATAATGGAAATGGCTGGAATAATGAAAATGAATTCAATGGAAAACAATTACTCTCTTAACGCAACAACTACAAGCGAAAGAAAATGCGTTACTCAGTCTGATTCCGCGTTATTCTTTTGCGTGAGAAAATGGTAAATAAGAAATATAAATTAAGGGAAAGCTTATCTTGCAAGACTTAAAAATAAACTGTATACAATAATAAGAACCTATTTCCTAGTAACGTGATTGTCTTTCATCGTCATTTGATTATAATCCATATTATTATTTAACTTATAATCAGTTATACTTTTATAGAAATGTTAATCCTTGTTCGTAAACAAATAATTGTAATAACTAGTAACTGTCTAAATGTAATAATTTGTAACCACGGTCAGAAGACCCTGTATTTAATGCAATCTTACTGATAATATGATCAACTGAAGATTGAACAGTGACTCTTCATCTCCAGGTGATTTGGGAACCTACACGGATTACCACGAACGCTTATCGCCCGACATTAACCCTTCAAGTGGATGGGACAAGATACACTACCCTACAATATTAGACCGGACGCCAGTGGATTTGCATAAAATCCGACTTCTTGTTTGTGGGTGTTTTTCGTGGTATGGCCTGGGACCTTTGCATGTTGTTCCTGGTCAATTGAACGCCGACATGAATATTTAGGACAATCAGGTTCTTCCTACGCTCTGACAATTTTATGGAATGGACGAATGTTACTTCCAGGACGAAAACGGTCCATGTCATGTTGCAGCCTCTGTCAAGTAGTGGTATCGATATATGGATGTAAAACGTCTTCCCTGGCCTGCTCAGAGTCCCGACCTAAACCCCATAGAACATGCGTGGGACGAGTTAGAACGACGCTTACGAACCAGGGAACCAGGTCCGAAATCTACAACTGAGCTGGCGACATTCTTGTAGTAGGAATGGACACAAATACCCATAGCTGTGTATCAAAACCTTGTTCAGCTCGTGAGGGGGCATCCCCCTATTAAAGCATGCATTCTTTCCCTTATTTCATCACATCTTGTTGTCTGGTCCATTATTGTAGGGCACTGTAACATCAAATCTAACCTATTTTGCCAATGACAAAATACCTCGTCATCAAGATATATTTCCCCCATTCTTATGATTAGGATATCAATATCTGGTCAGTTTTCTTTTGAGGATATTTGATAATGAGCAATTTTGATAATGCCAAACTATCTCGTTCATCATGATCTGACCAATTTTGCTCATACCTTGTCATCAAGATATTGCCGATTCTTTTGATGATGACAAGATCAAGAGTATCAAGATCATCACATTTTCAAATGACGAGACGCCTCTTCGAGACTAACGTTGGCACTGTGTGGAAGTTTGGAAAGTGGTATGACCTCGTCATCTGACCGTGGTTCGGAATAAC
Source organism: Metellina segmentata (assembly GCA_947359465.1). Taxonomy (NCBI): domain Eukaryota; kingdom Metazoa; phylum Arthropoda; class Arachnida; order Araneae; family Tetragnathidae; genus Metellina; species Metellina segmentata. The sequence continues at coordinate 115,701,579 of OX375875.1, read as the reverse complement.
GTAGGGTTGTCCTAGAATCCTTCGGGTTTGATCCATGACCGTCACCAATAGCCCATCGTGTTGTGCGACGTTATTTAAAAACCCTACCTACATCTACCAGACATCCGCCAGTACCGGATTCGAGGACCACGCATACCCCTTCACCAACGATAGTAAAATTTATGAATACCAAAATTAACATCTCCTTAGGGGGCACATCCTTATGTTTGCACGGGTTTCATGAACCTGAGGTACCCTAGTGATCTATTCTTTTCACATGGGGTTTACTACTTCTGGTAAACATGGGGATCGCAACCTCAGGCTGCCCAAGCCCTACCTATCTTTTCTCCATCCTTTCCTTTCATAATTATTGGACTTCGTCTTGTATTTGGTGCATATAAGCCATATATGTACCTTGCCATAAAACTCAAACCCAACCAAATGTAATATGAATGCATACGTTTTATTTTATTACCACCTGTATTCCTCTAAAACAACAGTTTTATCTGTTAATAATGATAAATTTCGTCCATCAAGATCTGATATATTTTGCAAATACCGAATTACCTTGTCATCAAGATATCACTGATTTTTTGATGCTTTATCTATACAAGGAGTAATCCATCTTTTATACGCATTTTCAGGGTGCACTGGAACCATAAAAGGTTAATAACCACTGCACTGAATTATTTTTCTAATAAGAATATTCTGCGACGAATAGTTACAAAAGATATCCTCTCTATAATTACCTTCATTCTGTATCATGCCAAGGAAGATAATACACAAGCACAATCCACTAACAAAGAATTAAAACTCGTAAGTATTCCGGAAACATTAGGAACACACCATTGAACTTTAATTCGGAGTTCAGTGTGTAATGTTTACCCCCGCATTCATTTATATTTCTCTCCACGAGTAGCTGGGCCGAAATTAATTTCACTCTAAACTCTATACAAATGTTCCGATTGTTCTGTGAGAGCGCAGTTACTGTCCACTCCACCCTCAAAAGTACACCTTCGCCCACCCCCACTCGAAGCAATTAAACTTTCTCCTAGCGTCTTTGGAACGTTTCATTTAAGGAATCGAAACTGAAGGGAAGCATTTTTCATTCTGAAGGGAATTAATTAACCCGTGAGAGAATCAGACGCCCCTGAGACTCGCCTATGGAATTCGATTCGAACGTCGCTTTCCCGACGTTGTTCGTTCTGCAGTACTTCAGTAAGTTCGGAGAACAACTTTAGGTGCCTCAATAGGATAGATATATAGGTTAATTAGAAATTCTCGGTCCAAACTATGGGTGGTATGGTGCAACAAAATGAACATCTTTTGTCAAAGAATGTGTCTCTAACTGTTGCGGGTTGGTGATAGAGGGGTATGTTTAGCGCGTTTGCTAATCGTTATTTTTTTAAACACGGTTAACGCACAGGATGAAGCAAAACAAGAATTCTGAGACTGCAAGATGTATAGACTTGTGACCAAGGGTCAAATAGATTCACTTATGACTTATGGGTTGGCCTCGTAAAAAAAAAACTAAGGTTTTCTATCAATGATTACTTATACTAATACTTATAATTTTCTTATACTCATACTTATACTCTTCTTATAATTATACTTATAATTATACTTATACTTATACCAGGGCTCGAAATACCCGGGTGCACAGGTGCACTGTGCACGTGATAATAAAATTATGCACCTAATTTTTTCCCGCACAAGGTGCACCTAATTTAAAAACTTAGGTGCACCTTGTGCACCTGTATTAAAAAATATATTTCGAGGCCTGACTTATACTTATAATTATACTTATACTTATACTTATAATTATACTTATACTTATAATTATACTTATACTTATAATTTTCGTATACTCTTCTTATACTTATACTTATAATTTTCTGATACTCATACTTATACTCTTCTTATACTTATACTTTTCTTATAATTTTCTGATACTCATACTTATACTCTTCTTATACTTATACTTTTCTTATACTTGTATTTATACTTTTCTTATACTTATACTTTTACTATACTTATACTTTTCTTATACTCATACTTTTCTTATACTTTATACTTATATTTATATTTATATTACTTGCTATATAAGAATCAAATCAAATCTTAGGACGCGACGCAACATTAAGACATTAAGGACACTCGCGCTTTCAAACTCTCGCTTTTATACTCTTCTTATACTTATAATTTTCTTATACTTATACTTATAATTTTCTTATACTCATACTTATATTCTTCTTATACTTATACTTTTCTTATACTTGTACTTATACTTTTCTTATATTTATACTTTTCTTATACTTATACTTTTCTTATACTTATACTTTTTTTATACTCATACTTTTCTAATATTTTATACTTATATTTATATTTATATTACTAGCTATATAAGAATCAAATCAAATCTTAGGACACGATGCAGCATTAAGACATTAAGGGCACTTGCGCTTTCAAATAGAACAGACGCTAGCACTTTCAAACGGGGCCATGCTCAGAAGAGAGCACCAACACGTGACCTTTAAACAGATAGAAACAGTTGCTCATTCCGATTAGGGAGGATATAAGAAAAACACAGGTGTTCTGCTATATAATCCATATATTATTTATATTTTACATTACAATAAAGTTAACAAAAGTAAATAAATAATTTGATTTGATTTTTGAACATTATATGGATTTCGCAATTGCTTTAATATTTGTTTCGATTTTGTAGTAGCCAAGCGCAAAATTGATTGTGTCAAGCTGTTGCAATTTTTCACTGTGTTGATAAGGATGACTCAAAATGTTTGTCCAGAGATGTATGTTGACCCAAAGAAACGCGCATTTCAATGCATTGTCTAGCAATAAAATTTATATCTAAATTACCTATCTAGTGACTTGTCTGAGTTAAAATAACACATGGTGAGGTGGGCCGCGGTCTGGGTATCCTTGATCCGGATACCTGAGTACGGGTCTGCCCAATGGAAACTGAAGAGCTGCTCAAAGATTGTACCGTGGACTGAAGAGCTGCTCAAAGATCGTACCGTGGACTGTTCCCAGACATAAAAAACTTTTATACAATTCCTAGTCTTGTTTTTACCTCTTCATTTACACGATTAGTTATAAAATTACTTTAAATATCAATAAACTTTCAGTTATATCATCTGTATCTTATTTTCTGCATAATATTTATTTATAGATTAATATTTTTATTCAGACATTTGTGATTTTCGATTCCATTCTGAAGTCATGTCACACACGAAATAGGATTACCTCTTCAAACAGGGCCGCCGCAGGAGAGTTTTTACCATACCATTTGATGAACTTACTATCTGGTTCTATTAATAGGTCTTCGATGAAAATTATGAAACACCTTGTGCAAGCTTGTTTCAAATCCACCTTCGCAAAGAGAGTTAAATAGTGAGAAACTATTTTAAAGCACTTGTAGCTTATCTTCTTCCCAACCTTTATAAGAGGATTTTGAGTGCTTATATAAATAAACCCGACGGAGTGTGAAAATTTAACTTTCGCTACCAGAATACTCTCCCTTGAGGCATACAAGATTGCCTTAAAATATAATATTTTGCTACATTTGACATCTAATCTAATTGGCGTTAACCAATCACTATACATACACCTGACGTTAACCAATCTCACACATACTCCTTTTGAGCCGACCAACCGGTATAGTGGTTAAGGTGTTAGTCTCTAGATCGGAAGGTTCAATGGTTCGAATCCAGGTTCGGGCATGGATGTTTGTAAGCGTATGGTGTAGAGGCGGCTGGTGCACCTTAAATCTGTCGTGGCTGAAAGTCCTCACGTTGGTTTGGCGTGGGAAATTGGAGAGTGGGGTGACAGCTCGGGTGTTGCTTCGTCATCTGACCGTGGTTCAAAATTACGAGGTCTTGTCCTCGGATCTTTCCCTTAAGGGACTGATCCCGGACCGTCGTCGATAGCCCGTTGTGTTGCTCTAGTACGACGTTAACTAAAATTACCAATTACCATATTCCTTTTGATATGTACGGGCTTCACGGCCCTTGGACTCTTGTGATCTTTTCTATTCATATGGGTTTACTGTAAACACGGGATCGCGCTGTTTACCTGCTTTCATTGCACTCTTCTCTGTTCCCCAATCCCTCTTTTTTTTTGTTAAAGGATTGATCCCGATCCGTTGTCAATAATTGTCTTACTTTAGTACGACGTTAAATAAAATACCTACCTACCTACCTTTTTTCTTCGCCTTTCCCGTCTTTTATTCCCTTAGGGGATTGATCCCGGACCGTCGTCAATAGCCCGTTGTGTAGCTCTAGCACTACGTTAATTAAAAACTACAACTACCATTCACGTCTTTTACATGGCATTGCCTTGCTTTTGGCGCAAGGGCCTGCGCCAATAAACGACAAAGCAACCAATCTGTTATATCTCGTTAATACCGCACTCAAAGGCACCCAACTGCATTTAGTCGACTTGTAAACTTCATTTTTTGAGTCGTCATTTATATTATGATAAATCCATTCCTTGATCCTTGATGATCCTTGATTAATAGTGGAAATGCCTCACGTAGGGTAGGTGTGAAATGGTAATGGTAATTTTAGTTAACGTCGTACTAGAGCAATACAACGTGCTATTGACGACGGTCTGGGATCAGTCCCTTAAGGTTAAGATCCGAGGACAACACCTCGTAATTTTGAACCACGGTCAGATGACGAAGCAACACCTGAGTTGGCACCCCACTCTCCAAACTTCCACGCCAACCCAACGTGAGGACTTTCGGCCACGACAGATTTAAGGTGCACCAGCCGCCTCTACACCATACGCTTACAAACATCCATGCCCGGACCCGGATTCGAACCAGGAACCTTCCGATCTAGAGGCTAACACCTTAACCACTATACCGGTGGTCGGCGGGTAGGTGTGGAATTTTAGAGAGTGGGATACCAGCTCAGGTTTTTCCTCGTCATCTGACCGTGGTTCAAAACTACGGTGTTGTCCTCGGTTCTTTCCCTAATGGGATCGATCCCGAACCGTTGTCAATAGCCCGTTGTGTTGCCATAGTACGACGTTAATTAAAAATTACCAATTACAAATTATCTAGTGTAAATGATGCTTTACATGAAAAAACAACTTTTGAGTCGTAACGTGAATTTTTTTCAAAGCATCAAAACTTAGAACGCGTTTTTGTAGAAACGTCAATTTCAGCGATTGGTGTGTGCCGACCAACCGGTATAGTGGTTAAGGTGTTAACCTCGAGATTGGAAGGTTCCTGTTTTGAATCCGGGTCCGGGCATGGATGTTTGTAAACGTATGGTGTAGAGGCGGCTGGTGCACCTTAAATCTGTCGTGGCCGAAAGTCCTCACGTTGGGTTGGCGTGGAAGTTTGGAGAGTGGGGTGCCAGCTCAGATGTTGCTTCGTCATCTGACCATGGTTCAAAATTACGAGGTGTTGTCCTCGGATCTTTCCCTTAAGGGACTGATCCCGGACCGTCGTCAATAGCCCGTTGTGTTGCTCTAGTACGACGTTAACTAAAATTACTATTATTACTACTACAGCGATTGGTGTGCCTTTGGAGTGATGGTAACTATATCTATTCGTTTTTCATTCTTTGCAGTTTCAATTGGCGGCATGTTAAAATCGTATTCGAAAAACCAGCCGTGACACGCTTCAAGGAAACGCGTCCCGTTTCAGAAACACAATCGCCACATACGTTTATGTAGTTTGACAGAGGATACCTCTCGTACCATGAACTTTGTAAATAAAGGGTACAAATTAATAGGATACTCAATATAAATTGCAAAATTCATACAAGATCAGACACTGTGTAGATTTGCATAGTTGCTACTCAGAAACATTTTCAACATAATTTAACTACAAGTAATAAATTATTTCTTCAATTGAAATTTGTTTTTCGAATACTTGTTCCTAAACAATAAAAAGAATATGTGGTTGAGACAAAAGAAATAGCGTCACGTTTGGGAAACTAGTCCTGTCATAGAAACACAACGGTTTTAATTCAATAACGGAAACACAATAAATTTCTCCAAAAATGCATCTCAAACCTAAAATATAAAGGGTACTGAATATAAATTGACAAATCCATACATTATCAGGCTTGGCGAAGATTTGCATAGTTACTATTCCGTAGTATTTTCATTTTCAACATACTGTCATTAATAAATTATGATCTTCAGTTATAAATTAAGAACTCATGTTCCCAAACGGTTAAAATAAAATGAAGGCGACGAAAGTAGTGACGTCACTTTCGAAATACGTTCGGGAAATCCGTCGCGTTCCAGAAACACAATCGCCACCTACATTTAGTTCTACAGAAAATGCCTCTCGTACTCTCAACTATACTCAGTAAAGGGCACAAATTAATAGGATACTGAATATAAAATGACAAATCCATGCAAGATCAGAGATAGCATAGGATTTGCTTAGTTACTACACAGTAACATTTTAATTTTCAACATACTGTTATTAATAAGTTATGTACTACATTTGAAATAAATTAGAGCTCGCGTCTCCAAACAATAAAAAGTAAAAGAGGGACTTAATTAGATTTTAAGCCTAGATAGAAAGAACCCTATTTCTAATACACGAGTCCGAAATTAATCTGAGCTGAAATCTCTAGACGTGCTGGCTGCCGAAGACTTGCTTAAGACGTTGCTCTTGTTTGTCTTTAATGCTATGCAAGACTTATGGATATGCTTTTTAACGACCACCCGAGGAGGCCTTGCATTTGATGTAATATTTAACTCTCCTATGCGCAGGGGAAAGAAATGCCAGACAAAGGCATATGCCACCTGCTACTGACGGATGATCATTACGGGGTGTTTAGACAGACTAAGCAGGGTGTGTTTGGAGTAATAGGTTAATTAATTCTTCAAGGGGAGCAGGGCAATCTATTTATTGAAGCGAAGCTAGAAAACGAGCCAGTTTGACATCTCTTCTGGATATTTTGCTTTTTGGTTGCATTGACTGCTTGCTTGTTCAGTTTCGTTTCTTCCAAGAGTGTTTCAGTTCAATCCGGTTAGAGCATTTCGCAGTTTTGATGTAATGTATGAACCCCCTTTGAAAGGCCAGTTTGCTATTTGAAAGCCAATTTGGCATGTCTGCTGGGTATTTTAACTGTGGATGTTAAGCTCTTGTTGGTTGTCTGGGTCGTAAAAAATTCTGGTACGCTAGATCGGTGCGGTAAATAAAACTCTCAACCTCAGACTGTTGAAAATATTATGTAATTATGAAATCTATCCAGCATTTAATAATTTGACATCTTGTAGATCTATAAACCACTTGGAGGGTTAATGGATACTTACTTGGATGGAAACTTACTTTACAATGGATACTTACTTATAAACATGTATAAGAAATAATATTAATAATACAAGTTAATACTAATAATACGAAATTATGCACGCGCTAATAAATATGTATACGAAAAAGTATTCATGTTTGGAGATATAATTAAGATTTATTAGGAAGACTTGGTTAAAGCATGGCAATCCTGAGTTTTGCCAAAAAGCTCAAAATAGTATCTTTTTATTCTTTGGATATAATCCAGTTTTTGTAATTGCTTGATACTGTCTGCCTTGTGTCTGATGCAGCATGACCAAATATGGCATTTGCGCCTTAAAAAACCAACAAATCAAACTAGTTTTTGCTTTTTCTAAAGTGAATAAAGAAGCGTTAATATTAAGACTGTACTTGTTTTTGAACTAACATAGAAATAATGAGAAAAAGATAAATCTGGATTAAATCCAAGAAAAAAAGAAAATCCTATTTGCTTCTATGACTGGTTTACTGAACCTTCCTTAGGCGATGATTAGTGCGTGAATGAGAATAAATAGTCTTGGCATAGCTAGATAATGCAAACTTAAACACTCTTATACATCGATAAACACGTAACAACAAAAAACTCCAGTATTTTTTATTTTTATCAATAAACGGATGTCTAGTGATATTAAGAAGCTTTAAAGCTATTGTGTTTTTTGTTGCAAATGTGTCGTGTAGCAACTTTAAATCTTTGTTATTTCTGGATTCTTAAAAGTAATTAATTTATCAGGATCAAGCGTTCCGAAAACAATTATGATAATTTAAAGAGAAATTGTTTACGTCAAGAACTTTCATTCTTATTCACGGAATATAAATGACTTATTAATTATTGCTTACAAAATTTATTTGTAAAAATTTTAACCTTTGATTTTTCAACATTTCGTTTTATTTTCATGCTTTATATTCCGAATTACAACAAACTCAACGTTGGACTAATATGGCCCGTGCGCCATAAAACCCCAAACCAACCTCTTTGCATGAAGTATGGATAATCTTGCAAAAATAAACTTGTGTTTCACAACACAAGCGGGTATCTAAATTCAGCTTAATCGAAATTATTTGATAATAACGAGTCTCGTGGTTTTCAATACTTGAAAGCTCACCATTCATCACCTCAAAATAAGAACCGTTAGTCAGCTAACCACTAACTTTTGCAGTGGATTTTTCAGTAAAGGATGTTTCAGTTGCTTGCTATTCATCCGACCTTTTAAGCATTTTGAATATCCGTGTGATTCTTATGCGAGAAGTACGAGAGTGGAGCCGCCATGGCTCTGTGGGCTTACCCATTGTACTAGCAACAAGTAAACTCACCTTTGTTTCTCTCATTTGTGTTAGTTAAACAATTTTTGTGTGTGTCCATCATTTCAAACTTCCTGCCTTGTATCTGGCGTAGCTTGGCCCTATATGACCCTTACGCCATAAAAAACTAAATGAACCAACCATCGAACACGATATTAAATGTTCATTGGATATTTGGAGGCAAAGGGTGCCGGTTGACTGTCGAAAAAACATAAGAGAGACAATGTCAAATAAATGGACACACACAAATAACAGTTTTACTGACATTGAAATAGCAATTCACTCGCACGACTCGCGGGTTGATTGGGTTTCATGGCACAATGGCCACATTTGGCCAAGCTGTGACCAGGACAAGACACTGTCCAGTAATGGACACACAGGTAGAAATACACAGAAGAGAGAAATATGCAGGGTAAGCTGCTGGAATAGATCCTCCTAAGTTACAGGAACTGCAGGTTACTAGGGAAGCTAGCAAACCCACTAAGCCTTGTCTGGCCCCAGGAGATTAAAGGACCCTTAGAAAAGAACTAAGTTAGCTCATTAGTTGCAATGCAAACTGCCCTCTCCCTCAATTCCTCTTACCCCAAACCTCATCTTCAAAAAATTAATTAATACATAAGGAAGAACACACCCTTCCCAACCTGTCCGCTTCGAGCCCGATGGTCATCCACTTAGGCGTAGCCCATTGTGTGCAAGGGGGAGGACTGTTGTTTGAGAGTTAGCTGCAATTAATCAACCGGTGGATGGGTCTATCCACCCTTAAATGAGCGAATCATTTGGATTAATTGGTGGGCCGTTTAACCATGGGCTGACAAATACAGAGGAGGGATTACCACGATTAGCTATTCTTTTCATCGTGGTTGGCAACACTGTTGCACGGTGTATCGAAAAATTGAAATAATTTGAGATTGATGAGGGGTATCGGCACGGACAGTGCTTCGAAGCGCCATAATGATTAGGAAGAGGTGCTCGAGGCGCGTGCTAATTTGCTTGCCGATGTAAAGTACTTGTTAGGACGTGTACTGTATGGAAAGTGAAGCTGATGAAATTTTAATGACGTGCTGAAGCATGAATTTCAAGTAGAAAGTTTAAGGCGGTCGGTTGTTATTATCGTTGAGAGTGCTACATAATGTAATTATTGGTTTGCTGAATTCTACATTCTTGGAAATTGGTTTTGGGTTTCGTGCACAAGGGCCATATTTGTCCAAGTAGCGCCAAACACAAGACAACAACAAGAGAGTAAAAAAAGCAAAAACCAGAAGTGTATGCGAGCGTAAGACAGATCACTGGTACCTCGTAGTTGTGATACACGTACATACCTAAAATTTGCCTCTGAGTAACTCGGAAACTATATATATATGACTATTTTAAAATGAAATGTTACTTACATGGGTTGCTAAACGTTTTTGTTGTGTGTTTAAAGAAATAGTTGTATAGCTGTTTTTTATATTTCTTAGTTGTTTTAGTTTCATAAATAAATTTGTTTACTACTGTATGTGTGTTGTATGGTTTAAACGGCCGTCGTATTCCCAATAAAAGACAATTGCGTCTTGTCCGATGTTTTGGAAGTAAATACATTTCGAATTATATATTTATCAATTCTATAATTCAAAAGTACTTTACTCTATAAATAATCGGACAACTTAGAAATATGAGTCATGATTTTTGTAATGACGATGTACAGTTCGTTTGAAAATATACTGTAACTAACTTGACGCCATTACAAATATCCGATTATTTACATTTAATTATCGTCGCACTGAGCAAATCAGGGAGGTATTGACAACCGTCAGGGATAAACCTCCGAAATGAAAGATTCGAGGACAACATCACGTAATTTTGAGCCACGGTCAGATGATGAGGCAACACTTCAGTTTGCACCCCAATCTTCAAACTTCCACACCAACGTGAGGACATTTGAGGCCACGATTTAACATGCACCAGCCTCATTTGTACACGACGGTCTTTGGTTTGATTCGAACTCTTAACTGTCCAGTTGCCAGTCCTTTACTCTTCCAACGCTGCTTTATCAAAGACAATCCATTTTCCCACTGTGGCATTCATAAATTGTTGTCACTTCATCTTCCGTCGACTGAATTACCAAAAGCACTCAATTCTACTTCCAGTTTCAACACATCAACCTTTCCACAAACATTAAATTATGCGCAAAAATAAGTATTAAGAAATTAACCCAGATTATCTGCAGTCGAAAAAATGTCAGTCTAAACCAAAATAAATAAAAGCCATAACCCTTTCCTGCCATTACAAGGCTGGCTCATTAGGAGTTGTCCCGCTGATATTATCATAATTGTGGCTCGTTATCTTGAAGCTTTCCCAACAACACGGCCGCAGCCAACTTCCTCATTATGTCATTAATATCAATTCTGCGACATCCAAACACACCGAGACGGATTGCGACGGCATTGGGCATGATTCATTCAAAATCATCATTATTTATACGGAATCGGGAACACTTTGCGAGCTTAGTGCATGATTTATCACTCCTTTATATAGCGGTCCTTTATTATTGTTGTTTTTTGCTTCAACAAGGTGATAGCGATGGCGCTGTTGGGATTTAAGCCACTTCTTGAGATTTTGCTGAATTGATGTGGCAGTCAATCAGATCTCGAAATGAAGACAAACGCTATCTTTTAAAGGAAACTGAATTATCGTGGTAATGGCTCCTCGAAATAGCTCCGGAGTTGTAGTCGCAACATAAAACACGGCGAGAACACAGGACTAATCTTTTAGCTACAGTTTCAATCTACGTTTATAGCGGTGGCAACGGCCTTGTCGCTTTCTTTGGCGCACTTCTAGCAGCGAGTGATGACAGGTTAAGGCAACCCATCTGTATTACGGTTTATTATGGCAACCATAAAAAGTTGAAAAATTAAATTTTCATTTAGAATGTTTTAAAAATTTCAAAATCCGTTAAATTGTCGTTTAATTTCATTGGTTCATTTGAAATAATTCTTTTCTTGGCGACTTTAGAAGTACGCCACACACAAAAAAAACGCCAAGACCTTTGCCAGCGCAACAAAAACGTAGACTGAAGATGTACCTTTTTTTTTAATAAAAACTTCTAAGCAACCCTCCTAATGTTTTTGATGAGGTAGGTAGCTATTTAAAAAACGTCGCACTAAAGCAACACGACGGGGTATTGGCTACGGTCTTGGATCAACCTCCGTAGAAGAAAGATCCGAAGACAATACCACGTAATTTTGAACCACGGTCAGATGACGAGGTCTCGGCACGATATCGTTTTGACCATTTGCATAAAATCACTTATATGTGTATAGAAATTGTGAAGATAGACTGTTCAAAAACCAAACTTGTAGTCATCAGAATCTTAAAAAGAAGCAGACATTTATTAAATTCCCTATTAACATTTTAAGGCTAATCGCTGAACTGCTCATTCTATCAATTTGCAATTTAATAAATCTCGTGAGCTTCAAGCTCGGCTCACGAAGCTCGGCTGCACATCACGACTTGAATTATTAGTCTCGTCTTTTCAATTTTATACAACACTTATGGTTTATGTCGTTTTAAATACATCAATGTCAGCGAATAATCTTCTATATGAATGATGGATCACAATAATTTACCATATGATTCATCATACATGACATCAGATACACCTCAAATATATCCCATCAATCATAATTGTCGAAGTCTAAGACATTGCAAGATATATTTTTAATGTAAAGTCTCTATAATTATCTTAAAAATAACTGTTATTTGTAATTTTCAACGATTAGTAGCCATTAAATACTGGTGGTTTCGCAAATTAATTTTTTCTTTACTTGTATTTGATTTCAAAATAATTTATTTTACTAAACATTTTGTAGAGTAGAAATGGAATCTGGAGTCTACTCGTATTGCATTTGCATATAAAGGTTTAAAGGAGCAATTGCAGTAATAGTAAAAATTCATAAATAATTCATGTCATCCTAACACTTTCCTTAATTTAACAGGACATCTTTTCTACAGTACAGTAACATTATTCAATGGAAGAAATAAGTACACTACAAAGTTTTTAATTGCTAAAAGTTTTGGGAAAGCGGGAAGTTAGTTGAATTATCGTCGCACTGAAGCAACACAACGGACTATTGGCGACGGTCCGGTACCCATACGGAAGAGAAAGATCCTATGACACCTCCTCAATTTAAAACAAGGTCACATTACGAGGTCAGCACCAGAGCTAGCACTCTACTCTACAGACTTCCGAACCAACGTGATGCCAGACAGATTTAACATATCCCACGTACACAACGGTCTTTGTTTGAATCGACTTTCGAACTAGCATCCCTTCGCTTGCCAATAGGAGGGATATATTCTTTCAGACTGATTACAAATTATTTTACCATTAAAAGTATAAGCATTTAAAAATAAGTAATTAAAGCAGTAAGGAATTCAGCTGAATATAATTTAAAATTTGCATATTTGATTAGTGTTTTTATTCATTTCATTGATATTATGAGATTCATACAATTTAGTGCAAGATTTATTAGGAGAACCATATTGTTGTATATCCATGGATACGATAAGCCACTTATTCGGTTTTTTATACTTTGTTGTGAGAGGAGTAGCAACAGAAAGCTCGAAAAAATAGAACTGTTCGCATTTTTTTGGATTGCGAGTTTTTTTAATTGAGTAGTGATTGTATAAGTAGTTAAGGTATGCATATAAAATGTAAATAAATTATTAAAGAAACTTCTTGACTGTTAATTCATGAGAGCCGTCTCATTTTATTTATAAGAAATGAGTGTTATTACAGTTCGCTGTCTTTAGCGACACATATGTTTATGTAACACAATAGTACAGAATAAGATCCATACAAATTTAAGCGACATTCTTTATCAGTATCATTTACCGGAAAAACAAATCTGTCGATTTAAGGTAATTTAAATTAACGTCATACCCGAGCAACACAACGGGCTATTGACTACGGTCCGGGATCAATCCCCTAAGGGAAAGATCCGCGGACAACACCACGGGATTTTGAACCACGGTCAGATGACGACGCAACACCTGAGCTGGCGCCCCACTCTCCAAACTTCCACACCAACCCAACGACTTTCGGCCACGACAGATTTAAGGAGCACCAGCCGCCTTTACACCATACGCTTACAAATATTGATGCACTGACCCGGATACGAACAAGGAACCTTCCGATCTAGAGGCTGGCATCTTAGCCACCAGACCGGTTGGTCGGCTACAAAACTGTCGAGTTTAAACATTACATAACAAGTCACTATAAACCATGGATACAACACCAAGAAATCCTACAGTACTAAATTAAATAAAATCATTTTGTGTTATTTTGTGTCACATATGTCAGTCGCCGTGAGTTTTGTAAGTCACACAAGTTTCAGTTTTTTAAGTCACAGAATTTTCAGTTTTTTAAGTCACCAAGTTTCAGATATTTACGAATAGACAAAATATAAATGGGTTTTTCTTTCTACCCAAGTTTTCTTCCTGGAGGCTATCCTTTTTTTGTGTCGCAATCGTGTCACTAGAGGCAATAACTTTTCAAAAGCTTATCCTTGTGCATTACTGTACCCTAACTTTGGAAAACTGGAAAAAAGTCGAGGTTTTATAAACAAATCTAACCTTTCCAACCTAACCAAACATGAATATTTTTATTATTCATCTATTTGTGGCTAAACGTTTGAGTTAAACAACTATTTCAGACTTGTGTTTAGTTATGCAATCATCCACTTGAAGTCATAGTTATATTTACGGAACTAGAAGTTCTTAATTTTTTTTTTTTTTTTGGTATTTGTGAAATGATATACAGGGTTATTCAAAAAAAGGGACCCAATTTATTAATTCGTATTTCACGAATTATAAATAGGATATGAACAGTCTACATGCCGAAGAAAAGAGGAAGTTCCAAAGTTTTCTTTGCCACCACTTGTGCGGTGATAGTTGCGTAAACGGCCGCTAGGGTTCTCGAGCCAATAGGCAAGCATTTCGTGTAATCGTCAGTTGTGAGTAAAATGGCTACTATGAAGTATAATGTTTTCTGCGTTCTTGAGTTTGCAAGGACTATTGTAAAGAGGCTGTTTACGTAACATTTATACCAACAACTCTGGCCAAACCTGCGGAACAGTGACACTGCTGTGCTGCACTCAGTAACACAAGATACGCTTTTTCGCGTTTGGGACGAGTTTGGCTACCGATGTTTGCCATGCAGAAGGGGGGGGGACACATTGGACATTTAAGCCTGTGTTAAAAAACTTTGAAACTTCCTCTTTTCATTAATACGTAGATTGTTCATGTCCAATTTATACTTCATTAAATACAAATTGATTAAATTGGGTTCATCTTTTTTAATAACCCTGTATATCAGCTACAGTTTTGGAAGTAATATTTTTTAAGTACCAAGTTTCCATCATTTAGGTAAAGCGGTTGTAAAAATAGCGAGTTAGTATTAATTGCTGTAATGCTTCAAATCTCCCCCTGGTTATTTCCAGACGAATTTTCACCCTCCTGGTGGGGGCCTTAACGAGGTATCTCATCATCAGCAGATGTTGATGGACGAGATATCTCGTTATTAGAAGAAAATTGACCAAATCTTGATCTCGTCATCATGAAAAAATCTGCAATATATTGATAAAGATACATCGCATCATTATCAAAATTGATGAGATCTTGATGTAGGAATATCTCGTCAAAAACACTTTGAGCGTAAAAATTGATCGCGGATTTTATAAAAGCTGTCGAAATCGTCTCCTTTGGAAGAAATAGAGAACTGTAATTCCGAATGTTCAGCATTTTTTAACTGTACTTTTCGCATTCTGACAAATATATTTTTCTGAGATTATCAGAATTATCGATACTTACCAGATATCATGTAAATACACTTGTTCGTATAAATAACTACGAGTCAATTCTTCATACTGATATTACCCAAACAGATATTATTAAATATAAAGAGAAATTCAATTACATAAAATAAGAAAAGGAGCCCAAAAAGGCTAAACCAAATCTATCTCAACCGAAATTTTGTTTTCTTTAGAAAATCCTATCTAACCTGAACTAATTAATTAACCTAAATCCTAATAGAAAATGTCAACTCTATTTTTTTCTTACAAAATGTTTCATAAATAATATCTTATTTTTGTGTATTTTCTTTCGTTTTTTATTGAAAAATAAATCCTAGTGAATAACTTTTTCAATGTTTATTGGCGGTTTTCAAAGTTGATATAAAATTAAATGTATATCAAAATAGGATATTATTAGATTTTTAAATTAGAAGTATTTCTTAAAGTTTTTGACTTTGTGCACATAAATAAAACAATACAACTTATAAATAGCATTAGTTCGAATCTAAACGAGAATTAAATTCTTTGTTATTTGCTGCATGTTAAAGTTGTATAAATAAAGGTTTTGTTATTCTACTTTCACTGCTACCAAATTAATTTTAGTTGGATCTTCCCTGAATATGAATAGGAATCCAGTTGTATGTAAACAACAAAATATTTAAGGAAAAGTAAAAAAAAATATCATTTGTTAGAAAAGTGCTCTCTTATTTATTAATATTTTTATTTTTCTCTTTAAAGCATGACAGACATTTTACCTCAAGATAAATATAGGTGATAGTAATGTTTGGGGTGATACGAGTTTCCTGTACGTAACATCAGTAACACATTTAAATACGCTTTTCTAGCACTTCGCCCAGTAAAAATTCCAAAGAATAAATTCCAAATATATCTATGATAATTGAGTGTTTATACAACAATTTTCAGTGTGTCAGCACAAATTTTATGAAACTCTACAAACGTCAACATGGCGACAGACTACATTTTAGGGTAACCCCGAAATATATAACAGGCGATTAGCATTCGGACAGTAGAAGTTATATGTTAGACCGTCTGGTTCCTTGATAGCCCTGAAAATCCCTCAAACCGAACCACAAAATATTTGTCCAAGTATTTATCAAGCTTTTTATTTCATAACTGAAAATATGCAAGGTAGTCACATCATTGTAAAACCTCATTCTTAGGACAAGTAAAATAGACGAAAGGAAGGAAATCTCTATTAAAAAAGGTAACTCATCGTGCTTATAGGAAAATAAATATCACAAATAGGTCTAATATTTGAAAGATCTACCGTCAAAATTGAAGTCACGATACTCGAATAGTGATGATTAATAGCTAAAATGTTTCGTTCTTACAGTTTCTCTGTTTTCTCTTCCATAGGCATCTTGTAAGATATTACTCAGTTATGGGAACATAAATGTCAAGCGGCGTACATATTATTCACTCACTTCACCTATGTTCTGTACATCAAGGAACAATATATTTTATTAAATGACTTACAAATGTCAGAAGTCGTAACTTTCCGTTCGGGTTTGATCCAGGACCGTCAACTTTAGCCCGTTGTGTCATTCCACTGCGACGTTGATTAAATACCCAAAAAATGTCAATACATTTTATTTTAGCAACACTAACAAAAGCAGACTTAAGTTTAAAAAGCTTGTTCTGATGTATCAAAAAAATAATAATAATCTTGCTTTTTTAGCCAAAAATCTGTTTTTCTAAGGCAACAAAAAATTTTAAACTTTAAACTTTGTTGCAACGACATTTTAGTAGCATATTTGATCGGGAATTTCCAGGTGTTCAACGTGACTATTTAAAGCTGCTACCTACATCCTTTAAAGCCAAAGATTGGTAGTTGAATTGGAGTCGCACTGGAGCAACACAGCGGGCTATCAGTGACGGGCAGGAATCGTACCCGAAGTGTAATGGTAATGGTAATTTTAGTAACATCGTACCAGAGCAACACAACGGGCTATTGACGACGGTCAATCCCCTATGGGAAAGATCCGAGGTAATTGGTAATTTGTAATTAACGTCGTACTAGAGCAACACAATGGGCAATTGGCGACGGTCCGGTATCAATCCCTTAAGGGAAGATCCGAGGACACCTCGTAATTTTGAATCACGGTCAGATGACGAGGCAGAATCTGAACTGGCACCCCACTCTCCAAACTTTCACCCCATCCCAACGTGAGGACTTTCGGCCACGATAGATTTAAGGTGCACCAGCCGCTTACAAACCTACTTGCACTTCGAACCAGGAAACTTCCTATCTAGAGGTTAACACCTTAACCACCAGACGGGCAGGTCGGAACCAACGTGAGGACATTTGAGACCATGACAGAATGAACTCGCACCAGTCCCTTTGTACACGACGGTCTTTCGTCGGATTCAACCCCCCGGTTGCTAATCCGTAACTCTTACAACCAGTTCACCCAGAGCCTCATTGCTTCGGGAAAACTTTTGAGAAGAGATCGCATGCCGAGCGGCCTGCTTGTCTCAAAGATCGTGACTCAGCAGTTAGGTCTTCCCACCTCCCGATCTCCGTTTGTATTCGTAATTAGACGACTCCGCCCCGTCTTAAACGACCGTAAAAAAGCCTAGCCAGACGCCCTAGTCTCTTACCCTTCCCGTCACCAACGAGGCACGAAAAGGGAATTCATTCTCTCGCCGACTCGACGAATGCTCGCTCCTTTAGGGTGTCGCGTGTGACGACTGGGAGAAAGTGTGAATCCCGAGATGGGAAAGGACGAGCCAAGAAATGGAGGCCGGAAATGCTTTGTTGAGTCGGCCTTACACGCCCTTCCTTGGGACTGGATGAACTCCCAGGGCGGAGAACCCGGAGGATGAGAAGAAAAAAGTGAGCCAGGGCGGGTTGGGGCGTTTCGCACTTTTGGGCTGTGAGGGATAATTTGGGTAGCGAAGTTGCTTCAATGGGTCAAGTGAATCCCTATGAGGTCCCGTGGAACGGGCTGAGGGCAAAGGTTGCTTGGCGGTTTCCATTCAGGAATAAATATAAACTTCGTCTGTTGATTTAATAGAAGGGGGATCTTTGAGGGGGGTTTGGGGTTGGGATGCAGACACCTGTCATCTGGTTTTGTTCGGAGGTTCGCGCTCACTTGAATGTGTGAAACCTCCCCGTACAGATCTGATACGACTTTTAATTTCCGTTTCTCCCTTTGAAGTAACTGGTTATTTTCAGACACTTTTACTATCGAGGGTTTTAGGGTCTCAGTGGGTATCCCCTCTACGTTAGCAACCTGCGAATTTTAGGCAGACCAGGTTGGATTCCTGTCAGATGCGATTCCTCTCTGGGTGTATTTCTCTCTTCTGTGGCAATAAACTTTCATTGTGCGTGTATGTCCATTACTTGATATTGTAAGCCCATTACTTGGTATTGTGTTCATTACTTGATATTGTATGTCCATTACATGATGTTGTTTGTCCATTACTTTATGTTGTCTGTCCATTATTGGTATTGTGTCCATTATTGGTACTGTGTCCATTATTGGTATTGTGTCCATTACTTGATATTGTATGTCCATTACTTGATATTGTGTGCCCATTACTTGGTATTGTGTTCATTACTTGATATTGTATTTCCATTACATGATGTAGTTTGTCCATTACTTTATGTTGTCTGTCCATTATTGGTATTGTGTCCATTACTTGATATTGTCTGTCCATTATTGGTATTGTGTCCATTATTGGTATTGTGTCCCTTACTTGATATTGTATGTCCATTACTTGATATTGTATGCCCATTACTTGATATTGTGTTCATTACTTGATATTGT
Organism: Metellina segmentata; assembly: GCA_947359465.1. Lineage (NCBI taxonomy): Eukaryota > Metazoa > Arthropoda > Arachnida > Araneae > Tetragnathidae > Metellina > Metellina segmentata. The sequence goes on along the minus strand of OX375875.1, from coordinate 115,682,350 downwards.
GCCGACCAACCGGTCTGGTGGTTAAGGTGTTAGCCTCTAGATCGGACGGTTCCTGGTTCGAATCCGAGGGAGTGCATGCATGTTTGTAAGCGTATAGTGTAGAGGCGGTTGGTTCACCTTGAATCTGTCGTGACCGAAAATCCTCACGTTAGGTTTGTGTGGAAGTTTGGAGAGTGAGGTGCCAGCTCAGACGTTGTACGTGATCTGACCGTGGTTCAAAATTACGTGGCGATACACCGAATGGCTTAGGCAGGGACGGTGGCAGCTAGTTGAATTACTTGATATTGGATGTCTATTACTTAATATCGTATGTCCATTACTTAATATCGTATGTCCATTACTTAATATTGTATGTCCATTACTTGATGTATGTTTTGTGTGTGGCGCAATTTGGCCTAAATATGGCCCTCTCTCTTGCACCATAAAACCCAACCTAGCAAACTTGGATAAATTTCTCATTTGCAATAACTTTTATTAGGTGCTTATGCTCATTACTTGACGTTGTCTTTCGGTATTCAAATTTTATTCCCTTGTACACTTTTTATCAAATTATCATATTGCAATTTGTTTTCTTTCTTGTTTGGTTAGTTAGTGATTTTATGGCGCAAGTATCAAATTTGGCCTAGCTGCGAAAAGCACAAGACGTCAATAATATCACAAAAAAAAAACAAAAAATGGGATGAAAGAAAAAGATTGCATGTGTATCCCGGGAATGTGACTCCCGTAATTACTAGTCAGTAAACACCATGGGGAAAAGATCAGTAGATAACAGAAGGTCCTTGCTATTCGTAGACATGTAATGGAGATGTGCCCCTGAGAGTTTACTATGGATTAAACTACATTTGATAATTCATTCCTATTTGAAGATTGAATTGAACTTTTTGAGAGAGTTGAGTTTGTGTTCTGGTTTTATTCAGTTCCATATTTTCTTCAACATATGAGACCTGCTTTGACAACTTGGAACGGCTTAGTTGGCACAATTACTTTACAAACAAATATGTCCTAAGATGTTTCTTTGGACAGAACTTTCTCAGAACTTTACTTTCCACCTCCAAATTGTCTTTCTTATGCGTCTGAAAACTCGATGACGACGACTTTTAAAAGCTGTTTATCTGTGCTGCAATCAAGTTTACTTTTCAGACACCTTTTTATTAAACTTACAACTTTCAGTCGTTTAGCACTCCTTACCAAACAACACAAACACACAAATTATTCACGGTGCGTGTATTTAAAGAATGCATTCTTTTAAAAAATTCGAAAGCTCGACTTTTTGAGGGAGAGTTCGAATTACTTTTGTGTAAACAAGCGATAGCGTTCTGTTTTCTCCGTTCACTTCATATTTTCTTTAGTGTCTTTGATCTCTTAACAGACTCAACACGGCTGAAATGCCGGAAAATTTCTCTTATATGTTTCAATAAATATTCCAGATGGTCGATTTTCGACTTTTAAATGACACTCTCTTCCTTCATCCTTTAAAAACTATACAAATCATTCAATGTGATTTTGCATTTGAAAAGAATGTATTCTTTACGTATTCAATTGTGTTTTTGTTTGGTAATACATCATTTTCATACTTTTCTTTCCAAATTATGCAAATTCAAAGAGAGGCGTATATTCAACTATTATTAAACAAGAAAAAGAACATAAATCTATTAATGCAAAAATATGCGCATTGTTTAACTTAATGAACAAACCAAATGTATGAGAAACGAAACAAATGGGTTTTACGTGTAGTTAGGTTAGAAAGTACGCTTTATATATTATGTGAACGGGTATTTTTTTTGTTCACTGATTTGCTTAAATACGTCTAAATTTTTCACTTGTCAAACCCATTGAAGCACGGCGGCCACCTTAAATTTGTGAAATGTCGCGATAGCCCTGTTGGAAAAGCATCGGATTAGTAATTCGAAAGCTGCGACTTCAAATCCTAGCAAAGACCGTCGTGTACAAATGGGACTGGTGCACGTTATATCCGTCATGGCCTCAATTGTAGTCACGTTTGCGTGGTGTGGAAGTTTAGAGAGGTGGGGTGCCAGCTCAGATGTTGCCTCGTCATCTCACAGTGTTTCAAAGTTACGTGTTGTTGTCCTCGATTCTTTCCCTAGGGGTTTGCTCTCGGACCGTCGTCAATAGCTCGTTGTGTTGCACAAGAACGACGTTAATTAATATGCCTACCTATCTTAAACTTATGATACGTTGTGTTGCTCCAGTGCGACGTTAATTAGAAATACCTACCTACTTTACATTTGTGATAATAAACAAACACTAAATAAAAATATTTTTAAAAAAATTAAAGGTTTTTGAGGAGATAGAATACCAATAAAATAACCATTTAAACAGCTCTTTCTTTGAAAAGTACTGAAATTAATTTATTTAAAAACAATCCTATGGTATTGATATTTGCAAGTCAAAAGCCATTGTTATTTTTTCTCGCCCTCCTTTCGCATCTTGTATCATTTGAAATTCAAATTCCTAACAGTGACGGATCTAAAATATCGACAAAAACAGCATTACATTACTTCTTCCTTATCGGCAAATAACGCTTTTGGCGTTTCACGCACGATCCTTGTTGGACCTTTCTTATTTGAAACATGCATTTTCTTCAGATTCCATAATATAGTTTTGTTCTGAAGCGAAACGAAATATATGTTTGGAAAAGACTATTTATATTCCTTATCTTGCAAAGGAATGAGAACACGTTTCGCACTGTCTATCAGAAAGGTATGAAGTTCAACAGCCACACTGTCTTCTGGCGTTAATGTTCCTTTCGAATCAATGTAGATTTATATCTCCTTCCTGACCCAGGCGTTCTAAAACGAGTTATGCGACCGCTGGATGCGAATGCACTACATCTCAATTCGGACTAAAAATATCCTTAATGGTGGTAAAGTTTATTCTAGTCTTGTTAACTTTTTTGATGTGATCCCGAAGATAGATTATCACCAATATCTTTGCTTAAGCAATCTTCCTGGAAAAGTCTTGGATCATTTATGGCAGGGGTGGGCAAACTTTTTCGGTCGCGGGCTAAAAATAAAAATAAAAAAGTTTGGCGGGCCAAGATAAATTTTTCTAAAATTTTAAAAACAATATACAAGTATTACAATTTAAATATGTTAATAAGATGAATGAAATTGCGATTTCATTTTTAAAAGTTCCTTACATTGAGGTTCGAAGTGAGATGTATAAATAATACTAATTGAGCAGTATCATTTATATCAGAGCTTTCATCCATAGCTATGGAGCAAATCTTTGACTCTAATTGTGATGTCAAATTTTTATCGATGGCTTCGATTCTAGAAGGCACCGTTTTTCGAGATAAGCTTACAATCTCAAAATTATTTTTCTTGTCTGGTCACAAAACATCACAAACTTGGATCATGCATTGTTTAACGAACTCCCCATCACTGAGAGCTTTTTTATTTTTAGCAATAGTGTATGCTACAATGTAACTTTCATGTGTAGCTGCTTTTGGTAAGTGTTTAACTTCTTGAAAAAATTTTGTCGGCCTGATAATTTTTTACAAAGACTTTCTACATTTCGCTTTCTTTCATATTCGGACATTGCTTCGTAATTGGAATTCTTATGCTTAGATGTGAAATGAGAGAGAGAGAGAGAGAGAGAGAGAGAGAGAGACGGGAAATGTTATATTCTTTGAAGACTGATACATATTCATTGCAGATGAGACACACTGGTTTATCTTTAACAACTGTAAAAAAATATTTCCAGGGCCATTCATCATTAAAAGCACGGCACTCTGAATCAACTTTACGTTTTTTAGTAGCCATTTTCGGGTTGAAATATTTTACGAATAACCCAAACAAGCACTAGCTACGCTATACTTTTAATACTTTCACCACTATTCACAATGATGCTATATGTCCGCAATCTTTCCATACGCAATCAATAATATTAAAACTCGCGCCAAAAGAAGAAGACGCTGGCTGGAGCTTAAAATGCGCAGTCTGCCACATGTGAGGTCTAATTCACCTATATTGGATTCCCATATGTCTGCTCCCCGAGAAAGAGATAGCGCTTGTTTGCGCCAGTCTACAGCTATAACTAACAAAGAACTTCCACTTTTAACACTTTACCGATTGAAAGCTATCTGTGCTTGTTATTTCCGTCGATTTATGTTTTGTAGAACAAAAATATAGAAAGTAAAAAGATCATTGGTCCTTTGAAAAAAAGGTAGAAAAAAAAATGATATTTAAACAAAGTAGAAAAGGAGATGGATATATAATATATAAATCATATTTTCTTTTAATATCCGTCGGACCGGCAAATTAAAATTCTATCCGCGGGCCGGATAAAACCTTCCGGCGGGCCGGAGTTGGCCCGCGGGCAGTAGTTGGCCCATCCCTGATTTATGGGGTCGTCATGGTCAGTGGGTTCGCCCTCTGCGCTATCAATCTAAGAGTGGTTAGCGTCGTAGGTTCGATTCCTACCTGGGTGTAGTTCTTCTTCCTGTACCTCGTCATCTCACCGTGATTCTATATTACGTGGTGCTGTCCTCGGATTTTTTCCTTAGGGCGTTGATCTCGGACCGTCACCAATAGCCCGTTGTGTTTCTCCAGTGAAACATTAATTAAAAGTACCAACACCTTCCTTATCACCTACCAATCAGTCTGGTGGTTAAGGTGTTAGCCTCTAGATCGGAAGGTTCCTGGTTCGAATCCGGATCAGTGCATGAATATTTGACGTATGGTGTAGAAGCAGCTGGTGCACCTTATACCTGCCATGGCCAAAAGTCCTCACATTGGTTTAGTGTGGAAATTTAGAGAGTGGGGTGCCAGCTCAGGTGTTGCCTCGTCATTTGCCCGTGGTTCAAAACTATGTGGTGTTATACTCGGATCTTTCTCGTCATCTGACCGTAGTTCAAAATTACGTGGTGATGTTCTCGGATCTTTCCCTTAAGGGATTGATCCTGAACCGTCGTCACTAGCCCGTCGTGTTGCTTGAATACGACGTTAATTAAAAAATTACCAATTACCTCGGATCTTTCCCTTAGGAGATTGATCCCGGACCGTCGTCAATAGATTGGCCAAATATGACCATTGTGCCATGAAACCCAAAACCGACCAACATCATTTACAAAGGATTCGAACTCGAATACCGTTACTCTACCGAATCCGTCACGCTGCTAGTCCGTTACTCTACCAAACAGGCTACAACAGCCCTTACTCCAGTTTTTATTAAGTTGGTTTGTATTTTGAAAGCAAATAACAGCATCGGGAGAAAAGTTGTTGGGAGCAGTAGAAGTCATTACACCTTCCCTTAGCTAATTTTAAAGATAGAAGAGTAATGAAAATCCGAAAGAAGGAAACGCTAATTGGGAGAGGATGGTCGAGTGGAGAGTTGCAGTTCGTGGATTTTATCTACTCTCTTGAGATACGGTCTAATTAGCGGCAAATGACCGTACAGCGACAAACCAAACCCTGTTAAGTCCCAGAGATGTGAACCATTTCCTCGCTGAAATTCCTCGGAGAAAGCATTACGCGATGGTAGCGTTTCGGAAACTTAAACAAAATAGTATTTATTGATTAGATGGGGAGCTGAAAACTGCAGTAATGCTTACAGGACATTTATGCATTCAACTGCAAATAAAGTAAATGTAAGATTATGATTATCTTATGTTTGGCTCAGATTGACCAAATATGGCCCTTGCGCCATAAATCCGTAAAACAACCAACTTAACAACATGACTAGATTTTTATTCGCATACGTTGGTATATTTCTGTAAGTTTCATACGAAATAAACGAAGTAGAAGAAAATAAAAAAAGTTTCTGCGCAACTTTAATTGCGCTTAAAAGATCAGCTTCTGGTAGGAAATAAAAATATAGCACCAAATAGAGGCATATTTTTATATATCTACTTCAAATTGTGTAATTACTTAGATTTTTTCCATAAAAACCTTGACAGAGAAAAAAATAATAGAAATATTTCGTGCTAACAATCTTAAATACGTAAACATATAAATGCATTTAACAATAAATTAAAAGAATTATTTTTAAAATAACATTGTAGCTTGTGAGTTCGAGCGCGTGATTTATGTTTCAATTTGTGTTGAATTTAATATTTATTGCGCGACACACACACACACACAATTTATCCTGGCTGATTTTATTTTTGGTACTTTGATTTTTCTTTGACCGGATTTGGAATTCTGATTCTGAAAGAACGATACAATATTCTTTCAGAATAGAATTCAACTGTCGGCATTACATAAATATGCAGTTGTAATAAATATGTTGTTTTGCTTTGTAGTTTTGAATTCCAGTGCAGCTTCTAAATGTATTATTTCGCAATAAAGTATTCTTTAGAAAGTATAAATCAATAAAGTATTCTTTGTAGGACACTTCGGTCTTTGCGTAGAAGCAACGACAATACATTACGATTACATTTTTCTGTTACTTAAATAATATATGTTACCGCTAAAGCTCGAAATTCGTTAATGTGCATATTACATAGCTTATCTGCAGATTAACTGATTTGCTCCGTTTATGTGCGGAATCGGGAGAGTTTTCCTTGTTTAACCTAGGTAATGTGCGCATTAACGGCTTCCGTATCGTTAAAGTTCAAAAATTTGTTTCTCACATTTCCTTTTCCTCCACTTTTAGTTTTAGTTTGGTGTCGCCAGCGTCTTTTTGTCGCCGGTTGTTTTTAATTCACATAATTTGAGTCAGCTGTCTGTGCATAGCATAGCTAATTCTGTTTTCAAATTCGTTTCTGTCTGTTAGCTCGTGAATTTGTGTCGTGATTTTTTTTAAAGCAAATAAATTTAACTCCTAGTATGCAAGAAAGCACCGAATTGGTGAGTAAATGAAGAAAATAATCTTAGCAAACCTCTTTAGCGAAGTTTTAAAATATAATAGTGTTGTAATGACAAAACGAAAGCATGATTCATAATTGAAGATTTAAAGCGAATTCAAAGTTTCTAAGAAGAAAGAATCATCTCGGAGACTATAGAATAATTCAAAAGTGTGATGTATTAACTGTACAAGGCTGTGAAAAATAAATAAAAAACATTATGTTAATTTAAGCGTACAGAAACGTTGCTATTGTTCCATCAAATATCTTATTTTCACTTTAACGAGTGCCTAGTAGTTAATGTGCAGATTATCTAGGTAATTTGAGAAATGAAACAATTTTCGACACTTCAACTGATCACCCTAGTTAATATGCACTAAACCTAGACAATCTGTAGAATAACTGATTACTGCACTTTAGCGGTAACATATACTAAAAAACGATGTTCCCGTCCATACTGTCATTTAAAATAACGATAAAAAATTTGAAAACAATAGTTAGGAATGGTGATGAATAAAATCTTTATGAAATCAAAGTATATTTTTGATTTTATAACATAGAAGATCATTTGAGTTATTTTTGAGCTAATAACTAGCATATTTATATCACAACAATAAATCATTTTTGTCATTAAAAAAACTACGGCACATCCCGATTAACCAAATTTTATTCAACAAAGATACAAACGAGGAGCGATACCTGAAAGATGAATTATTGCGTCGAACCCAAGACACTGAATAATTAGTCCCGTGCCCTCCATTAAATTAGAAGCCCAAAAACCTAACAAATCTGGTCATCTGCAAATTAAATGGAAATCGAATGGGTATAGAACTGATTGATTTTCTGAGACACCGCTTCGTTCTAGAACACGTGTTCTATTATTATTCATGAGTTAATTTATTATGACAGCTGTAGCATCTATAAAGCAAACATTGCAATCAATTCATTATGGAGGTTTTTTTTCTTCAAGAGCCACGGGCTTAGGTATGGCCGTGACCCAAATGCTGATAAACTTGACTTTTTCACAGTAGATTTTTTTTGATGATTAGTCACCAAAGCGGGTGATCTCAAAGGACTAATTAATACCAATTCCTTAAGTAAGCACCTTAAGAAGCACATCTTAAGGTGCGTAAGGGAATTACATCACCTAGGTAAAGAATGATTCATCCTCCCTTCTGTATAACCTTTCTGCTTTTCGATAAGTTCCTCTCAGTGTCATGTATTTGAAGCAGCTTGGTCAAGTATGGCCTCTTACGCCATAAGACCCGACGTTTTCATTAGACGGTAGGTAGTTGAATTAATGTCACTCTAAAGCTACGCAACTGCCTTTGGCAGCAACAGTCCGGGATCAATTCCGATGGGTATAATTTTGGCAATTTTTTAATTAACGCAGTACTAGAGCAACGTAACGGGCTATTGGCGAAGGCCCGGGATTAATCCCATGAGGGAAAGATCCGAGTACAAGACCACGTAATTTTTAACCGCGTTCAGATGACGAGGCAACACCTGAGATGGCACCCCACACTCCAAACTTCCACACCAACTTTCGGCCACTACACGACACATCAAAATGTAGTACACATTTTAAGTTGAATCATCTTACAACTCAAGTGCTTCACCATTTAGTTTCCATGAAATAAAATAAAATGTCTTATACGTTTAAAAGAAACAAATTTAACCACTCATGTATCACATTTTTCTGAAAATATAATCAGTAAATAATGTTTTTAGTTTCTGCATAAAAACTGTCACTGCAGCCCTGAAATTGGATTTTTGTGAAATCTTTTAAAACGAAAACGCTAAAATGACTTTCGCCAAATTAGTTTCATTAAAGAAAAAATACCCACAGCATTAGCTCGTATTTGTACCTTTTTCGAAAATCTTCATTCTTCTAAAAACAGAAGTCTCTTAGATAAAACAAAACTAAGCACCTAACTCAAAAAACTTTATGGACACATTTCGTGTGTATTTACACAGGGAGGTTTTCTAAAAAACGCATTTAAAACGCGTTTCATTAAGCATTACTTTACGAGGTCATTAAGGTTCTTTTATCTATGTGTCCAAAATGTTATTAATTATTGTTTAAAAAAAGAGTGGACATTATTTTGCTACGTTTTACTGACAAAAACATTTAAATAGTTTAAATTGAGTTTGTTTCAAATGCTCCCAAATATGTAGTTCTGTAATTCTTTAAAATTCCCTATAAAATTAGAGTTGCTCTTGACTTTTACTTATAATTGCATAATTGCATTGAATAGACTTAGGTAGCTCACCAAACCGTAAAGCTGAAACTTAGGCGAATTTTATTTTAAATTTAAAAAAATAATTAATGTTACTCTTACTCGATTTAATTTACATGTATTATGTTAATTATAGTGCACTTGAGGAAAACATTTAAATAATTTCAATTGAGTTTGTTTCAAATGCTCCAAAATTTGTAGTTTTGTATACATTAGAATTCGCTGTATAAAATTAGAGTTATTCTTTGCTTTTACTTGTGGTTGTATTCACTCAACAGCTTAGATAGTTCACCAAAACTAAAAGCTTAAACTTAGGGGAATTTTATTTAAAAATTTAAGAATTAAAGAAAGTTACTGTTACTCGATTAACTTTATATTAAGTACATTATAATGTTCTCGATATTTTTTAGCGTAAAATTCTTATAACTTAAACGATGTCATGACATTGAACTTTACAGAATTGAAAATAATAGTGTGCGCTTAGTTACCAGATCGTATTATAATGATATGAAAACAAATATTGAACTGAAGTTTTCGATTTGGCGTTGGCAATCGGAAATCGGCTAAATTCTCAACGTCACAAGAATGTGATAACACTCCTGGTGGCTCCAAAGTTGACCAGATCTTGTTGGACTCGATGTCTTGTCACCAGTAGAAAACACGATCACGGTCATTAGAAGACACAAGATCTTTACCTCGTCGTCATAAAAAATTGATAAAATTTGGATGACGAGATATCTCTTCATTAGCTAAATTGGTCCGATCTTAATGAACTAGATATCTCGTCGAAACCGCTTGGAGGTTTAAGAATATTTGATGAAAGTTTAGTTGAGTTTTGCAGCTCTTTGTTAGCTACCACGTCCGTCGATTTACCACATAAAATTATTGCTTTACGTTAGAAGCAAGACATTAGTCTCGCATTGTAATCGTGAATTCCATTAAAAACATGACCCCACAAAACTGTTTTCCACTTTCTTATACCTTAATCTCTTAAATCATTACAGTACACTGCCATTAAATTACCTGCAATTTTCCTTGTACTCAAAAAAATGAATATTTAACAACTTCGAATTGTTATTCAGCACTTGCAAGGACAAGATTATTCAACTTTTTGAGGATAAATTTACAGTTTTGGAGACATGTTTCTTCAACCTTTCCTTTAAGATTACGTGATCACCATTCGCAAAGGAATCATGCACTTCAGATAACCCTTTGCGTGCTTTATATACGGGCACGTATATGAAGCACGCACTGTCGTAAGCATTATGGCGACTGCATTTATTTTATCTCCGCGAGTTGGGTGATCTTTTCATTCTGGGTTTCATTCCAGAATTTTTTCCTCGTCCAATGGGAGCGCGTGGCAGTCTTTCCCAATCTCTCTTCCTCAATGAAAACCTCTCCTGCCTGTTTTATGAATGAAACCGAGGTGTGGTGGAAGCAGGTTAAGAAGTTTGCGTAGGCCCTTTTGGATATCGGAAGGTTGCCCACAGCGTTGACATCAAAATAGGTTAAGTTTTAAACTTTCGAAATGGCTACGAGACATGATGGCGGTGGGATTTGTGAGAAAAGGTAGAACTGTAAAATAAAAGCTTTACTTAGAATTCAAGAACATTAGATAAAAAGTGGCAAATTAACTTCAAACCCCTTTGCTGGCACATTCACTTGTGTACAAATTCGGATTGAAAACCTTTAGTTTCGGAGGTCAATAGATGTAGACCTTCGAGTTTGCTAATTTAAAGCCGAAATTCTTCATAATTCAAAACCCCATAAATGTGTGAATGTTCGCAAGGAACATGCCAGTACGCAAATCTGGGGATACAATAAAGAATTTAACCATTAGTTGGGCTTCAAAAGGCAAAATTAATAGGTCCTCATTCGTGAACCTTCAAAGCGAAAGGTTTTTCAATCTTTTGAACATTGATAAATTTGGATCCGTGGTTACAATAACGAATTTTGCCTCAAGTTGGGTTTTAGGATGCAAAATTAATTGGTCCTTTTCCGAAGGAAGAGGGCTAATGATATTTATTTTCCTTCAGAAGAAGCATCAAATTTCTGATATTCATTTTAAAGAGTTGCGTTTATTTTAAATTTTTAATATAATTCACGAAGTACAGGAACTCTGGTCTGAAACAAATTGTGACTGTCTATTAACCGATGCTCGAGGATATCCACATAAAGGTTAAAACACTTTTCTGTGAAATTTCTAACTCTGTAAATTATATATAATAGCAGTAGTAGAACTATTCAAAGCGCAACATGTGTACCGTTTTCACTACGCATGTCCTTTAACATGGTACTATAAGCGGCTTAGAAGGAAGCGTGTTAGATTAAAATTTGATTTGCAGAGAAAGGAACACAAAACTAGATTCTTAATGATAATGCAAAATTAAGTAGCTTATACCTTAGTTGAGTCGTAAAGTATTGACATAAAGCTTGACTAAGCCAAAATAAACCCTGTTATTTTCGAAACTACGTATTACGTACATTAAAATAGTTTAATGTAGCCCAAACGGCGTGGCTTATTTTAAACATAATGATTTCGTTCTAATGAAAAGGAGAGGTGGAATTTATATTTTAATTTTAAAACTAAATAGAAACACTTAGATCGATTTTTAAAATTATATATTGAGTTACACATTGAATGTAGCGAAACCAAATCAGATAATTTACGAAAACGTATTTTACCCGGACGCGTATGTTAAATAAACTGCACATTATGTTTGATTAAACCTCCTAGTGGTTGTCTCTACGAGTTATTTCGTCATTAGCAAAATTAACCACATCTTGATGAAGGACATATCTTGTCACAAGAAAAAATACTAATAGAATCTCGATTTCGTCATTAAAAAAAATCGGCAACGTCTTGTTGACGAAACATATCATCATTAACAAAACTGGTCAGATCTTGATTGAAAGGATATCGCATCGAAACCACTTGAAGTAATAATGAAGAAATTTCTATTCCTTTAACAGTGATGGATCACACAGAAAGAGGATAATATCTCCAAATCCATTGTACATAATGCATTATCGAATCCCCAGCATAAAACGTTTTAAAGAAGGAAAATAAATTTTAATTAAAATTAACAATAACGTTGGAAGTGCATGAAGACTTATTTAAAATTTGATTATTTGCAGGATACTTAGAGTAAATGCTTAAAGAAATAGAGAGAACTTTTGTGTTGTAAATTATTAAAAAGCAATACCCAATTTTAATGGAATTGAAAGCAGTTGGTATCCCAAAACTAATTACATACCCTTTTCAAACATGATAACAACACATTCCAGTATTAAGTTCCTTATTTCTCAGTGCTGAAAGATTTCATATCTCATCAGATCTCTCATTTCATATGGAAACGAAAATTAATTACATCTTCCCTGCTTTAGGTTCCTCTCGACAATTCTCGCAATTGTCGAGATTTCAGAATGGGTTTACATCCGCGTCAGATATTTGACATTTAAATCAGTCTTATACCACTGGAGGAAAAGGTAATAGAGATGAATTTATGGAGATTCCCCGATGCAACATAAAATTTCTTTTAACGAAGGAGTTTGGGATGAATTTATATGCCATTTCGTATTCATATTGAGGGGGTCGATTTAAAATCTGAAATTAAATATTTCTATTACTGGTGCATAGAAAGAGAAAATTGTCTTTGATAAGGAATGAATCTGCACAGGGATCACCCCATGCTAATGGACTTTACACCAGCGGATTTGCATAAAATTCGACTACTTGTTTGGGGTGTTTTTCGTGGTATGGCTTGGGACCTTTACATGTTGTTCCTGGTCAATTGAACACCGACGCCTACATGTACATTTTGTACAATCAGGTTCTTCCTATGCTCTGGCAATTGTATGGAATGGACGAATATTATTTCCCGGACGACAACGCTCCGTGTCATGTTGCAGCCTCTGTTAAGCAGTGGTATAAAGATATGGATGTAAAACGTCTTCCCTGGCTTGCTCAGAGTCCAGACCTAAACCCCCATATAACGTGTGTGGGACGAGTTAGATTGACGCTTACGGACCAGGGAACCACGTCCGAAATCTACAGCTGAGTTGGCGACATTCTCGCAGCAGGAATTGACACAAATACCCGTAGCTGTGTATCAAAACCTTGTTGAAAGTATGCCCAAAAGGGTTGTTAGCGTAATTCCAGCACGTAGGTGACCATTCCCCTATTAAATCATGTATTCTTACCCTTATACCATCACATCTTTCTGTCCGGTCCATTATTGTAGGGTGTTTAATGCACAAATTTAGATGGATGTCTTGATTTGCTTGCTGTGTGTATTCAATGCTCTAGTAATCCTCTCTAGTAACCTGCGAGTTGTCGGCGACGCAGATTCGAGTTTTGCAACTTTGGGTGTATTTATCTCTTCTGTGTCATTGAAACTTTTCTTATGTGTGTATGTCCAACACTTGATGCTGTCTGTAATAGACGTTTTCGTTCAAACGCCAAATTCAACCATTGCGCCATAAAACCTATGCCAACTAATCATGGGGAGCAACAAATCACAAACACTTCCCAGTAAGCTTCAAAATATCATTCTAAGAATCGAATTTGTTTGGTTAATCGATTATTGTTTAGATAAATTCATCCCTGTTATACAACATTTCCATTGCATGGTTTCCAGGTGGTTTTAGGACATTATGTGGAAGCCATCAATCTGTCGATCCAATCAAAGCAGCTGTAAGGTTAGTGCTCAATCGAATACTGTATTTTAAGGTTTCTATCAATCTTCTATGGAAAGTGCTTTTATCCGATCGCCGACTGACGCAGTTTTTGTCCAAAATCCATAATACAGCTCCTTGTGGGTACTGCAGCTGATTATTATGCGTTAGGCGTCATTAAATAGCTTTGTCTATACATTTACGCTTATGTTTTATATAAAAGCCCAATTTGCTTCGACAAATAGTGAAACTTTTGTTCCGAGATTACGAGGGAAAAATTACTTTTACCTCGTTTATCGTTACGTCAAAAGTATGTTCGTTGCAACAATGCAAAAACTACGAATATAATTCAACTGTCAATAATTAAGTCGCTATTCTACATCCGCTTCCTCAGCTCCCAAATATATATTATTTTAAATGTGGAGATGAGCTATATAAATTTGAATGAAATGGGGGGAGGGAGCAAAAGACACGACTGCTAAGCTTTAAATTACGCTTCTGATTCAAAGCGCTCAATTTTTTTCTCGTTTTCCTTTTACTAGCCTAAATAATATATACTAAATTTCATCTGAAAATTTCCTGATAAGAGCATATAATTATTTCACTTCGTGCTCTTTATAACCTAATATAGCTTCTTTTATCAAAACACATTGATAAAGAGAGGATATTTTCGAAATTCAATTTGTGAATCACATTCATGTCTGGTAATTCATACTTGTTATAAATAGTTTTAACTTAATTTATTAATTTTATTAGTAATATTCAGGAGTTTTCAAATCTTTTGCCTTTAGATACTCAAATTAGTTAATCAGATTTAAAACTCATAGAATAAAGAATCTCGCTTCGGATTGGGTTTCAACGTAGAGGGAAAATGAAACGGTCCGAGCGAAGAGGTTATGTTTATTTTACAGTAGGTTATATCACATTTTAACGAGTTGTGTTTCAATAAAAGTAAATTAGTGAATCCTGTAAATGTCTGGAATTTTACACTTACAATTAATATTAACGAGTTTCAATTTAATAATTCAATACGTATAATTTAAGAGCTTTCAAAAATCACTTGAATTATAAATTATTAATAATGCAAATACTGAAATTATTTACTTGGACAAATATATGTTCAATTTTGCGTTTAATGTGATGCAGTCTTAGCATTCTACATTAGTGTCAATACTGAATTGAGATGATTTATTTCGTTTTTCAAAGTGTTGAATAATGAATTAAACCTTGTTGATATCCAAAGCTTTCTGTACAAATATTTAGCTAAAAGTAATCTATATGTTATTTATTTTTTCTGTAAAATTACCTCATTTGTATTTGTCTGGTAACGACTTGATCAAATATCACCTTATTCCGCTGGAGAATTAAATCAGACGACGGAAAATAAGTTTTTTCACCAGATTTAAATTGAAAGAAACTCAATGAATGGTTTCAAATTCGTATTTTAAAAATTTATATAAATTGCGCTATAAAGTATTTTATTCTTCACAAAGGAAAGCGATATTAATTAGAAAATGTTTCCTTAGAGGGAAACTATGAAAGATGAAAGGAGAGGGAGGAACAAAAATAAGCGTTTTTGAGTAGAAAAAAAAACATGCGCTATAATGATACATATATAAAAACTTGATTTGTAGCATGTTGTTTATGGATTTCTAGTCACATTATTTCCCACTAATAAGTGATGATATTACTTGTCAAATCATATTTGTTCAATCGATATTTCACTAACCTAGTGTAATTCAATTTTCGGTAATTACGTCGCTATACGACATCCGCTTCCTCAGCTCCCAAAAGTATATTATTTTAAATGTGATGAGCTATATAAATTAGAATGAAATGGGGGGGGGGAAATACCTGACTGCTAAGTTTTAAATTACTCTTTTGATTTAAAGCACTCATTTTTTTTTCTCGTTTACCTTTAACTAACCTGCATTATAACAAATAGATGATTTTATTGTATATATTTTTAATACTAATTTAATATGCAAGAAACAGATAAATTTGAATTAAATAAAATAATGATATGGATTAGAAGTTAAGACTTCTAGATAATAAAAACGTTTAGATGACTGTTTCATATTACTGATTTTTATTGGATGAATGATCATACGTTTTTTTCTGTGGCTAAATTTTACAGCTCATTTGTGTGTGTATAGATATATATCTGAAAACTTCTTCACTTCTCTAAACTATTATAAAGCTATTTTAAGATATTAATTATCTATTTTAATTTAGTCTGCTTTACAAGTGTAAGTATAAACTTTATATAAAAAATTTCAGTATCTCACATACTTCATTAAGTACATGCACAACTAAATCTGTATAGGTGATAAAGGATGTTTGTTTGTAAAAAGAAACTGAAATTATTGATATATCACCTTAGGTGATTCTCAATGTCTTTCAAGAATCAACGAACTTTTTCTTGTTGTTTCGTTCATGTCTAAAAGATGTTTAGTGCTATAGCAGAACATGATGGACGAGATGAGTGACGAGTTACCCAATCGAAACCACTCAGAAGGTGAAATCATTGTCTCAACGGATATGTTTTAAATTTTAATTCAACTCGAATGATGTACCTGTCCTCTCATAAGTCATCGTCCTACAAAACTGCACCCATCGAGTTCATTATTAAGTTTTATTTTACTCTAAACGCCATACATGGGCAGAGTTTAGTAGGTTACAGTTCGAACTCCATGTCCAACAATGCAGTGGCCTATCGTAAGCGACCCACGCTCAATTGCTCCATTCATTCACAGTTGCTCCACTACGAGTACTCATTCATAACTTTGCGAGAGTAGAAAAACAAGAAAGTACAGAAGAAAAAAGCAAGTCCTTAAGATGCAGAAGAGGTAAGCGGCCTCGCGTTGCCGACATCTTGGCTGCTTCAGCTTGATTCTGTTATTCCAGAAATGTGTAGGCGATGAACTAGGTCTCCATTTTAACGCTGCTTTAGTTATTCTTGTCATTCTAATAGACCGCCATTTCCGGTGAAATGGAATAAAATACAAGTAAATTTTTGTCCATTTACTGGGAGTCACGTTGACTGCTGTCTCCAGGTGAATGTTATCGGACTGGATTTACTTCCAGATATGGGCCTGCAGGCAATGTCAAGTGGCTGGGAGATTTCGTTCAGAATTTTGATTGGCTTTCGTCGAATTGAAGCTTTTATTCAAATGTCTCGGAAGAGTTGAATTTCCTTGTTTTTCAATCAGTCCTAAACAGGCAATGTTAGAGTTGAACACATAAAACTTCGATTAGATGAGATTTCAAAAGTCCTAAAATGGCATTTACAATTCGGGTTTTGTATACCCTTTAAGTTCTTTGACCCTTCAAGTTATATCGACGGGAATCGTCCATGAAAATCGGACAAAATTTGCTTATGACGAGATTAATCGTCATCGAGATATTGCCTTTTTTGACGAAAAGAGATCACGATCTGTCAGATTTCTTCTAGAGACGAGATATCTTGACCGTCCAGGTCTGGTCAGTTTTCCTTTGGACGTGGTACCTCGTCAAGATACCTAGCAGAATTATCCAACAATACATAGAAAAACTTGAGACGACGTAGATAATTGTTTATAATCTACCATGGTTAAGGGGGTCCGGGACACAAAAATCGTAAAATTTTCGAAATTGTTTTTATTATTTTAAGAAATTATCTTTGTTTTTCTGCTTAAAACTACGTCTAAATCATGTTTCTATCTTAATTAGAACTGGATATATAATAATTTTTGTGGTGCGTTGTTTTGAAAATCTAACACTCTTGACAGTTGTTGTCATGGCAACAACATCTGTCCTTAAAACTTTAGATGCGTTTTTCTCCATGATACATTTTTTCAAGATTTCCTGTATTCAAATTGCTATAAGTCGAAAACCGATAAAGTTTAAGGGTTCAAATTTGGAATATATCTTTTTCAAACATTTAATTTAATTTTGATTCAGCAAATTTGAAACAAATATTTACTTTTATAAATATAACTTTTTTTTAAAAAAGTACCTTAAAATTTTCAAAAATTTTCATTCAAATATTTTTTATTTTTTTATTAAATTAATATTTTTTAAATTTCTGAATCACAATTAAAGTTAATAAATTTGTGAATAATTTACTGCAAGAATTTTGAAAATGGATCAAGAATATTTTGAGCCTTAGCAATTTAAAATGACCCCTCTTTTTTTTCAAAAATTTTTAATTTAAAATTTTTAAAGAACTTTTTGAAAAATTTTGTGTTGTGATTTCGCTTATTAGTTAAATAGGGCAATATAATCAGTACAAAAAAAATCAAAATTCTAAATTAATTATTAATTTGTTTTTCAATGTGTCCCGGATCCTCTTAAAGTTAAATAAATATTTAAAAACTTTCGTAAGAAATTACTCGTGCCCTAAATAAATATTAAATGTCTTATATGCAATTGAATAATGCAATATAAATTTATAAAATATATAGTTGAAAACGCAAGAGATATTTATACAGAAGCTCACTAAAAGCACTCAGGCGCTAGAATAATTAAAGTATAAATTATAATATGAAATTTACTGTATTTGGTAATGCCAGTAACATTTTTAAAATTTTAGTCCTACTTAGAAATATTAATTGAGATGTAGTTTTGGGAGCTGTGAGTTTAAATAAGTAATTCAGATCTGTATTGCTGAGTGTTTCTGAGATTATTAATGAAACTAATGGTTCTTTTAAAATTTTAGTCCCACTTAGAAATATTAATTGAGATGTAGTTTTGGGAGCTGTGAGTTTAAATAAGTAATTCAGATCTGTATTGCTGAGTGTTTCTGAGATTATTAATGAAACTAATGGTTCTTTTTGAATTGTGAGATGTACTAATAAGCTTATTATTCTGAGCATTTTTAGTTGTAAATATTCATGAACGATGAAGCATATGAAGGGTATGCTTCATTTGCACTAATTATTTACGATTGCTCCGTAAAAGAGTAATACTAATAAGGACTTCAATAGCAATAAGATATTTCTTATCTCAGCTTGCTATTACAACTTGCTATTTAATAAATTTTAAAAATATGAAAACTACTTTTTTACAATTGACGCAAGTTTATTAACGGATAAATAGAAAGCGTTATCAGAGGCACAATGAAATTGTACAGAAGAATAGATTAATTTTGTTCACGCGTCCTTAAATTTCTATTCGCATTCCTTTCATCTTAGCGAAAGGGGTATTTTTCACAAATTTTTCTCTTAAAAAGAAGGTTTTGACAATTATTCACAAGAAGCATTACTAAAATAGAAATAAAGTCGAGCACACACTATAGTTATGTAGCATCACTGTCGAGAAATTTTTTTCACATTTCTTTGTTAATTTACATTTTTATTAATATTCATTTGTAATTTTAAAATCAAATAATGATGAAATTGGCAAACAGTTTTTTCATATAATATCAAGAAAACTCATTTAAATAAAAAAAAATGTACACGATAGTTGGATTCTTTCATACGAAATGATAACCTTAATAAATATTGCAATTGAAAAAACTTATCTATATCGAATACACTTAAAATTGAAATAACTAAAAAACAAATCCTCGAATACTTTTACAAATAGAATATATATTACTAAATTAGCATTGTAAGCTCCTTTAAGAATCCTAAATATAGCGAAACGAAATATAACTTCAATGTTTTCGTTATTAAAATTGGTCCTGTCATTTAGCACTGCTTGAAACATTACTATATGATAATTACATTTTTTATATTTTTTATATACTGAACCTTACAGCGATACTCAATTAAGAATTTTTTTATGCTTTCATACGAATAAATATTAGAATTTAAGATGCTTTGAAAGAAATTTGTCAGACAAATAAAAATATCTTCGAAGAAAAGTCAAACATTATCCGCACTTTATTTTTTCACTTTATTTACACTAATGTAGCGGTTGAATAAGTTCGTCATCTTTCTAGTCTTCCCTTTCGATGCACTTGATCCAGCGGTCGACAAGCTTGCGCATTTCCTCCAAGAAGAAGGTTTTGGGTTGGCCACCCAACCATTTATGTACCGTTTCCCACACTTCTTTGTCCGTCTTGCACAGAACGCATTACATTGCTGATGGTAACTCGCTGGTTTCTCAGTACTATTTCTCGAGCTTGCTGGATATTCTCGTCAGTGGCGGAGGTTGACGGGTGAAATGCACCTTCTTCATGCATCCCGATTGTCCGGTCTCTTTTAAGCTTCTCGCTCTACTCATAAACACATCTACGTGGTAGGGCACTGTCCACATATTGTGTTGTAAACCTCCGATGAATATCAGCCACTGACACACCATCCTACTCTAGAAATCGGATCTCTGCTTTTTATTCTGTGACGTCTGGCCATCCACGAGAGGAGGGTGGACGGGCCACTCAAAAGAAACACATGTGTAGGGCCAGAAAGACGTTAAATATGTCGTGGAGCCTACATGTTAATCGGACTTCTTGCACCTGCCTGTAACACACGTCATTTTCTAATGAATCCAAGCACAGCTGTGGAGCCTAGACACCCCTTTATTGTTGCAAGTGTCAGTGGAAAAGTGAGAAACAACATTCCCTACCCAAAGGAAGGGCTCTCGCAGACAGCTATACGGTGAAGTTAAACACCGGGGAACTAAAAACTAACTGCGAAGAAAAACTCATTGTTTCATCATGAACATTCGTTCATCGATTGTCCATTGTACATAGTTTGTAAGAAGTTTTCCATTTGTTAATTGAAACCTTTTAAGTGAAATAAAAATAACTTATAAAGGTATCCACTTAGTCCGACTTCATTGTTTTATGTGGTGCCGAAAACGCCACAATTCCTCCTTGGTGCACCGTGCTAGCATATCGACAAACTTTACACTGAAGCAGATGCAAGAAAAATTACGCAATCAAGGTCAAACTTCGGTAACGCCACCACAGTAATATCAACTCTAAGGCACTGTTCACATGAGGCGCGTAAAACGCGCGTTTGGGGAAGCTATGATGGTCTCTTTCTCCAAGGTCGCAAAGATAGATACTTGAATTAGAGGAATAAATAAACATAATTTAATGGAGGGACCTTGCTGGCCTCGCCATACGCGCGTTGAAACGCCTCATGTGAACGTGGCCTAAACATGCATGCGCAAATGGCAGTAACCTTACTGGGGTTACCTGGACGAGATGTCTCGTTATTAGAAAAACTGTGACAAGATCTTGACCTCTTCATAAAGAAATTGTCACTACATTAATTACGAGGTTTCTTATCATTCGCAAAATTGATGAGACCTTGATGATCGAGACAGCTCATCGAAACCAGTTGGAAGGTAAACGAAAAATTGTAACGAAATATTGGTACAGTTACACTCTACGTTTATGAACGGTGGCAACGACCTTGGCAATTTTTTGGCGAACTTCTAAAGTCGCCAAGGAAAAAATTACTTCAAAACTCTTTTTCTTCAAAAAAATATTTTTCTTTTTACAAAGGAAAAGGAGAGCTTGAAAACACATTTTAGAACGTTTTAAAAGGTATATTTTTGAAAAACTTTCGCAAAAAGTAGTAACACATTTCAAAACACATTTGTGAACCAGCAGAAAAACTAAGCTGCGAATGTTGGATAAAGATACACCCTGAAACTTATCAATTACACTAAATACAGTCGGCTTTTTGAAAAGAAAAAAGCATAAAAAAAATTCAACCGGATAAGTCAGAAATGTTTCGGGAAAAAATAATAAAAAACGAAAATTCCACAAATGGCAAAAAACAAAACTCAAACGTTTCGTCAAACATATTATAAGATTCCACAACTTTAGAAATACAAATAAATGATCCAATGGTATCACAGAAAAAAAAAAAATTTTAAGGACCAATGCAATCAAGGGATATTTTAATAAAATCAAAATAACCAATGGAAGCGAAGAAAAATTTTCATACGAACCAATGAAATTAAACGATTTTAACGAATTTTGGAAGAACTTTCGAGAATATTCAAAATGAAAATTGAAAGTTACCGTTTGCCGAGGTTGCCATGGACCACAATAACAGGAAAAACAAATGGGTTGCCTTAATCTATCGTAATGTTCTACTAGAGAAGCGCTAAAAAAAATCGTCCAGGCCGTTGCCACCGCTCATAAACGTAGAGTGTAGCTGTACCCGAAATATTTTTGTTATTATTTGGCTTAATGACTTTGGGGCAAATGTTAGACTTTAAACAATTCACTAAGAACTCAGAGCAAACGCAATTGTTTGCGTTTGCATTGCTCAATTCCAATTGTGAGGTTACGAGACCGACCGGTACAACGTCATATCTCCGGAAAGATCCTCTTTATTTCAGATTATCAAAACGGCTGAGAAAACCAGCTTCACCAGTACTCACAACATCGTTATAAACAAAGTACTCATCAGGGCCTGAAATGCAGTTACAAGGATCGAGAAATTCCAACAGATAGCAAAACATCGCCGGCATCCCCTCGTTTTCAGACTCCATGGGGCTCGAAGATGGTTCCCGTTTCCATTCTTGACGACCGCCTCCAGAAAGGGAAGCAAACAACCGCGTTGTGAAAAGAGGCATCCGAAGTCGATTTCGGGGGTTTTATGAAGGGTTGATAAATTCCTGGGGAACCCGGAATGCGATCGATGGACGGACGGACCGACATTCGAGAAGCTTAAACGACTAACGAAGAACGTATTAATGGTCCTCCTCGTGGAGTGAATTTTTCACTCGCATGTCAAAACTTGGTTAAGGGGTGTAACGAGCACTTTGAAAGGATTCGGAGCCGTGTTGATTGATTTGTTGGAGTTAAGTGGGGAAGGATTAATTCAAAGGGATGGAGTGGAAAGTCTTTTTGCTACGCTTGAGCTAATATGATGTGTGTATCCTCTTTAACCTTTAGATCGCGGCCGGTGCAGCAGTTGTACCTTGATAGCGCCAAGAAAGAATTTAAACTACGGCTAGTATAGTAGTGTATCAGAATCGCGCCAAAAAGAAATTGACACTACAGCCGGAATAGCAGTTGTACGTTGAAAGTTATACAAATTGCTTCAAGAAAGAATTCCATCTGTTAACAGTCAAAAGGTTAAAGTTCACCAGAGGTTGTACAGCTTAAGGAAAGAGTAATTAGTATAAAACTGTTGTCAGTTAGTAGTAAATCAGTCAGTTAGTAAAGAAATCAGTTGCTTCAACTAAATTCTGCGTAATAGTTTTGTTAATTGCTTGGGACGTCAAGCTGCATTACTAAACGGGATTTAGTTGTAATCACGGAGTATGGTTCCCTTTCTATGAATGTGTCTAGGTTTCTCCTTAATTAATTTACTATGTAATACAGTCAATATTTAAACAGTGATAGGTTAACTACACTAGCATGCAAAACTGAAGGAACAGTAAGGTTTTCAGATGCTACTTTTCTGTGAATTGGCCTGCATGTTAGGGAATGGTAAATAAGGTTTGTTAATAATTATAGAAGAGATGAACGACAACAAAAACAGAAGTGAGTATGAAGGTCTTTGAACTGAAGTATGACTCTACACTAAATGTCATGCGGCAGAAAGGTAAATTAAAAATTAAAAAAAAAGAGGAGAGACTGGTCGTTTGTAGACTGTATGACTCCTCAAACGCTGATGAAGGCTTTGCACCCAGTTTGAATGTAGATAATGAGATTTAGGATGAGTTCCAACAGTTGCATGATCCAATATGGTAAGAGCATCCAATGCCATAATTTCAAAAATTGAGTATGCAACAGCTTTTAACTAGATATCCTCAGTTATACAAATCGTCACACGCTGTTAATTTAATTTTGAAATTGTAAACTATGAAAAATTAAGTGTTTGTTAATTTTTTCTCTGATGTGAAAACAATAAGTAATAAATTGCGAGTTGTAGACGGTTCGATTCCTGTAACTCCTTCTTGGTTTATCTCTTATGTCAGTTAAACTTTCCCTGCATTCGTAAACAAAATTACTTAGCTTTTTTTGTCTTACGTTTGGTGCAGCGTGGCTAGATATGGTCATACTCCTAACCAACCATCATCACAAGTAATGATTATCTTCAGATCCGATTGGATTGGTAATTGTAATTAACGTCGTACTAGAGCAACACAATGGTCTATTGACACGGTCCGGGATCCATACCTAAGGGGAAAGATCCGAGGACAACACCTCGTAATTTTAAACCACGGTCAGATGACGAGGCAACGCCTGAGCTGGCAACCAACTCTCCAAACTTCCACACCAACCCAATGTGAGGACTTTCGGCCACGACAGATTTAACGTACACCAGCCGCCTCTATACCATACGATTACAAACATCTATACCCAGATCAGGAATCGAACCAGGGACAATTCCGATCTAGAGGCTAACACCTTAACCACTATACTGGATGGTCCGATCGATTCGCTTGGAAGTGGACGCTTTCGTGGCTAATTGGGTATGCACGCAGAAAAATTCGAGTTATAAGGTTGTACAGGTTCGATTCCTGTTAGGTGCATTCTTCCTTGGGTATATTTCCCTCTTCTGTGTCACACGTTGGGTTGGTGTGGAAATGTGGAGAGTGGGATGCCATCTCAGGTGTTGCTTCGTCATCTGGCCGCGGTTCAAAATTACGAGGTATTGTCCTCGGATCTTTCCCTTAAGGGATTGATCCCGGACCGTCACATGAATATGATCGTGAAATTTTCTACAAAAATGTGGTCGACCAACCGGTATAGTGGTCTAGATAGGAAGGTTCCTGGTTCGAATCCAGGTCTGTGCATGGATGTTTGTAATCGTATGGTGTAGAGGGGGTTGGTGCACTTTAAATCTGTCGTGGCCGAAAGTCCTCACGTTGGGTTGGTGTGGAAGTTTGGAGAGTGGGGTGCCAGTTTAGGTGTAGCCTCGTTATCTGACCGTGGTTCAAAATTAAGATCCCATTGTGTTGCTCTAGTACGACGTCAATTAAAAAAAATTACCAATTACTTCAAAAATGGGGGGGGGGGTGTTCCTTAAAATTCAACATCAATCGGTGGCATTATTTGTTATTAGTCGTTAAGTTTAATATTATATATCAAAAATATCTAACGTCCTTTTTCCTAAGACTCTGTTTACAAGGCGTTTTCTAACGCGCGTTTTTGAGGTCAGCTTTCCGTAAGCATTAAATTAAGTTTTTTATTCCTCTATTCAAGTTTCTATCTTTGCAATCGTTGAAGATAGAGGGAAAATTTCAACGAATTTTAAATCAGAGTAAAATTCTACGCCAGATCGATACCAAAACCAGATTTAGTATTTAATTATTTACCATTTGATTTTTTAAGTATTTACCATTTGATTTTTTAAGTATTTACGATTTGATTATTTAACTATTTACGATTTGATTATTTAATTATTTACCATTTGATTATTTAATTATTTACCATTGGATTATTTATTTATTTACCATTTGATTATTTAATTATTATTTATTAAATGATTAATAATTTATTTAAAGAAAATTACATTTAAATATCTGGTGTAAAATTTTCCGCAGATTTCAAATCCGTTGAAAATTTTACCCTATCTTCAATGATCGCAAAGATAGAAATTTGAATTGTAGGAATAGAAAAATATAACTTAATGCCTACGAAAAGCGGACCTCGAAAACTTTGCCGAACGCGAGTTAGAAACGCTTCATGTGAACATGGCTTAAAATTTAAACCACTTATTTCAATTTTATCAAGACACAGAATATATTCATAAGCATTTAGACAGCTTATATAAGAAATATAACTATTAGTAAAGGGTTATTTAAATAAGATTTTGTAATCAATCTAAGTAAAATTAATAAACAGATCTCTTAGTTGGGTGATACTTAATTATTTGCTATCAGATAACACTGTTTTAACGTAACCTTGTTAACTGTAAGATAATCAGCTTACGCTACCATACCTTATACAACACATTGCAAGTGAAATATAATTATGTTCCCCATATTTATCTTAAATAATATGTTATTTTCCTGGAATTGAAGCTAACGAAGTTATAAATATAGGAAGCAAATAAAGAAGCTATTTATGATCTACAAAGGAATTTCAATATTATCAATACATTTTTTCTAAAAATGCACAAAACCTATTCATGTTTTATTGAAAAGAATGTAAATTTATTGAATTCTAAAATAAACAATTTCTGCAAACTGGAGAAAAGAAAATGTATTTCAATAGAATTTGTTTCCGGGGCGCCATTTTGAAAGTTATTGTTATGGAATAGCACACAGAATTCCGTTCATCATCAAAGGACTTCGCTGTTTTAAAAAAGAAAAAAATGAGTTCAAATAAAAACTATTCATGATTTTGTTGCTTTTATTTAAGTTGGTGAATTACATCAGATATTATTCACAAATTCAAATTAATCTACTTATTGCAGTACCGAATTGTGTTATATTAGCACTTTTTTGAGTTCACGAATCCATCACGGAGGAACTTGTTTATATGTTTGCATCCAGGAAATTCGGCAAAATTACGTCAGGATCTTGTTTCATTTGTAAGCATTTTCCTCGAACTTTATTACGATAATTGTCGGTGATCTTATCTCACTAAAAGGCGGTCATGAATATATTATAGAGAAATAATGTTCTCCGACTTTACAAAGTTATGCTAAATGCCATCTCCTTTTTTCATTGAGTTTCTGGGAAACAATGCAATCATTCTAAAGTTTTAATGGAACTTCATTCTAATGTGTTTCGGTTTGCATTCATGGTTCTTGAGATCATGTGAGATGCATGACGCAAGAGCTAAAATTAAATACACAATCGCATAAATTTCATTGCTTTTTCTGGGGTGATATAATGACCATGTTCTATTTATTATGAAAGAATTACGTGTTAGCAGTATCAAATATGAATAAATCAAAGTAGAGTATGGAATGAATCTGATGTAGTCTGAGGTAGTGTTCAAAATTTTCGGTGCAAATTTTAAGGAGATTAGGGAACGCAAAATTATACCGTATACAAAAGTGTAACTCCACAAGAACCAGCTGAATTTTCTAGAGTGCTCTGTTTGACAACGCTGCATTTGATAAGTCTGTGTTATTGGTTTTTCACGCGCTGATGCACCGCTTGATGAATGCTGAGATGACTGACATGTATTGAGTATATGGAGTAGCTAACTGAAATGGACAATACACTGTGAAATTGTATCGCGAAAGGTACCCCAACAGACCTCCCGAATCACCAAACACTTATACGTTTGCATTGGACTTGGTGGAATAGTAACATACCATGGTATATTAAAACTGCAGCTTATCCGTAACGTTATGACTAATAGACTGTCATTCATTTCTGTAAATAACGCACCCGTTATCGCATCTGGTTTTCTTTTTCAACAATTTGCAACTCGCAACTCTTTGATCTTGCGGACATACAACCCTGTGCTAGTTCGTTTTAACCCTCTTAGGGTTTCATACACATAATTCCGTTCTGAAGCCTGCATAATATCCTAATACTAGAAGGTTCGGATCCGATCCAGGGTGGCAATATGCGATCCATCCGCATACTTCCACCCTGCAGTCTTCCCTGTGTAACTTCCAACCAGTTTTGACCTTGACCAAGACTCTCCAACATATTCTACTCTAAGAAAATGAGCAAAATAATGTTTCCAAAGGACTCTAGTTCTATAAAAAGGACAATGGGAATGTATAAAAAGGATTCTGATCTAAGAAAAATAACCAAAGGATTCTATTTTAAGGAAAATATCAATACATTTCTCTGAAAGTTGAAAGAATTCATGGATTCTTTAGAAAGATACACTTATGTGTGTTATGTAGTAAAAGCTAACACTAATCGCAAATCCCCAACGACGCTAAAGAAGTTATGTTTGTGCAGGAGGATTTGAAACAATCTGTTTACTATTAAATGTATGGGGATCCCCAAAGAGAGTTCTGGCACATAAGATAAAAATATACCTTGGAAGGAGGGTCAAGTTAGCCCGGTTGGAAGAGTAACAGATTATCAACTGGAGGGTTGCGAGTTCGAATAAAAACCAAAGACCGTCATATACAAAGGGGATGGTGCACGTTAAATACGTCCTGGTCTGAAATGTCCTCACGTTGGCGTGGTGTGGAAGTTTGAATAGTAGTGTGCTAGTTCAGTTGTGACGTCGTCATCTGACCGTGGTTCAAAATTACGTCGTAATGTGTTTGAATCTTTCCCTGTGGGATTGATCACGAACTGTCGCCAATAGCCCGTTATGTTTCTCCAGTGCGACGTTAATTAAAATACCTACGTACCTTGGGAGAAATCGAACCTATTTCGCCTACAACTCCACTAGTCACATCATAGCAGAAAACATTTTTGGAAATTCGAAAATAGTGAAAGGATTTATTTATGAGTGATTTAACTTTAGAAGTAATTCAATTTCGTTAAATAATGTGAATCGTGAAAATTTTCAATTTCCACTATTATAATTCTGCTTAGAAAATAAATGGACTAAAAATAGCTAAAACTAATCTTTCCATCGAATATAAATCCATTTAAATCGTGTTGAGTAGTTTTAACGTTTCAAAAAATGACGGTTATTCCTTAGACTGTCTGCGCTCGGTTAAATGTTATTTGTTAAATCCCAATCACAAATGCTTTGGC
This sequence comes from Metellina segmentata, assembly GCA_947359465.1. Taxonomy (NCBI): domain Eukaryota; kingdom Metazoa; phylum Arthropoda; class Arachnida; order Araneae; family Tetragnathidae; genus Metellina; species Metellina segmentata. The sequence goes on along the minus strand of OX375875.1, from coordinate 115,654,087 downwards.
ATAGGCTTAAGCTGCTTCAGAAATGTCCCAATCAATGAACATCGGCGAGTTTTTAATACTGTCCGACGCGTTAGTCAGGACTTTTTCGTATTTTAACTTTTCCGTAAGCACTATCCGTTGTATATAATTTTAGAGTGTTATATTCTTTATTTTGACTAAAACTGTATCTGTTCTAGTGTAGAATTGGCTTATCATATTAAATACTTTTTTTTCCCGATTGCACGTGATCAAAAACTTAAAATTATTTTTACTCTTATTGAACGAGTCTATAGATAGTTTAGCATAGAATAATTTATTTACGTCAGGATTTTTCTTCGTGGGTACACGTACCTCTTGAGTGTAAGTGATAAAAAATTTCGGGGTACACAATGAGAGCTTGTATATATATTATGTTTAATAAAATGTATATGCTTTGTCATACTATATCTACAGTTTAGTTTATACAAAGGGTACACCAGTGGCATAACATTACCAGAAGTACGTTAAAATTAATGATGAACAACTACTAATTTAAGTAGTTTATTATGAAACAAAATTTGTGTGTGCACTAATTTGTGATGGAAAATGTTTAAGTATAAAAGTCCTATATGTATGTATGTGTAAAATGTATAAAAATTCTATATGTATGTATGTGTAAAATGTATAAAAGTCCTATATGTATGTGTAAAATGTATAAAAGTCCTATATGTATGTTCGTGTAAAATGTATAAAAGTTCTATATGCATGTATGTGTAAAATGTATAAAAGTCCTATATGTATGTATGTGTAAAATGTATAAAAATCCTATATTTTCAAATTTTACTCCTCCTGTCACTGTGTGAAGAGTTTAAAAGGCGCTCACACATGCCGTAAGAATATAAGAACTTAAAATGCTGCTTCTTTCTACTGATGACTTATTTCTGAAACGTTAGGGAGAAAATTGATTCTCCGCATACCAAGCAAGTGTAACATTTGCCTTGGAAATATATTGCTATCAACCTAACTCGCATATCTTCTACGTTCTTTTTCTTCCTAGAAATCTATTGCTCCCGGAAATCTACCTCACTCAATTCTTGCCCAGGTGGATCAATTCGAAATTTTTCTGAAAGAAAGTTGAGAAGAATTCGCAATCCAACCCAGAAACTTTGAAATTTCGGGCTGATTTTCTGAACTTGATTAAGTTCAAACTTCTGAAAGTTAAACATCGCAATAGAGTATGTGCTAAGACTTGCAAGTGGACGGAATATATTTTCTCTCCATTGTAAGCTCTTAATTCTTTCCTGTGTTTAGGGTTGAGAGAATATTGAATGTTCGTTTTTTGACTTAGCATTAGGTCTTAGCATGTCATGTCACTACTTTGCTCTCTCCATATGCTTAATAATTGTTAAATAATTAGAGATTTTAGGTAAATATAAATAAAAAGTCTCTTCACTAGATTATTCATTAGGTACCTAATATATTCCTTACGTGTCAACAAAAGGGATAAAGTCAAAGTGGCTATTTATCAGAATCTTAAGTAGAATCTATCTCACAAATATTCAAGAAGAAAAAGAAGCATGCCATGGCATAAATAATTGCTTTTTAGATTTATAGATTATTTTAGTTTTGATTTTAAGCATATTACACTATTTTTTTAACTATAATGATGCACGAATCATTAGAACCCATAAATAGCCAGACTTTATCCCTATTGTCCTGACACGGGAGATTTATTTTGAAATATAACTATGGTCATTTCTTAAATATAAAGACTAAACACGCGACCTTCAGCTTAAAATTAACTTCAAACCCCTACAAAAGCACATATCTGGACTAGAATTTTAAACTTTTTTTGTAATATCAAAGACTGGAAATACTCGACGCTACTAGTAATAGCAGCACTTAACACATTCGCTGCTGGTCACGTTATGATGTGTTGATAGTTATTGCCGCACCGTAGAAATGTGTTTTTCCCCAGAAGTCGACTTACTTTTTATAACAAAGATATGATTGAAAAGACCGCCAATATCACGCCAATAACAGAATAGTTTGGCGAAAGCTCACCCAACAAATTTGCAATTTCATCATCTGTTAGAGGCTTATTAGCTTTGCATTTTTATTTTGAAGGGGCATGAAGTCCCTACAGAACTATTTTTTCTACTACTCATATTACAATATTTTTTAATAACTAATCTATATAAATAAGAATGGAGTGTTTGTTTGTACATTCAATATTTTCGACCCATTTCAAGTTTTCTATCCGTTTTGGACCCTTCTGATGCCGAATCCGCCTTTTTCTCGTTTGGTGTCTGTCTGTCTGTCTGTCTGTCTGTCTGTCTGTCTGTCTGTATGTTGTGCCCTATACACGTCCACGCGGTTTAAGATATTTTCATGGAAATTTGCATACAGTGAGTACTTATCTTCATTTAGTGAGTGGCATTGGTTGCGAAAGTCTGTCTGTCCGTCTTTCTGTTCTATGCTCGATTTTGTGTTTGTGTGTTTGTGTAAACATCACATGAATTGTATTCCAGATATTGGATTGCAGTGTATTTTATTTTATACATTATCTATTAGTTTAGTGAAGGCAATATTAAACATTTCTTTATTGTTATATTTAGTTGAATTTCATGCTAAAACACCTGAGTAAGTATACTTAAATCAACCATAATTTGGTAGTTTTGGAAAAATTGGAATGTCTATTGAATATTACGATTACTTCGACTGCTTTACCAGTACTGCTAAAAAAGTAATTATTCTTCAAAACATTATTTTTTTTTATGGAATTTCATCTCTGATACTTCATTTATTTCGAGTCTTATTTTTATTCTTTGCGCAATGAAAACGATTTCCGAATATTTGGGACAGACGATATTTTTCAATGAAACTAGAATGAACAAGATCGTGCGAGCAGTGATATTTTGTCTGGTTCCTTCGCTCTGAATTAATTTCTAAATTTTGTACACTTTTAGTTGTAAGTTGTGGCAACTGTGCGAGATCAAGAGATAAAATTGAATCACAAATTAATATCTTTAGAACAATTTTTTGCGACATCTTTTATTTTGTTTTAATTCGCTGTTTCCTGTTTTAAATATTTATTATTTTAATAAATGTGTTTTCCTTCTCATCACACGCAACTGCGCCACAAAGTATTAGACTTAAAAATGTTAGGCAAGTCAGTAAAAATTTTCAGTAAATTTTAAGTGTAGTTATGCCATTATTGAAAGAATAATGCCGTTATTTAAAGAATAATGCCGTTATTGAAAGAATAATAATGTTTATTAATCCAAACTGGAACTTTTTCCAACATTAAAAAATTCGTTGTAATAATGACAGGAGAAGATTGCAAAATTTCACAATGTCGCATACCGGTGGCAAGAGTAAAGAAATATTGTTTTGTTGACTATGAGTGCGAGAGCACACGCCGTAAATCGTAATTTTAATTAATTGAGTTGAACATGAAAAGAACTTAAGAAAGGGAATTCCAAATCTTCCTATAAATCGTCTTTTATAGTAGTAACCTTAGTATCACCTTTCGTCATTTTGTAGCTTTGTCATACAGCAATTGTGCGATGTATGTGAAATTTATTACATGAATGGATATGCATGTATAGGATTTGTGTCCAAAGTAAGTTGTAGAAAATATAAAGATGGCGAAAGATGTTAAAATAAATTTTTATTCTACAAAAAACGTAAGTCATTATATATTTTGATTATCTCTTCAATCTAGAGTAAACCAATTCAAACCTTGTAAGGTCGGGTATTTTGCTAGTAAAGCTATAAATTTGAAACCACATGCCTTTACAACTAGCTTCTAACCTTTATTCCACGCCAATACCACGCCAACACCTAACATATAATGCCAATTGAAGCTAAGAATGAATGTTGAGGTGCAGCTCTTCCCGCGAGAACGCGTGACTGGCTACTGAGACATCACTTCGTGTCACGCGCTAGCGCGTGGTGGGCTCTTTAGCGTTGTCGTAATATCACTCACTGGCGCGAGATCGGCAGCGAACGTGTTAAGAAATGAGTTTCTTTATAAAACTTATTCATAAACATAATTTACGCCATTGATCAGCATCTTCTGAGATATTCCTTTAGCCCTACAGATGATTGTCTCGACGAGATATCTCGATCGTTATCAAAATTGTCCAGATTTTAAGTACGAGATATCTCGTTATTATATAACAAAATTGACCAGATCTTGACCTAGTTATAAAAAATAGTCAGTATCTTGATGACGAGATAGCTCGTCATTGACAAAAGTGGTCACATCTAGATATCTAGTCTGATATAGATGATATATATCTAGTTTGATATAGTCTAGACGAGATATCTCGTCGAAACTAGCTGCAGGGTTAATTCCATCATTTATTTCCATTTGTGATGTTTCTCTTTTTTAATAAAAACTTGATACTCAACAGAGTCTCGATTTCACATAAGCAATTCCTCATTAGAAAACGGGGAATCACAAACAACTATTGCTGACAAGTTCGATTGTGAATGTAATCAATCACGTAAACTTTTTATATCTAGCAATTTGTATAAAATTCACGAAATATTCGTTTTAGTCAATGTCTCATTTAAAAATAAATTGTACTTGCACAGCGAAAATTAACTTTGATTTAAGAAACTAATTTAAAATTAAAAATTTATTTCAAGTTTGAAAATTAAAAATTAATTCGTTTCAAAATTAAAATTAATTTATAATTTTCACTCTTTTTTTTAACCCAGCACTTCGTATTTACATTATAATTTCATACGATTTATTATATTTGTCTGTTCATCATTTTTTGTGTTTATCGATGGGACACATCACTATGAAATAACAAATGTTTTCTCGTACGTCTAGAATACGAACTTAAATAATAAAAATAATTCATACCATTGGAATTTATTGAGATTTCGTTAGTTACGTTTTATTTTCTTAGATATATTAGACGAAACGATTTACCTCATACTTGAATATTTTGTACATGAATATCAACATCACACAAAATATTCTCTAAATTAAATCATTTATATGCGAAACCTGTCAAAAGACATCAAGAACGGATTTAAATATATTTCATATTTCATAAAATTTAAATAGAAAGCCAGATTACGCTCGACAGGTTTGACAGTCACTGAAATTCCTTTGTAATTTAAAAATAATAGAAAACCATAAGTCGTTAGAAAACTATTTAGATTTTTTTATTGGTTTTTCTGCCAATTGGTTTTTAATATTTCAAATACAAAACAAAGCTCGCACAAAAATCTATTAAAGATAATTTTATAAACAAAATGTAAATATTTGTTATTGGCACTGACGCATAAAAAGAGCTATTCATCTTAAATACCGAAAGGAAAGATATAGTTGCGTAAAAAAAAATTTCAAGTGCGTAAATTAGCGAATAAAAGCGGTTGAGACATTTGTTATCAAAATTAAGTAAACAAAATAAGTTATGAATTTTACGCTTCCTCAGCAAATTAAGTGCAAATATTTGTTTACTTCCCATTCCTTTCGGTAAGATACTTTTTGGAATCGCAAAAGAGAGTCGAAATTTGACTACTTAAAATTAACAAACCTTCTACGAAAACATCGTACATTTCCAGTAGCCTCCAGTTAAATAATTATTCAGATATAAATCCTCCTTTTATTAAAGAACTAAAATATTCCCTCGTGCAGGTTCACGTTATTTACACCTAAATATTTTTTTCAAAAATAACTTTGTGTTACTAGACACCTTAACAAACTCGTTTTCAATGTTCTCACTGCTAGTAAACCTGCGAGTTATATGCGGCAAATGTTACTAGACACCTTAACAAACTCTTTTTCAATGGCAAAAGAAATATATTTCTAACTAACGAAAATCACTCCGGGTATTTTTGTGAGAACGCTTACTGTTTATTACCTTCCATATCCTTCATCATGCTGTTTAAAATAAATAGCGAGCGATTTTTATTGGCTCGGTTAGTGTTCTCACTGCTAGTAAACCTGCGAGTTGTATGCGGCAGATGTTATTAGACACCTTAACAAACTCTTTTTATCGAGGACAAAAGAAATATATATCTGACTAACGAAAATCACTCCGGGTATTTTTGTGCGAACGCTTACTGTTTATTACATTCCATTTCTTTCGTCGTGCTGTTTAAAATAAACATTGAAGAATATTTATTGGCACAGTGAGGTGCTAGTATTTCTCTCTTTCGCATCAGGGACCGCGTAACCCGGTTGGAAGATTAACGGATTAGCAACCGGAATATTGCGAGTTCGAATCAATCAAAGACCACCGTGTACAAAGGTAGCTGGTTCATGTTAGATCCGTAGTGAACTCAAATGTTCTCACTTTGGCGTGCTGTGGAAGTTTGGAGAGTGGGGTGCCATATCACACAGGTGTGATCTAGTCATTTGACTGTGGTGCAAATTTACGTGGCGTGGTCCTCCCATAAATAGTCAGCTTCCAGCCAGATTAGTCATGTAAGATATTCCTTTCCAACATGACTATATACTTGCAAATCCACTCAAGATGGCACAGTGGCTTTAAGCATTCAAATTATGTGGAAAAAAAACCAGCCTAATTTCAAAAAACTTTATTTTCTAAAGTTACCAGTGTATCAAAATGAAACTTTAAGCAGTGTTTGTGTACACTCTAAACTACACAATACAAAAAAAATTAGTTAATATTTTAAAAATATTAATCTTATTTGTGAACGTACTAACGCGAGTTTCGATTGCATTATTTTGCCAGAATCCAAACAATGCACACTTTCTAAATTCATCGAAATTGGAAAATATGGTTTTTGTTGTTGTTGTTGAAGATTTAAAGGTACTATGCCCCCTTATATATAATAATACACGTGAATGTAATTTACTCAGCAAATAGACGAAATAATTTATATCTCCCTGTTCATTTATATCATAAAGGCGAAGTGCACAGTTCATGATCTTGTAAACAATCCTGCTGGTTGTCTCGATGGGATATCTCATAATTAGGGAAACTAACCAGATCTTGTTGGACGAGATATCTCGTCATTAGAAAAACTAACTAGATCTTGATCTTGTCGGCATAAAAATAATATTGGCAATAACTTATTGGACGAGATATCTTGTCAATAGCAAAATTGGTCAGATCTTGATGGAAGAGATATCTTGTCGTAACCACTAAGAGGATTAAAACTAACGCTTCATCGAAACCTTATGAAGGTTTTGGTTCCACCGTCTCTTTATTACTCAGTTTCTATCACATCCCAATCGTAAAACAAGATGCATTTCTACTTCGTCACCCGAATGCGCTTGGAATTCAATGTGTATTACACTAGTAAAATATTTAACAAAATTCAAAGCATCCTGGAGAGATCCCATCTCACAAAAGATTTATCAATATAACATCGGATTGCTTTTGGGATAAAATACATAAACCTGTGAGCTACAACCAAGATGTTTTACCTAGTAAATAAACCATTATGGAAAAGCATTGAAGAATATCATTGGGGAATCGCATTTTGGTTCATCTTTGACAAAGTACGCTTTTGGTATGGGCGTACCGCATTTACTTTAGAGACTTGCTTTGGGAAAATGATAGGGATTTTATACCTTTTTAGATGCAGTTATATATCACTGCCCGCTTTAAATTCAGGCCTTGTTAACTTAAGCAATGGTTTAAAAATACCTTTGTTACTCCTCGTGTTATAGACTTCCTATAGATTTGTGGAGGATTCATTTTGTGATGTTGAATCCTTAGACTGATGGCATAGAGATGGTTTTTTTTTTTTTGTATTGCCTTTCAAATTTTAGTGAGACAAAAATTTTTTTTGTGAATTATATACATAAATTACAGGGTTTTCCCTTTATAGCCTAACATGGGTATCAATGTCGTGTTGTTGCTATATCTTTTCAGTGGGGGTAGACTCGTGTTGCGAGATATTAAAATATGCACGTATACTCGCATTCTTTATTTGTTCTCATCACTTTATTTGTTAAATTCAAAATCCTCCGATCTCATCACTTTTTAAGATTAATATCCCTCCCTTTCGTTCCCCTGAGTCTGAAAAGACTAATAAAGTTTCTCCGTATTAATTCTACTTAATTTCTAGGTTGAACGGATAGCGTCTATTACCACTTTGACATTCAATTTCAACAAAAATGTTTCGGATAAAATTCTCTGGAGGAGTAAATGGTATCCCTCAATTCCCCATCCGAGGTATTAAATAATTGCAACTCCATGGCGTGATTTGACTGTTGAATAAATTCATTATTTCAACCATACTTAAGACATCGAATTTCCTTTTCTCAGTTTCATAATCGTTAGAAGTAAGACTGTTAACCGCTCACACACACACACACACACACACACACACAGTTGTCTTTAATAATAGCAATATTACCACAAATCCCGCTGGGATTGAATTGGAAGTCACGTTTTGTCTTGAATATGCTATTGCAAACTTATCACCCTGAGTCAGGAAGGATTTGTTAGATAAGCGAAATCATGTAGTAATGGGATTTTCACAGGGGCCCTCCCCAATGGGGGTTGTGACAAATTACTTTTGTGGTTCGTTCGAGCGTTCTTTCCGCTTGATGAAATAAACATTCTTCAAGTGCACCCCAATGCATTCTGGAATGTAGAATTACGTATTTAGGTGCATCGAGAATGTTGTTTGAACAGCTTCAGTTATTTTTCTGCTCCAAAAGTTGCGAGATGCTCATTTAGTGTCAATGGGTTAGTAATTTAACTTGAACTATCCAGTCACTTGACTCTGAGGAGTTCACACGTATATAACCGTGCAGCAACCAGCAGTCTGCCATGCGTGACTTCTTACCGCATTGACTTCTTGACCAACAGAATTCAGGCTCTTTCAACTAATAGATGTTGTGGGGAATGGGTAATGAAATGTTACACGGAAATTCCGTGACGTTAAGGGGACGCGGATGCCACCGAAAGGATGCGAGTTCGAAACTCGACCCAACCAAAGACCACTGGGGGCTGCTGCACGTTAAATTTGTCGTGGCCTCAAATGTCCTCACGTTGGCATGGTGTGAACGCTTGGAGAGTGGGGTACTAGATCAGGTATAGTCCTCGTCATCCAATCGTGGTTCAAAATGACGAGATGTTGTCCTCGCAGCTTTCCCTTCGAGATAGATCACGGATCGACGCCAGTAGCTCGTAATGTTGCTCCAGTGCGAAGTTAATTCAATTACTGACCTCGTGACGTTAAGAAGGCTAAACTCACTGGATAAATTAAATGTTTCCTATATTTTTGGTTTCGACGTGTTTTAAACAGTTTTCCCATCACGTTGACACCTTACACGTTGCAGGCGGCGAAGGTTTGATTACTGTTATTTACTTTAGATGTATTTTTTTTTCAGCATAGCTTTTTTTTATGCTGTTACATGTCCGTTATTGGTCCGTTACTTGTCCGAATGTCTGTTACTTGGACATTCTTTCGCTTGTATTTTGCCCAGCTTGGTCAAACATTGCCTTTTCACCACAAGATGCAACCAACTTTAATATGTTCGTTTTAAGTAGGAAGTCTCCCTAGCACATAATATTTTCGAGGCAAAGTTAGCACAACTTCTGCTACTGAACATTTGATTAAAATATTTCACCTAGAGTATTTACCAATCCCATATATTGACAGAACTTAAGACGTTTCTAACCACTAATACTAATTTCAAAAATGAAATTTCATTTTTCAAAAAGTAAAAATTAGTTTCCAAAAACATTTGTTTCTGGAAACCTCCACAAGAACTATTGAAGACATCATTCTGAAGAAAACAATTGATAAAGTCATAACTAAATATAAATGGAAAGAGATAAATTTAGAGATAATATTACTCTTCGGTATTATACATTCTATAACAGATAACAATAAAATTAATAATAATGGTTCAGACAATTTTATGTCGCAATAAATTCGGGAAAAACATCCCTTGGATTTTTGAATCATACAGTTTGAATTTATTTTTATAACGTAATGTAAACTACACAAGTGTTAATATTTTCATCACAATTACAGCAATATGTTTTATATGTAAAACTCAGTTGAACCTAAAATGAAATTTAAAATAGTTTGCATCTAGCTGTCTTCAAATCGCAAGAAATTGCAGAATATAAAATAGTTTAGTAATATGTCTTTACGTTTAGTGAATAAACATTTTGCACCCCGTTTTTTTTTTTTTTTTTTTCTCTTTAGCATAAGAAATTGCACTAACATGCAGTAACGTAAAGTAAAGTAAATACTAAATATTTTAGTGAAATAACGGTTATAATTAGTAGGTCAGTTTATATCCACGCACATCCAGAAAGCTATTCGTTAGTACCAACATAATTTCGAGTCAAATATTATATCTTGTTTGTAAAATATTCATTTTCGTACCATTCTGTGATACGATGTGAGAGAAAATAGTTTTTCAATCCAGAAACCAAATAGTCTATGTTGGAAATTATTTCAGATACACAATATTATCCTGCCTTTAAAAGCATTGCAAATAAAATTTCGAATAAAGGTTTAAAAATCTATTTATTATAAGTAGTTAAAACTGTCAGTTGAGATGCAAACAGATTAATCTACCATGTAGATTCGATTTAATTTAATGAAATATTGCTTCAGTTTACTTAGATTACAGCTACCAATTTTAATTCTCCAGACGATTTAAATTAAGATAACACTTTCATGACAGAAGGCTAGACAAATATATTTAAGGTCGTGGCTGTTACTCCATTATTTAAATAAACATTCAATATATATTTGCACATCTTTACATATTGTGTACTGTTTTGATAAATTACATCAGTATTTGGATAGAGTATGTAGGTATATTTTGTTGCATTAAAATTATTTATAGTTTACATTAAATGGTTGCAATGTCACCTAAGGTAATTCAAAAGTAAATACCAGATTTTTAAATAGTAAATATTTCTATCAGAACATTTCGAGAGTAATAAATATCTTATAGGTAAATAAATAAAAACAATGTGTGATGGGAACATAGAAATATTCTTAAATACTTTAAATAGAAATCAACCTTTCAGAAACTTAAATAAATGTTAAACTTTTTCCACAATAAAACATCAATATAAGTAACATAAATCACGAAAACCAAATCTCAAATTACCGCCTACCAGAATATTAATATCGATAGTTAATAGTTATTATTTACTCTGAGAGAGAGAGAAATGACAACAATATGATATATTTCAAGTATATGATTTTTAGATATTAAAATCGGGGTATTTTAGCCTAGGTACTAAAGCACATCAATTAACCCTCCAAGTGGTTTCAATGAGATAGCTCGTTCTTTAAGATCTTAATGACGAGATATCTCGTCATTAAGATCTGAGCAAATTTGCTAATAACGAGATATCTCGTCATCAAGATGTCGAAGTAATTTTGTGATGGCGAGATGAAAATCTGGCCAGTCTTCTAATGACGATAGATCTCGTTTTGTTAACTGCGATATACTCGTCGAGACAACCACCAGGAAGATTAAACTATTTTTTCTCAATTACAGAAAATAAAACTCAATCATTCAGAGATGAAAACAAAGATTAAACATTTTTCGACAATAAGCAAGACAATCAAATCTCGACTTCAAACACTCACCGATCATAAAACGTCCAAAACCGACCCGTTCCGACGTAATCCAAGATTTATCCCCCACAGATCGCGAGCGATCCCCACGAGTCGTCAGTCAGTACAAAACTAAAACAGAAACCGGGTGACCACTTGTTGGGAAGTCTCCCTCTCTTGCAGAAGAGACTCTGACTCTCTCACCACCCGTCCAGGCATTCCAAGTGTGATCCGATCTCGGAGCGAGCGAGCGAAGTCAGGACGGTTACACCCTAAAAACCGGCCAACCCTGGACGAGCCCCGAGGCCAAGACTCGCTTCTTGGTGTCTTATAGAGTGCTGGTGGGTGGCAACTTGGTGACCCCTACCTACCTGCCTACTACCTGCCGCCGCTTGCTGTCACTGCGGCGGGAGAAAGTTCCTCGTTATCTCCATTCTTGCCTCGAGAACACCGATTTGGATCTCGGAGAGGTTGGAATCGCTTTAGCACCTCTGTCCAATCTGAACTAGGTTTGGTATGCTACTCGGAGGTCTAACTTGCAAAAAATGACAGTAAATAACCTAATTGGAATTTTAATTAGTTGATTTTGAATATACCACTTTGAGATATTGAGATGATCTAATCGTTGAAATTGAGTTACTTTCCGTCTTCGCGAAAAGAGGAAGTTAGATGCTTCCCGTTGTCTCTATTCTCGGTTCAAGAATACGGATTTGGATCTCTGAAAAGTTGGAATCGCTTTACAACTCTGTCCAACCTGAACTAGGTTTAGTTTTCTACTCAAGTCTCTTGCAAAAAATGACAGTAAAGATCCTAATTTGAATTTTGAATACACCATTTTGAGATGTCGAGTTGATCTAATCGTTGAAACTGAGTTATTTTCTGTCTTCGCGAAAAGAGGAAGTTGGATGCTTCCCGTTTTCTCTATTCTTGGTTCAAGAATACCGATTTGGATCTAGGAAAAGTTGGAATCGCTTTAGCACCTATGTCCAATCTGAAGTAGGTTTGGTATGCTACTTTGAGGACTAACTTGCAAAAAATGACAGAAAATAACCTAATTTGAATGTCAAATTCTTTGATTTTGAATGTACAACTTTGAAAGATGTCGAGATGATCTAATCGTTGAAATTAAGTTACTTTCTGTCTTCGCGAAAAGAGGAAATTGGATGCTTCCCAATGTCTCTATACTTGGTTCAGGGATACCGATTTGGATCTCGAAAAAGTTGGAATCGCATTAGCACCTCTGTCCAATCTGAACTGGGTTTGGTTTTCTACTCTGAGGTCTAACTTGAATAAAATGACAAAAAAGAACCTAATTTGAATTTTAAAATATTTGATTTTTAATATTTTGAGATGTTGGGATGATCTAATCGTTAATATTTAGTTACTTTCTGTCTTCGCGAAAAGAGGAAGTTGATGCTTCCCGTTGTCTCCATTCTTGTTTCAGGAATACCGATTTGGATCTCGGAAAAGTTGGAATCGCTTTAGCACCACTGTTATGTTCAATCTGCTCTAAATCTGGTTTGTCACTAATATTTAACTTGCAAAAAATGACAGTAAAGAGCCAAAATAACCTAATTTCCAGTTTAAATGTTTTGATTTTCTGACTAAGTACCACCTTGGGATGTCGAGTTAATCTAATCGTTAAAATTGAGTAATTTTATCTCTTGTCTACGGAGGTAGTACAATGTTTCTCACGCTTTATCTCTTTCTTGCTTCGAAAACACCAAATTTATATCTCTGAAAATTTTGAATAGCTTTAGCAGATCTGTGAAGACGTATAATCTGAACTAGGTTTCGTTTGTCACTCTAAAAGTCTAATTGGTGAAAAATGGCAATAAAATATCAAAGTAACCTAATTTCAAGTTTGAATGTTTTGATTTTATGACTAAGTACCACTTGAAGGTATCAATATATTCTAATTGTTACAATTGAGTTACTTTTTCTGTGTTCAAGACGGAAGGAATTTGAATGTTTCTTGTCATCTCCATTCTTGCTTCGAGTACACCGATTTGGATCTCAGAAAAGTTGGAATCGCTTTAGCGCTTCTGTGACGATGTCCAATCTGAACTAGGTTTGGTTTGTCACTCTGAGGTCTAACTTGCGACAAATGATAGTAAAGAGCCAAAAGAACCTAATTTCCAAGTAGACATATTTTGCTTTTAAATATACCACTTTGAGATTTCGAGTTAGTCTAATCATAAAAATTGAGTTACATTATGTCTTCACGACGGGAAGGAGTTGGATGTATCTCGTTATTTCCATTCTGTCTTCAAAAACATAGATTTTGATCTTGCAAAAGTTGGAATCGCTTTAGCAGGTCTGCGACAACGTCATAAAGCTACAGTCATTTTTAGCATTTTCAACCTTAAAGAATTGACAGAACGTAATACCAAGTTGAATTGCTTTGATCTTTTCTGACTGTACTATGATATAGTTACGTAATCTTATCTTTAAAATAGAGTTATTTTATGTCTTCGTGTAAAGAAGTTCGATGTTTCTCGAAACTCCCTTCCTACTTGGAGGAAACACAAATTTCGATCTCGGAAAAGATGGAATCTCTTAATTAGATTTTTAGTACCTCTGAAGACGTCCTATCTGTACTAGGTGCTGTTGTCTCGATGGGGTATCTCGGCATCAGAAAGACTGACTAGATCTTGATGGACAATATATTTCGTCATTAGACAAGATACCTCTTCAAAACCGTTTGGAAGGTTATATCAATATAACTGAGTTAATTTCTGTCATTAACTTCGACACGGAGAAAATTGCAGCTTTTTATTATCACTATCATTTCATAATCAGCTTCACGATCACTGATTTTAATCTCTGAAAAGCTGAAATTGCTTGAGATTTCTAGCATATGATACGGCTTTGTATCTGAACTAGGTATGGTTTGTTCCTCTTCGGTAATTTCTTGCTACACTAATTCAACCGTGAAAAAAAAATAAAGCAACTCCAAAATTGAAAATTTTGTATTGTCAGACGTATGTACTAATTTTGTGACTCTCTACTTAGAGATTTCGAATCAAACTCTCATTGTTTAAGCATTAAGAAGTCAAAATTAGTTTGGATTTTCCGAGAGTACTTTTACTTTTTTCTCTTGTTAGATAAGTAAAATGGAGTTATTTTTTACAGTGCATTTGCAGCGGGGAAAAGTTCGAGTTTCTTCGTAATCTCTACATTCTTGCTTAAAGAACATCAATTTCAATCTCGAAAAAGTCGGATATCTAACACCAATAAAACCTAGTTCTAATGGTCTCTATTCGAAGTTTAATCCAACCAAAGACTGTTGGGTAGGTAGGAGCTGGTGTAAGTTAAATTTTGTCGTGGCCTCAAATGTCCTCACGGTGGCGTGGTGGAGAAGTTTGGAGAGCGGGTTGCCAGCTTTGGTGTTGACCTCGTCATTTGATCAAGATTCAAATTAATGAAGTGTTGTGCTCGTATCTTTCCCGGACCGTCGCCAATAGCCCGGTGTATTACTCCAGAGAAATGTCGATTCAACTACCTACCTCTATTGATGTTTCGTTCTATCGTTCTTCTAAAAGAGTGTTAATTAGACCCAACCAATCAAAAGAACGCAATTCGAAAATTGAGATAGTTGGATTTTCTGACGTACGTACTAGGGATGCGACATCGATGTCGATATTTTCAAAACATCGATGTTTTTTAAAAAACATCGATGTATTGGAGTCGATGTTTTTGTAACGTCGATGTTTATACTTGTCAATGTTTTTACGTTGTCGATGTTTTATTTTTAAATAAAAAAATGTACCGTTATGAAAATTTAAAAAATAACCAAGTAGCATAATTTTTATAATCAGCAAATTGAACATAATTTTAGTCCAAAGTGGCCGAGAGTGAAGGGTCTGAAAAGTAGGGAAGCGACATCGATGTCGATATTTTATAAAACTTAATTTAATTACACTGAATTTTAAAAACATCGATGTTTTTGGGGCGATGTATTATCAACAACGATGTTTTAATTTTGAACATAGATGTTTCAAAACATCGCTGTTTTGCTGTCGATGTCGCATCCCTAGTACGTACTACTTGGGAGCGTCATCGCTAAAGCGTTGAATCATCACGGATTTCCAAATTTTTGGTTTGGTTTGGTAATGGTAATTGTAATTTTTATTAACGTCGTACTAGAGCAACACAACGGGCTATTGGTTTGGTTTGGTCAAACAGACTTAATTTCTTCATTGACATAATGATAGGCGAAAGCTGGAGCATTTTTCGTTTTCTTAATTATTCAAAAACACCTGTTTCGATCTCGGAATTGTCGGAATCGCTATAAGAAAATTTCTGCACCGCTGTGCCCGAATTGCTGCACCGCTGATTTGGTTCTGTACTAGATTTGTATCTGAACTAGATTTGGTTTGTTACCGAACCGATGAGGGTAAAAACAAAATGATAAAACCATAAGTGAACAGTCATGGAACTGTAATGGTGACACTTAGTGGTGCCTTGAGACAGAACGGTAGGACATAACTTGTAGTTTTGACGTGAATATTCGGCCTGGTGTTGTATTTTGGAATGAATGAAACAGACATAGAGGTTTAAAGTATTGTTTATTGTGAATATTCAACAATTTGATATTAATGTTGAAAAATGTTTTACTGTTTGAAGGCTGTGGACTACACGAGGCTTTTTCATAGACCGCTGTACATTTTTAAATTTAAAGTCGTATTTACGTCAAAATGTGTATATGACTAGGGTGCGCAGCGAGCATCACAGCGAGTTTTACCCCACGGCCAGTTAGAAGGAACTAACTATTCATCTCTGCGATGAAAAATGTGAACGCTATCGCGAAATTATACTTTTAATCCCATCGAATTTATATATGAACCAATTTTAAAAATAATTATACCATAAGAAAGAGTGCGTTCAAAGCTTTCACGTGGTACAATCAAATTTTAAAACTAATAGTATTTATTAAGCTATAGATATGGTAGCTTTAGTTTTGTATCGGAAATTATAATCTGAAAGTTTCGAAATTTGTATGACCAACTTTTAATTACATCGAATTTCTTTATTAACCAATTTCAAAAACAATTATACTATAAGAAAGAGTACATTCTAATGTTTCCTTTGATGTTTTTAAATTTAAAAACTAATAGTAATAAGCTATAGATGTGACAATTTTAACAAAAAAGTAACGAAAATTTCCCGAATTTCAAAAAAATGTACCAGGAACCAAATTGAAATTTTTAAACAAACTCGACGAGGTGCAAAAAATTCACGTTTAGAGGTACTCTAAAAAAAATCACGGCTGAAAACTGAAAATTTGTTCCTGTTTTGCTCACTCTCGTTAGAAATTTCGCTTTTTCCGACTTTGACACTTAATGCGCCCTAAACTAATATCCACATCGGACAAAAATCTGCTTCGTCTTGTTTCGTATATACGAGTATAAGTTTGAACAAGCCATGTAAATTTCGTAATTTTTTTTATCCTTATTTTCTCTGGAAACCGTCTAAGAATCGAGCAAAAAGGCGTGTTTTAAAAATTGCGGCTGCGGCGGCAGTAACTTTTTTTTAATATAGAGAGAAACTGGGATTGGGGTGGCTAACTATATTTCCTTTTAAACCCTTCGTAATGATCAACTTTCCATGCATGCCTCTTCCTCATTTTTAAAAGACGTACGTCAAAGGAAGGTAGGTAGGTGGATATTTTAAAAACGTCGCTCTGGAGCAACACAACAGCTATTGGCAATATTCAAGGACGACATCAAGTAAATTGGAACCACCACGGTAAGATGACGAGATCACACCTGAGCTCGAACCCCACTACAAAAGTCCACACCACGCCAACGTGAGGACATTTGAGGCAACGACAAAAAACGTGTTTTAAAAATTGTGAAAAAAAACGTGAAAGTGCATCAGTCCACGTACACAAAGACAGCGTTTGGTTAAATTCAAACTCGCAATTTCGACTTCCATCAAACAGAGAAGAAGCGGTCTTTTGTAGGCTGTATGAATCCATGGAACACTGATGCAAGCTCACAGGATGTCCCTGGTCCGCGGTAGCTCGGTTGGAAGAGTAACTGACTTGCAACCGGAGGGTTGCGAGTTCAAGTCAAACCAAACACCGTCGTGTACAAAGGAGGCTGGTGCACGTAAAGTTGGAGAGGTGGTGTGCCAGCTCATGTGTTGCCCTGTCATCTGACCGTGGTTCAAAATTACATGGTGTGGTCTTCGGATTTTTCCCTTCGGTGGTTGATCCCGAATCGTCACCAATATTCCGTTGTGTTGCTTCCAATGCGACGTTAATTCAAATACCTATCTACAGGATGTTCCTTAAATTTTGCATGCCACTGTATTTCAACCTTTTCTCTGTATGGTGACATGCAATAAGGTGGCAAAACAAGTCTGGACTTTTTTCCTTTCGAGGAAATAAAGTTTGTTTTCGTCGAATTGGAGATCTTGTCGTAAACACAACCATGTCCTATTCAAATGTAAAATAGGCATTATAAGGAGTCGCAGGAAAGCGGTTTGGAGTATTTTTATTTGGTCCCCCAATACAAAGAGGGAGTTTCTAAGAACTACTTCCTACGTGAAGAAAATTCCTCAAATTGCTTTGCGTCGAACAATGTAAGATGCGAGCGTTTAAAAAATATATGAATGCGGTCTATATAAATTCGCAGCAAACTAATATGTGAATGCATCCATAACTTATAATGTATCTCAGCATATTGAGCATTCAAAAAGATGTTATGTATTTCGTCATATATACGTTCAAAATATATAACAGCTCTTTGTGTCTGTGATGTGTGATGTAAGCTCAACTACATACCTCTCAAATTGTGTAATTGAAATGTGTTTTCTGAGGCTTAATATATAACTTAATAACATTATAACTTCAACATATTTTATGCTTATTTTCAGATTATGACTTTATTCTTTCGTCCTTTATCCCATTGTTATGCTTGACGATGTTTGGCACAGATTGTGCAAATATGCAACTGCGTTATTTTTTTCTTCAAATGTATATTTGCATTTTTCGAATAACACAGATAGGAGGACATTTATCAAATGCACCCTTATTGTTGATAATTATTATTTCAAATAAACTGCATGGGGTAAAAAAGGTTCACACCTCAATCTTATTACAAGGACCTTCTAAATGTCCACTCTTCAATTGAACTCATTAACTTGTTCGAGGACAATATTGTAAATGGTTAGACCTCTAAACCTATTTTCGGGCCACAGCAGCCCAGTTGGAAGAGTAATGGATCAGCAACCGGAGGGTTGCGAGTTCGAATCCAACCAAAGACCGTAGTGTACAGTGGGGGTTGGTGCACGCTAAATCTATCGAGGCCTCAAATGCCTTCATGTTGTCGTGGTGTGAAAGTATGGATAGTGGGGAATCATCTCAGGTGCAACCTCGTCATCTGACCGTGGTTCAAAATTACGTGTCCGTTCAGATTTGATCCCGGACCGTTGCCAATAGCCCGTTTCGTTGTTCAATTGAAATACAACCTTTTTCCTATTTTCAGGTTCGGTCATTTTTTCTTATTTCTGCGCTAATTTCTCATTGCATTTTGTCGTCAGAGAACAGAAGAATTTCTTAGAGGGCGTGTAGTTCTCGCATTTTTGTCGGCAGGTATTTGCTCACATGAAGCATATTTAAAAGGTGCGCGGCAAAATGGGTGAATGAATCCCGTAACAGTTGATTTTATATTGTATAGATGCGTAAGTTGCCATTCGCCAAAATACAAACAGCACAGCTTTCTGTGACACGTACATTAGAGAGAAAATATATAATTTCTAATACTAGATGAAATACAAAATAAAACCAAAAGGAAATTGTTGAAAATGAAGGTTTTTGAGGATCAAGACGTCGTCAGGGAGGAGTTTGACCCAAACAACACAAATGGTGTTTTATACGTATATGAGCAGCAAAACGCAAACAAATTGCTCATATAATCCCCAAACACCATTAAAAGCAATCATAAAAAATAAAATAAGAGTAATTTTTTTTAAATATTTTAATACATACATAGCATGGTAAACAATATAATTTATAAATCAAGAGGAAATTCAAAATTAGAAGCAAAAGGAATTTAATGAAAATGAAAGTGTTGGTGAATCAGGGCGTCGTCAGGGAGAAGCCTGACCCATACAATACAAAATGGCATTTTCTACGTATATGAGTAGGAAAACGCTAATAAATTGCTCATATACTCCCCCAAACACTATTAAAAGGCAAACTTACAAAACCAAACATGAAACTAAGAATAATAAGAAAACGAAAACAAACCAGCAACAGCAATCGGGAGATCGGCAAAACCAGGCCAGAAAATCGCATCAAATACCGTTTGCTTAATTGTTGATACCAATAAATCCGTCATGAAAAGTATTAAAGAAAGGGGATTTATTATTGAAAAGTGAGTTTTAAATAAAAACTAAGTGATTTATTGTGTGACACTGAGCACCAGAAGGCAGGAGACTGAATTAGCTCCAAGTGAATGCTGATATTAACTGGTCAAAACGAAATAGAATATATAGAAAATAAAATTTTATTTATTGAAATAGTACAATTTATTTTTGCTTTTACTAGTGTAATTAAGTTGTTTGATGCTATTAATTGCAGTATAGTACTTTTTAGAGCAAAAATAACCATTAATTTAGTAATTGAGTTACTGTTGCTAAAAAGGGAAATAATACTAATTTTAGTAAGGATATTATTGAGGAAGTATATGGTGGTTGTTGAGTTTAAACCTCCAAGTGGCTTTGACGAGATATCTCGTCTATCAACATCTGATCAATTTTGCTAATGGTGCTTGCAATCAAGATAAATATTCTCGGATTTTTTTATGATGACAAGATCAAGATCTGGTCAGTTTTCTTTTTATGACGAGATATCTCGTCCATAAACATCTAATCTCCTTCGCTAAGGACGAGAAGCCTCGACGAAACTATCACCAAGAGGGTTAATTGAAACTATTAACTAAAACATAATGTATTGTATTTATTATAATGATTAAATTGTATTTATTATAGTTAATTTTTGCTAAGCCGTCAATTAATAAAACTACTTTGTTGTGCTATACAATGATGTTAATACATTTCTTGCAAATTTATTATTCAGAAACACACACACAACCTACATTAAAATTATAAAAAACTTACCAGGTACGCAACAGTGACAACAACAAATACCGTGATCTAAAAACAAGCTATTAAAACTGTGAAAGGCTTAATTTTGACAAATTAGTACTCGTACGTGGTTGAGATTATTCATACCAAAACACACATAACGACACAAATTGATTATAATAGCCAGACAACAATGAATGGCTTTGATAATATTATGTTACCAGCCCTGATCTAATAACAAGTTATTAAAACTGTCAGACCTACTTTTGACAAATTGGCGCCCATACGTGGTTAAGATTATTCATACCAAGGTACATAGAGGTAATTATACGTTTATGAAACTCTACTCTATTAGTTAAGTTTACTTTTCTGACTTACCATTACTCACTTGCTTTACCATAATGAATCGTATATACAGTACGCACATGAAGTTTTTAGAAGTTCTGGTGCGTTCACAGGAGGGATAGTTTGTGTATGTTTATTCTGTATATGGATTCTGGGTAAATAAACAAATTAACTGCTTAGCAAATATTTTCGATGGATTGAATGGTATAGTGGAGTATCGATATAATATCGCATATTCCCTGCCTCTCTTTTTGAGTGCTGATACGAATAGCAACAGGTCTTGTTATTTGGGGTAGGATAATTCAAATATAGGCTTGATATGTTCTATGCATCAAGAATAATTTTCCTCAAGAAGAATATATATTACATCACAAACATATTACCATCACAAACGCATTACATAACAAACGTACATAAGCAAGGTATTTAAGGATATCATGTACAGCATGATATTAAAAAGGAATGTATAAATGTCTGTGTAATGTATTAATGTCAACATGTTTTGTTATAATTATTTATATTAATTAAAATCTAATACATTTGTAAAATCAAAATTAATAACATCCTTATTCTCTCTCAATAATGTCCTTATTGTAATTATTAAAGTTCGTTATAGTAATTTACGAAGGTAAATAAGTTGATTTTTGCGATGACACAAAGGCGTGCTAAACTGCGCAATCGAAAACATCAAATAACTTCGTTAATACTATTATACAATATACTACATATCATTTGTACTTTTTTTAGAATCACAATTTTTATTACTCAAAATTTAAACTATAAGAAAGTTTTAGGTTTATATACATTTAAGGCTATATCAATAGAAACCCAGAACACTAAATTTAACTTTAAAATAGAATCATCACACATATTGTATAAAAATAAAATAATTTTTATTCATTTTAATATTAAAAAAAACTAACAGAAAATTTTCATTACTGACCAAAGTGTAATAAGAATTATGTTAAAGCAAGCTATTTTCATGACTTATTAATGCAAAAATTATGTAATCAATTGTATTTTAAAGACAATATTTAATCATTCAGTTTCTGCAATGCTTTTGATACATAAACGGAGAAATAGTTTTTATAGAAGAACTTAGCACAATTATATATCCGACCTAACTGAGCTTCAATTGGTTAAATGTAGGTTGTAATTGCTAAACTTTCTTTTCAGACAGTACTGGTAAAAATAATCCAAGAAATCGCAATGCTCAAAATACATTCAAACATTTTTCCAAAACTACAAAATTATGATTGGTTTAAGTATACTTACTCATATATTTTGTCATGCAACTTATCTAAATATGCAAAAAAAAAATAATAATATATTTACTAAACTAAGATATGATTTACAAAATACACAACATTGTATTCAAATTTATGGAATCAAATTTATGTGATACGCGTATAAACACACTATAGACGTAAAACGAGAAGACGGACTGACGCAATGAGGCGCAATCACCAAATGAATGTGAGTAGTACTCACAATATGACAAGTTTCATGAAAATATACTCAGCGGTTTGATCGTAGTACTGTCACACTCCAGACACCAAATGCGGAAACTTCTGATTTTGCATTAGAATGTCCCAAAATTATGGACAAATAACTTGAAATGTAGCTAAGGTATTCCATGCACAAATACCCCATTTTTATTTATATAGATAAGTAAATTTTTTTAAGCTGAAATTTCTGTCGAAGTATTAAATTATGATCTCCGAAACCTCGACGCAATATCTGATAACAGCCTCATTTGATCGGAACAGCAGTTAATCAATACCAACGAGATCCGTTATTAGCATATTTGTGATAACAAATCACAAGCCTTTTGGTACGCAATTTTACAGCTTGTTTAACTAAAGAACAAATTGTTCGTATTAATATTCTATTCACTCTGGGATAATTGAAAAAAATCAGCCTCCAAATGTCTCTTTGCTTTTAATAAGAAATAAATTGAGACGAATTAAGTTTTCTGTTGTATTTTATTAATTGCACTTCAAATTCTAATGTCAGTGCCTAAGGTGTCCATTAAAAGCTTAAAATTATTTTTTTTGTAATCCTGAACGAGTTCATAAAATCTGAAAAATATAAAAGTATCACGAATTAATAATATTTGTTTATTTTTTGAATGGTAGACATTTCCTTAATTATCTGAAAAAAGAAAGCACAATGTAATGTATTTTGCATTAATTGTCTACGGACATATTTTGAAATGCTAATGTAAAATGTTTACTGTAAAATATAGATAGTACGTGAAAATTTTCATCGCACTTTTTAAGTGTACAATTGCAATAAGGTAGCAGTTCAGTAATCCAAAGCACTTTTTTGATTTGTTAATTAGTTTTGATACACTTTGTTAGACAAAGGGCCAGTGTTAGAATTCGCTGCTTTAGAGTCATGTTCACAGATAATTTCAATAATAATGTAATGAAAGTTAGAATAAAAAAATACAAATGTCTCATGTCGATACATTATGAAAAATCATAACATTGGAAAACATTTTCCTACATATTAAAAATTAAAAAATTAAAATTAATAATTCCTAAATAAGATACACGTTTTAGATTAAATTACTAACTAAAAGTGTTAGACTTGAGCATTTGATGCTATTGTTTGAAAGTTAAAACCTTAATCAAAGCAAAAATATTTTTTAGTCAGTTAAATATCCAACTCCTTAAAAGCAAATGGCCTCGGTAGCCTAGTTGGAAGAGTGACGGATTTGCAACCGGAGGGGTGCGAGTTCAGATCCAATCAAAACCGTCGCTTAAGAAGGGGCTGATGCACGTTAAATCTGTTGGCTTCAAACAGTTCAAACTGACGCTCACAGGTTAACAAGGGGCGTTCATAATCATCTTCAAACTTAACATCTACCTTTGTGGAATTTCTCTTAATATCACTTCGGGGGCTTCGAGGTTCTGTGGGTATGCCCACTGTTCTAGCAACCTTCGAGTTGTAGACGACGCAGGTTCGATTCCCGCCAGGGTGTGTTTCTGTCTTCCGTGTCAGTGAAGCTTTCAATGTGTGTGTCAATTGCGTACTTGATGTTACATGTCTTGTGTCTGGCTCAGAGCTTGTCCAAATAGGGTTTTTGCATCAGAACCAACCAACTTAATATAACCAATATAAAACCCTTGAACCAACCAACTTAATATCACTTCCTGTAGTTTTGTCAGGACGGTTAGAGGATTGACCGATTAGGAACCGGGTGGTCGGGAGTAAAACCCCTGAACCAACCAACTTAATAACACTTCCTGTAGTTTTGTCAGGACGCTTGGATTAGTGACGGATTAGGAACCGGAAGTTCTGTAGATCGAATCCAACCAAAGAACGTTGGGTACCCAGGAGGCTGGTGCGCGTTAAATCTGCTGTTGCCTGAAATACCCTCACGTGGAAGTTTGGAGAAAGGAGTGCCAGCTCAGGTGTGACCGACCGTGGTTCAAACTTACATGGATTTGTCTTGGGATCTTTTCCTTAGGGTTTGATCCAGAATAGTCGCTAACAGCCCGATGTGTTGCCAAGATGCGACTTAAAGGAAAATAATTTCCTACCTACTGTAGTTTTGTCTTGCAACGGGGATCGGATGTATGTAAATGATTGTATAAAAGGGTGTTATGATTGTATAGAAGGATATATGTTTATACGTTTGCATCCAAACTAAGTCAAAATGTTGAAAAGCTGTTAAGATTATTTTCCAAATACTTAAAAATGTTGGCATTTTTCTAAAAATGATAGAAGTGGCTATTCTGGTTAATCTTTGAATCAACACTTAAATAATTCAACTGGAGTTAGGTCGGTTAATTCTGCTGGTATCAAATAACATGCTTTTTAAATACAGAACCGAAAGAAACAACGCTTCAATCTTTTTACAAGCCCAAAAAAAGTGTTATCCCAATTAGGAGGCAATGAATTACTAATACCATTAATCAATTACTTAGGAACATTAAGCCAATTTAAGACGTGTAGGGAATTTACATCGTTAGCTCGGATTATTCATCCTTAACGAAGTAATTACATGGCGTATTGGCTCTCAATATGTCTCAAACAATTATTTGCCAGATACATCAAGTAAACTAAGGCATGTGCTTGTTCATATTATACATGCTATTGTTATTCATATAATCCATTGGAGCAATTTGAAAATTACAATTAAAGCATGTTTTGTTGAAATTAAGTACACACATATAATTCATATTAAAGGGTAGCTTCGCGACAGCACATTCAGTGAAGTCACGGATTACAAACCATAAATTTAAGACTTCGAAACTTGAAGCAACCAATGTCGGGATAGTGCACGTTAAATCTGTCGTGGCCTCAAATACCCTCATGTTGACGTAGTGTTAAAGTTTGGAGAGTGAGGTACCATTTCAGATTTGACCTCGTCATCTGACTGAGGTTCAAAATGACGAGATGTTGTCTCCGGATCTTCTGTTTCGGAATTGATACCGGATCGTGGTCAATAGCCCTTTGTGTTGCTCCAGTGGAACAACATAAATTTTACCTTCGTACAATCCTGATAGTCTTGTAGACTGCTGTGAGTCGCAGAATGTATCGATATATCGTGTAGTCGTTTGTATAGCTCTTAAAAAGAGCTTTGATTTAAGAGGGCAAACTCCATTTTCCACGGATGTGTTTCTGGTTTGCTAACAGAAAAACTCGGAGGTCTTGCCTTAACCTTCCTGCTGATTGCCTCGACGAGTATCTAGTAAACATAAAAAATTCGACACTCTCTTAAAGACGAGATGCATCGTCAACAGAAATTCACAAAGGTCACCGACTCTCAGTGTCCCACCTTCCTTAGATGTGTACGGGCTTCACGGACTCTCTCAGGGCAAACTCATCCAGGGGCCCATCTTCTTTAGGTGTGTACGGGTTTCACGGACACACTCAGGAGCCCATCTTCTTTAGGTTATAGGGCCTTCACATACTCTCTCATGGGTCTATTTTCTTTACGTGTTTACGGGCTTTAAGGACTCTCTCAGGGGGCCATCTTCTATAGGTTGTTCTGGCTTCACGGACTCTCTCAATAGCCCATCTTCTTTAGGTGTGTGCGGGCTTCACGGGCACACTCAGGGGCCCATCTTCTTTAGGTTATACGGGACTCACAGACTTTCTCATGGGCATGTCTTCATTAGGTGTGTACTGGCTTCAAGGACTCTCTCAGTGAGCCATCTTCTATAGGTTGTATAGGCTTCACAGACTCTCTCAGGAGCCCATCTTCTTTAGGTGTGTACGGGCTTCACGGACACACTCAGGGGCCCATCTTCTTTAGGTTATATGGGCTTCACAGACTCTTTCATGGGCCTATCTTCTTTAGGTTGTACGGACTTCACGGACTCTCAGGGGCCCATTTTCTTTAGGTGTGTACGGGCTTCACAATGTCATGGGCCTATCTTCTTTAGGTATGTACGGGCTTCAAGGACTCTCTCATGGACCTTCTTCTTTAGGTTGTACGGGCTTCACGGACTCTATCAGTGGCCATCTTCTTTAGGTTGTACGGGCTTCACTTACTCTCTCAGGGGGCCATCTTCTTTCGATGTTTTCTAGCTTCCCGGACTCTCTTAGTGGCCCATTTTCTTTAGGTTGTACGGGCTTCATGGACTCTCTCAGGGGCCCATCTTCTTTAGGTTGTACCGGCTTCACGAACTCGGAAGTGCTCTTATGAGGTTTTTTCCCCATGGGGCTTACTGTCTTTAGTTGACACGGGTGTCGTGATCCCTGGATACCCAAGTAATCTTCTTCTACTTTCATCCTTCTACTCTGTTCACCAATGTCTCTTTTTTCCCCTTTTACAACATTTTTACGAGACGTGGTCTTGTGTTGGGCTCAGCTTGACCCAATACAGTCCTAGCGCCATTAAACGCCAAAATAATTATTGTAAGGTCACCCAAGGCTTGAATGTTGTGCTGATTTACCCAACTAACATAGTCAGGTGAACGGGTGGCTAAGTCGGTATGCTTCAGAGATAGTTCTCAGATCTTACAACCAATACCAGACGCGCTCTAGCCATATCATGGACATGTACGATCCTTTCTAACCGATACAAAAGTTAGCTTATTAACAGCCTCTCCCTCATACATCCTGAATTGAATTGGAGCCATATATGAAGACATGTTTAAGGATCTCTCTGCCATTGCCCAAAAACTTTTGTGCACAGACTTTTGGGGTCACCGCCGTTTGGTGATTCCAACTCTGGCTTTTGGAAGGAACTCAACTCTTATGCTGGCTAGCATCAATTGGTTATTCGCTGCTATTCCAACATATTATCAACTGTGCAAATAATACATTCCAGGAACAGGAAAACGTAATTTATTTAAGCATAATTTAACAATGACAAATAATAAGATTTAAAAAGTCTGACATTCAGGAAAAGATATCTAAAACAGAAATTACAATTTCGAGTGGGTGAGTAAGCGAGAGATAATAGCACACGCACGTGCGAGCGACTTTATACTTGGTTTCGCGCAGAGCTGTCACGTGACAGCAGCCTGCGAACGTGCTTTAAATTTGGATAGTGGTTTTTATCACAGACTCAATGACATAGCGCAGGCCTCGAAATAGATTTTTTAATACAGTTGTACCTTTTGCACCTAAGTTATTAAATTAGGTGCACATTTAAAAAACGTAATATAAGAGCATTCATGTAATGTAAACTACTTTATTAGTTGGATATGTTACAAGTAGATAGTAAATAAAAATATTAAAACATTTTTTTTTATCTGCGAAATTATTACTTACAAGTATTTAGTCATCATCAGACATTGGTGGGCAATCAGAAACGTCTACGTTTTTGGCAGATCTTTACCCATAAGGTGTTAGTGTCCATCCTTCTTTTTGTATTTTTCCTTCATTGCAACATAGCATTTTCAGGGTTAAAGTTTTCGCATAGTGTGTATTTAGGAATTTTAATTACGTTCCTTTAGAACGAGAGGTCGATAGTAATATTTTGTTCAGGCATCAAAATAACATAAAATATGTTTCCCCACTTTTTTTAACGTTAGGTGCACCTAGAGGAGAAAAAAAATTAGGTGCATAATTTTATTTTCAGGTGCACAGTGCACCTGTGCACCCGGGTATTTCGAGCCCTGACATAGCATAATTATTTTTTTACACTGGGATAACAAAGAAAAAAACGACTAATCACACTAACTGTAAGTGTTTCTGTAAAGTACAGTTTAAACCTATGGGATGTAACCTGAGAACTGGGACAGATATATTCTCAAGTAAGCAAATGACTTTCAAATAGATAGCATATCGAGAAGGAATTACTAAACGCTTCTACTTCAAAAACGCGACAGAGTAGCATGTAGTTAATTAACCCTACAATCAGGAGGCGCACTTCCGTCAAGCAAATCCTCCCACCCACAATCCACAAACAAAAACCACCGTGGGAAAACTGCCTTCCCCTAACCACAGCAGCAGTCCTCATTCATTCCAGTCATGTTCTCCCGTTTCGAAAAGAACGTCTTTAAAACAGTCCTCCACCGCAAAGAGGGTGCTCCGAACACCGCCCTCCCTTTTTATCGCCAACACGCCTGCTTCGGTTAGTCAGCCGGAGAATACCACCGGCCAGTACTCACCCGGAGTGACCTTGCGGGGAAGGGCGGACCTGCATCGAGAATTTAGGGTGCCGCTTCCGGCTATGGGCAGGATGAGTAGTTTATTGAGGTCGAATGTGCGACACAATCAAACAATCGGAAGGAATTGATCTTGACGCTCCTGGTGATTGAATCGACAACTGTTTCAATTATTTAAAATGTTTAATACATTTTATTATGAAAAATATTTTTGAATTTAACGCCTAATACCCTAAGCCTGATTTAATACACTGCTGTATGTAAAAAAAGCAACACCATGAAGGAATCATCCGAATGAAATGAAATTTGCAGCAAATGTCAACTGTAGAATGTTATGCAAAGTAGTAAAGTTTCAGAGCCATCACGCATGCGTGGTGTGAGCAACGCCCTCTGAACTGATGCTAAAAGCGTATTAATACAGGGCTGTAGCGGGACGTTGAAAATAGTGCACGGTTATTTTTTAGTGGCGAACGTTTAGTGAGACCTAAAGTATGCCACCACGACGAAATAGGGTGAAATTTCAACAACTTACGGAGTTTGAACGGGGGATAATCATCGGCCTTCGTGAAGGAATATTTTCCTATCGCGCAATAGTAGCTCGTGTGCAGCGGAACAGTTCCACAGTGATGCGAGTTTGGAAGCAGTGGACCGACGAGCACCGGAAAAGTCGAAATACTGAGAGTTGACGACGGAAGGGGACGTCAGCGCGCGATGATAGACACCTGGTCCACATGACGGTGAATGACCGTACAGCTTCCTCCAGGCAGTTGGCAGCACTTTGGTCTACTGCTAAAGGCGTACTAATGTCGGCTTCGTCAATTCACCGACGTCTGCTGCACCGTGGACTGCGTGCAAGGATTCCTTTATACATGATCCCCTCACGCCAAACCATCGACGGCTGCATCTGCAATGGGTTCATGAGCACAGAGCCTAACGGGCTGATTGGCAATTAGTTGTCTTTTCTGACGAATACCGCTTTAATTTGTGGAACCACTATGGCCGCATTCGTGTTAGACGCTATACCGGTGAACGCTGCCTTCCAGAGTGAGTTATCTAACGTCATAGTGGCCGAACACCCGGAGTTATGGTATGGGGAGCGATTTCGTATCATGGACGATCTCAGCTGCTACGAATCGAGGGTAATCTGAATACCGTCAGGCACGTCCGTGACGTGCTAGAGCCCGAAGTCGTTCCCTTCCTTCAAGGCATCCCTGGAGCTATCTTTCAACAGGATAATGCACGCCCACATGTTGCAAGGAATGTTCGAGACTTCTTTTCAGCCCAACACATGCGACTTCTTCCTTGGCCTGCTTATTCGCCAGATATGTCGCCTATTGAGCACGTGTGGGATTTGATTGGTCGGCGTCTCGCTCGTGATCCGCGTCCTACAGCTTCAAAAGACGAACTTTGGGTGCGCATACAAACAATATAAAATTCTAAAATTCTCTTACCACTAGCAGACATTCAACATATGTTTCACTCCATGCCACGTCGTATAGCAGCACTTATTGCAGCGCGTGGTGGATACACCGAATACTGATTTCGGACACTTAATATTGTTTTTTTGCTTTGAAAATTTATTCATTTATTTGTACTAATACAAGCCGTTTGTGTATCAAATTTCATTTAATTCTGATGACTCCTTCATGGTATTGCATTTTTTATAAACAGCAGTATATGTTAACGTAAATAACGCTACTCTCATATCTCGCAAACAAGAGATGCTGGACAAAAACTACCCTCATATTTTTTTTGCAGCGCATGAAATACACATATGATCAGTTAAAACAACGCCGGCCCTAAATTATGTGTTGGGCTGTGTAATCACTGAATGAATAATCATAGTTATTTTTGTAACAAACTTCTAAGGAACTAAAACTAAATTAAAAACCAGTTTTTCCATCAAATTGTAAACATTTAATTTCAATTTTAATTCCAAAAGAATGACTGCTTCTAGCTTAGCATAATATTTAATATTATGAAATGTAATTTGCATTGAAAAATGTGATTAAAATTTTATTCTGTTGTGCTAATTAATTTTGAATGAGACTTTAAAAAAAAGCTTATTTTAGATCATTTAAACGTTACATAAAATTTTAGTGGTTTATCCAAGGAAACAACATTAAACATATTTTAATTGCCCTTAATATTTGTTATTGTTGTGTTTGTTTGTTATTGCATAACAGTCGTTCTTGTATTTAATAAGCATTTCTAATTAATTCAAGTTTTAAAAGTTTTCAGTCTAAAAAATAATTCAATAAGATTTGAATTCATATATCTTTGACTAAGACTAGACAAGCATAATAGCTAATTATAGATAGTTGGAGTTTTAATAGAATTTTATTAATTTATCAAAGAAAAACATTAATTGAAAAATTTTTAAAGTATTTACAACAAATATTGCTTAACTTTTGTACATTCTCTTATTCTCTCGACTTATGATTTAAATTTACAAGCTTCACGTCTACGAAAAATTTTGTAGCAGGATTTTTTTTATTAGGGAGATAGCTGAACATACACACACACAAGTAATTATAGTAGTAACAGAGATAAATGCCCATCAGATTTTTACAATCGCCCTCTGAAAATTTAGTTCTGGTACACAGTTCAGCCTGCATAAAAACAGATATTTAGAACTGATTGACATTAAACCAAATTGTGGAATTAATACCATGTTGTGAAGTCATCAACTGTATTTTTGAATGACTACAGTATTTCCTACACTAGCTATGTCTTCCCATAAACCATAAAATTTTGTGTACGAAGACATATAAAGTCTATAACATTTAAGTAAGCTCCTAATTTCTGTCAGAGCTACAGATTAATAGTTCACAGTAATAATGGTTACAATAATCTATAGAACTATTAACAGTAATGTACAGAATAGTTTATGGCACTAATGGGTACGGTTATCTACAGAATTGTTTGCAGCATTAATGGTTCAGTCAAATGTAGATAAGTTTACTATAATAATGTTTGTTGTCATCTGTATAATTCCTGCGGTAGTAATGGTTAGTCATCTGCTGAAAAGTATACGGTTATAAGATAATCTACTTAATAGTGAATAGTAATAGTGGTTACGATCATTTCTAGAATAGTTAATGTTACTAATGATTATGGTCATCTGCAGAACATTTTACGGTAATAATAATTATGTTAATCTACATATAATAATTATGTTAATCTACATATAATAGTTAAAGGTAATATTGGTTATGGAAATCTAAAGAATAGTTTATGATAAAAAATAGTTACTGTCATCTTCAGAATAGTTTACGGTAGTAATGAGTTTACAGTCATCTGCAGAATAGTTACAGTAGTAATGATTGTGTTACCCTACAGCATTGTTAACGGAAAAAAGATTATGGTAATCTACAGTATATTTTACGGTAGTAATGGTTACGGTATTCTACACAGAACACTTTACGATAACAATAGTTAAGGTAATCTACTAAACAACATAATCTGAAGTGAGGGATTTAGAGTTGTTCAAAATCTTCTCCAACCATGCTTAAACCCATGAGATATAAACAGTATCCTAGAAGGTATACGCATTACCAAGAAACATTCGAGAACAGGTGAAGAATTACCACGTTCTATTCTTATTTGATTGTATTCGAGCGATCCATCAGGTTCATTGCTGGGACATGCCAGTTACCTGCTCCCTAATCACCCGAACAATTAGCATTCAGCAAAGGATGTTGCACCTAATTAATCCCCAGACCTAATTAAAAAGGTATTCGTCGCCTCTTATCACATGTAGAATGAGCTAGAGAAATTGAGATAGATTGATTGAGAGAGTGGATTCTGAGTCCTGACTCTTAGTGGAGTCTTGAATCTCATCATTCACGTCTCGAATACGCTTTCATTCGAAAGATCTGATCCAATGGAATTAAGGCTTCCGGAAGTCTCAAATTTTCGCCATTTCATGCGCAACCTAATTAAATTCAAGCTAAGATATTTTCTACCCGTCCATTAGGTAAGCAAGGGTGTTATAATGCTCTTTAAAATCATTAGGGCCAGCTTGATGATGTGGAGTTAAGACAGGCTATTTCGTTTTCAAAAGCAAATTGGGTTTCCCCTGCTTTTAAGGATAAATAAGTGTCACGTCCACGATACTAATTTAAAAGGTATTACACTATCTAATTTTCGAAAATTACATTTAAGGTCGTGTTATTTTTTTACCTCGTATTCGAAGATTGCTGAAGGTTTGGAGATTTTATAAAAAATCTTACATACGTTCAAGTAGCACTTCAATTTCACGAGCCATAATTTTTGAAAGCTTTCTCTTCTAGTTTAGTAAAATAAGGTGACTTGATAAAGTCAGTTAATTTGAACTTAGCTTTATAAAAATGGTTGTTAATGGACAGGTCTATTATGTTATGTTTCTGACGTAGAACTACGTCTTTTTCCCCGTCATCTATTTTAGGTGTGTACGGTTTTAACAGCCCTGAGATACTCTATTGGGTACAGCTGCAGTCTATGTTTATAACGGTGGCAACGGTCTTGGCGGTTTTTTTTTTTTTTTTTTTTTTTTTTGGCGCACTTCTAAAATCGCAAAGGAGAGAATTATTTCAAATATATTTTTCTTTCAAAATTATTTTTCTTTTTACAACGGAAAATGAAAGGTTCAAAACACATCTGTGAACGTTTTGAAAAATATATTTTTAAAACGTCCACAAAAAGAAATAAGCTTATAAACTGAACTTTTTTTTTTACAAAAGAAAGTTATAAGTGTTAACGGAATGCAAGAAATAATACAACCTGATAAACGGCATAACTGAACATAATTGTGAAAAAATCATATTAAAAGAAAATTCCACACAACTGGCGAAAAACTATTAAATAAACCAATTAAATCTAAGAAAAAAATTTAAAAGGACCAATGCAATCAAAAAATTATTTAAATTTAAAATAACCAATGGAATCAAAGAAAAAATTTCAAACGAACCAATGAAATCAAACCACTTTAACGGATTTTGAAAGAACTTTCTAGAATAAATAGTCAAAATCAAAATTTAAACTTTCCGTTTGCCGAAGTTACCACGAAAACCGCAATAACCGTAAATACAGATGCCTTAACCTACTATAACTCGCTACTAGAAGTGCGCCAAAACATTGCCAAGGTCGTTGCTACCGCTATAAACGTAGACTGCAGCTGTTTACTCTATTGATCTTTTCTCTATGATTTACTGTCATTAGTAAACATGGGGGTCGTGCTCCCAGGATACCCAGGTGATCTTTATCTACTTTCATCCCACTACTCGATTACAGATCCCTCTTTTTTCCCCTTTCACATTTGTCTTGTGTTTGGCGTAGCTTGGTCAAATTTGGTCATGTGCCATAAAACTTAAAACAACCAACCAATCAGCCTCATTATGGGGAGTAACTTGGTTTATGACTATTTATTAAAAATCTAGGTACCATTTATCCTAATGAAAGGCCGACCAACCGATATAGTGGTTAGGTGTTAGCCTCTAGATGGAAAGGTTCCTGGTTCGAAACAGGGTAAAGGCATGCATATTTGTCAGCGTATTGTGTAGAGGCGGTTGGTGCACTTTAACTCTGTCGTGGCCGAAAGTTCTCACGTTGGGTTGGTGTGGAAGTGTGGAGAGTGGGGTGCCAGCTCAGGTGTTGCTTCATCATCTGACCGTGGTTCAAAATTACGTGGCGATACACCAAATGGCTTAGGCTGGGACGGTGGTAACAAGTGGAATTATCCAAATAAAAGCATTTCCTGTGATCATATTTTTAACTAATCCAGAAAACGTTCGGGAACATGTAATATATTTTGTTCTGAGTATTTATAAATATGTTGATGGTTTCAAGAAACAATAAATTACAATAGTCATAAGTTTCATATTAAGAAAAATGAAACTGACAAAGCAGGGAATACTCTAAAAATTCTTCAAAATGTAAATCTGCTTACTTCAAAGGTACTGATTAAGTTCTTTAAATTTTTTAGAAATATTAATTATAAAGAATTTTTGGTAAAAAATTATTATTCAACTGAAAGAAAAAGAAAGAACTTAAATTTTAAAAAGTAAATACCATACTATATTTAGAGATGCATATCGAATGTCTATCAAGTCGATTGAATATAAAATGTTTTTCCTACTTCTTACGACTTCAAAAAGAGTCAAATATATCTGCTGTAAAAATAATAGTTCGATAACCTTTACATTTAATTGGATACTCGATATTTTTTCAGTCGTGCATACATTCAAAAATTTCTCTTTCGTATATTCTTCAGTCGTCTTGAAATATGCATCGAATTGTAAACTTGGACTGTTGCAGTATCAACATAGTTTGCTTCCCATAGTAAAAATAAGTAATCAATAAGTGTACTGGATAAAGGAATGAAGGATCTTACTTTGCTAATTGAGTTTTAGTTTTAAAGTTTGGAGTGAACTTTGAGAATTGCTTTTTCAATAGTGCAAAGTCGTAGACAGAAAAAAATATTGTACTCAAAAATACGATAAAAAATTATTTTAAATGTTATTGAATTTTAAATGTGTGTGTGTGTGTCTGCCTGAAGTAAATAACTATTTTTTTAATAATGGAAAATGAGAGATTCTATTTGTTTCTCTGCCAAACATATTGATATGATATCATGTTCATCAATTGGAATATATCGATACAAAGACTCTTTTTGCATTTATCATAGCATGAATATATTTTTATAGCAAAGGTCCATATTTTGCTTATCTGCGGCAAACGCAAGACAGACAACGTCAAGTAATAGACCCTCTCATGTGCACATCTTTAGATGTGTACGGACTTCATGAACCCAAGGTATTCGAGGGATATTTTATCCACATGGATATTGCCTCTAGTAAACAGGGGGAGGTGTCATGACCCCAGGATGCCCAAGCAATATTTCTTTTCTTTCACCTCCATCCTCTCTTTTCACAATTACAATCTATAACAAAAAATCGACGCACCAAGAAGGAGTTGTCCGAATTGCGATAAAAATAGGTGTATGTGACGAATATACATAGAAAAACAAACGATTAAAATTTCAGATCGATTGAATGATTTATTTCAGAGTTTGACCGTTACAAAGGGAGGAAGTCAATAAGGCGTTGGTCCACCTCTGGCTTGGATGCAAGCTGTCATCCGGCGTGGCATAGACTGAAAAAGTTCCCGGACGGTGTCCTGCGTAATTTCTTGTCAAATTGTTTCCAACTTTCGGGCTACATGGTCAACATTCCGGGATGGTTGCAATCGCCTTCGCATAACGTCCCAAATATGCTCTATGTGAGAGAGATCAGGAGACCTAGCTGACCAAGGAAGTGTTGGGAAAGCTTGAAGACAATTCATAGCAACACGCGCCGTGTGCGGCTGGACATTATCTTGTTGAAAAGTATGTCCGGGGTGTTGCAAAAGAAACGGGTAACACATACGGTTGTAGAATGTCGTCTATCTACCGCTGTGCTGTAAGTGTGCAAGAAATGATTACCAAAGGGCTATCAAAGGAGATGTCACCCAAGATCATTACGCCCTGTTGTGGGCATGTGTGGCGTACGATAGTAAGATCAGGATCCCCACGCAGCCCTGGACGTCTCCAGAAACGTCTGCGGTTGTTATCAGGACACAGTTGGAAACGGGACTCGTCACTGAAGACTATTTTCCACATTCAACACCATTCCAAGTTGATCGAGCCCTGCACAACTTATGGCCAACTTCTTCTTGGTGCGTCGATTTTTTTGTTATAGAGTATACTTGACATTGTGAGCATTGTGTTTGATGTATCTTGGACAAATGTGGCCCTTGTGAAGTAAACCCAAAACCAACTAATCAAGTAATGGACCTACAGGTACAACACTTCCTTACAGAAAAAGAAGAGAGATATACACATAGGGAATAACACAGGTTTGCAAATTTTAAGTGAACAAAAATTTTTGCAAAGTGCAATTGACTTTTATGCTTTTTGGTATGCTAATTTCAAATATGTCATTCATTTTAGTCTATCACGTAACAGTTTTTTGAAAATTTAGAAAAATAATGCTTTATATACCATGTAAATATATTTTTTGTTAGTAAAACAAAGTAATAAGTAAGAAGTATTGTGTGAAAAATTACTTTAATACTCACATATATATTTAGAATCCACATTACCGAGTCGTTTACTGTCATCAGTACAAAATCATAGGATTCGGGATATTCAACAATGGCCGTATAAAGTCAAGTTTCTAAGGCTTTGTAGTACCTTTTTCTTTTGTGTTAAATACTCCGTGTGGAATCATATCTTCTGAGTGTATTTTGTGTCTGTTATCTATGTAGCGACCAGCAGTAATCTGCTATCATGTTTTTGGTCCATCTACCTAAGTATCTGCATTCCATCTGCTTTATGTCTTGGTGAAATCTTTCACCGTGTAATTCACTGACGGCACCGAGATTTTCAAGAAAATAGTCCAGATTACACATCAGGAAATGAACTTTTAAGCTGACAGAACATCCTAATTTTTTAAAATTTTCAAGCGTACTTTGTACAATTGTTTGAAGTTGGGATCCTTATAATTTCCCAGAAATTGATTAAAAACTTCTTTAAAGAAGCTCCAAGCTTCCTTTTCAACCTTTGTCATAGATGCTTCAAATTTTTCGTTCTTTATAAGTTTTCGAATATCTGGTCCCACAAACACACCTTCCTTCACTTTGGCTGCAGATAAACAAGGAAATGCATGAAGCAAGTGCTTGAAACACCGACCTTCTTTGTCTAGATCTTTCACAAATAGTTTTATCAAACCAAGTTTTATATGAAGTGGAGGCAGAAGAATATTTTCTCGGTCAACCAAAGCTTCCTCAATAACATTTTTGCTGCCAATTTTCAACTTCTCTCTTACTGGTCACTCTCTCTTATTCCAATGTTGATTCCTTTCCCTACTGTCCTATTCACACAGGAAGCATGGGTATTTTGTATATCCCCCTTGAAGTTCAAGAAGCGTGGCAATTACTTTTAAATCCCCATATATGGTCCATATGTGATCCTTGTATTTAAGTTTGTTCAAAATGATTATTTTTATTTTTGTGTACAGTATATATATACCGTACGTGTGTATATATTAAAAAATATTATTAAAAAACCATATATATAAGCCATATATATTAAAAAACTGTACGTGATGGAATTTTTTAGTTATTTTTTCTGAAATCAGTGTTCAAAAATACATCCAAAACAATGCTTAGTTTTCAGGAAATATTTTCATCGCGAACCTGTGCCACCTACAACTCGCAGTTTCCTAGTGCATTGGGTAAACCCACTGAGCCATGCCGACTCATAAAAATACACAGAAAACAGTGTAAAACTAAAAGAAAAGTGAAGGGTGAGTGGAAGAAGTAAGTGGTTATGTGACATATGTTTACATTTTTGTATTACAGTAGTTTTAAAGTAGCCTCGGAGTGATGTAAAACGTGCTAAAAATACGTGCAAGAACCCCTATGCGGATACTTACAACAAAACCAATCCCAAACTCCTTCCAACTCATCTAGTAAAAGAATTGATGACTTTGAGGCCAAATATCTCGAAACTATAAAAATGTCACTTTACGCCTTCTTCCACTTACCCCTTGCTCACCAACTGGACTGGTGGTTAAAGTGTTATCCTCTAGATCGAAAGGTTCCTGATTCGAATCCTGGTCTATACATGGATATTTTGAAAGCGTATGGTGTAGAGGCGGCTGGAACACCTTAAATCTGTCGTGGCCGAAAGTCCTCATGGAAAGTTGGTGTGGTAGTTTGGAGAGTTGTGTGCCAGCTCAGGTGTTGCCTCGTCTGATGACAGTGGTTCAAAACTACGTGGTGTCGTCTCGTCAGCTGACCGTGGTTCAAAACTACGTGGTGTTATCTCGTCAGCTGACCGTGGTTCAAAACTACGTGGTGTTGTCTCGTCAGCTGACCGTGGTTCAAAACTACGTGGTGTTGTCTCGTCAGCTGACCGTGGTTCAAAACTACGTGGTGTTGTCTCGTCAGCTGACCGTGGTTCAAAACTACGTGGTGTTGTCTCGTCAGCTGACCGTGGTTCAAAACTACGTGGTGTTGTCTCGTCAGCTGACCGTGGTTCAAAACTACGTGGTGTTGTCTCGTCAGCTGACCGTGGTTCAAAACTACGTGGTGTTGTCTCGTCAGCGGACTGTGGTTCAAAACTAGGTGGTGTTGTCTCGTCAGCTGACCGTGGTTCAAAACTACGTGGTGTTGTCTCGTCAGCTGACCGTGGTTCAAAACTACGTGGTGTCTCGTCAGCTGACCGTGGTTCAAAACTACGTGGTGTTGTCTCGTCAGCTGACCGTGGTTCAAAACTACGTGGTGTTGTCTCGTCAGCTGACCGTGGTTCAAAACTACGTGGTGTTGTCTCGTCAGCTGATCGTGGTTCAAAACTAGGTGGTGTTGTCTCGTCAGCTGACCGTGGTTCAAAACTGCGTGGTGTTGTCTCGTCAGCGGACCGTGGTTCAAAACTGCGTGGTGTTGTCTCGTCAGCTGACCGTGGTTCAAAACTACGTGATGTTGTCTCGTCAGCTGACCGTGGTTCAAAACTACGTGGTGTTGTCTCGTTAACTGACCGTGGTTTAAAACTACGTGGTGTTGTCCTCGAATCTTTTCCATCAGGATAGAGCCGACCAACTGACCCCTTCAATTGGTAGTCACTTCCTATTAAAAAAATATTTTTCGAATTAGTTGTGAAATGGAAATTAATATTAATGCGAATTTAAAAGAATCTATAAAAAAGCTACTCGTTGCGTCAATCGATGAAACGAACAAGACGGTTGTCATGACTTTAATTTTCCAAAAACCACACAAAAAATAATCCACTGCCTCTCTGATTATTCGACGTCAAATGAAAGAAACTGTTTTAAAATGAATCTTTAGAAGATAAATCACGCACATTAAGCAGAAATTAAACACGAATTGGGAGGAATTTAATTTAATATGAATTTTTAAAAGCACAATGAACCATGGTGTGGAAATGTTAAGAGAAAAATATACCGAAAGGAATTAAAAAATTTCTTCATCGCATCATATACCCCCAGACCTTTTAGAACAAGGGGTAGTAGAGGCAGTGAGGGCGGCTCCCCCGCAGTCTGGAACAAAATTTACATATTTAAAATGAAGATATATATATATTAAAAGTATAAACGTGTATAAAACTATTTATTTTACTAATGATGAATCAGTGAGAGAGCTTGTTTGATAAAACTTTCATAATACTAATTTTTATGGCAATTATTAGCTATGCATTAAAGCTAATAGAGACTCCAGGACTAAATGTATTTAGAGCACAGTAAGAGTAGACGCACCTTTGTATTGTTTTATGTTCTCCAGACGCCTGTGACGTATTTACGGCATTAAAGAAAGAACTTTTAAAGCGCTAGGATAAGGTAGATAGGAATTTAATTAACGTCGCACTGGAGCAACACAAGAGGCTATTGGTAACCTATGAAGATAGAATTCATAGCTTTGGTTATACTATTTTTTTCTATACAGTAACATGATTATCTTTTATGCAGATAAAGACGGTTTCTTTAGCAAAGCAAGAGTATACGTACCTTTATTTTATATTATGTTTTCCCGATGTCTATGAGGCAGATAGATGAATTCAATTTTTAACGTCACACTGGAGCAAGACACCGAGCTATTGGCGACCTATGAGGATAGAATTTATAACTTTGGGGCTATTCTTTTTTTTTCTGAACAGTGATATGATATACGATTATGCAGATAAAGATGGTTTATTTAGCAAAGTAAGAGTAGACGTACCATTATTTTGTTTTATGTTGTCCCGACGTCTATGAGGCAGATAGATGGTATTCAATTTTTAACGTCACACTGGAGTAAGGCAACGAGTTATTGGCGACCTATGAGGATAGAATTTTTAACTTTGGTTATTCTTTTTTTTTTATATATGGTAACATAATTTACGATTAGGCAGATAAAGAAGGTTTCTTTAGCAAAGTAAGAGTAGACGTACCTTTATCTTGTCTTATGTTCTCCGATGTCTATGAGGCAGATGTGGTCTTTAATGTCATCACGTTGGCGTTGTGAGGAAGTTCGGAGAGTGGGGTGCCAGTTCAAACGTTGCTTAGTTATCTGACCATGATTAAAAATTACATAGGGATGTCCAAGGATCTGTCCCTTTCGAATTGATTCCGGATCATCGCCAATAGACCGTTGTTTTGCACAAGTGCAGCGTTAATTAAAATACCTACCTATCTGTCAATATCTCCCTATGTGTATTCCTCTTCTGTATAAATAAAACTTTTCTTGTGTGTGTATGTTCATGACGTGATGTTGTCTTTCTTGTGTTTGAAATAGCATGGCCAAACTAAGAATAATAAAAATATATTTCCTATTTAGAAACTTTGAAACGAGAATAGAATTTTCTATTTAGAAACTCCGTTTTATATAGCATTATCCTAGCCAATTGAGTAAATATAAATTAGTTCATAAACAGGAGTGATTTTTTCTTTCACCTGAACTGATTACCATAATTATCAATTACCATAATAAAGACTTTCCCACGGGTTTGATTCCTTACTCACTTAAAAGATTTCAGGATGAGAGAATCATAATTTTGTATGAATAAATAATTTTGGAAACCGGTATACCAAATTAAAACTCTTGTGAACCTCGCTGTTTCTCTTCCATTCATAATGTTCCTTTTGACACGCTAATCGGAACAAATCTATTCTCAGATAAAATAAACCAAATGAATAGTTATAGGTAGCATAAGATTGAACAAAGAGAGAGAAGGGGCTCAAACTTTAAAATACTTACCGATGTAAATTATACTACTGTGATCAAAAGGTTTCCGGAAAGCTTAATTTAAAATGCATATCGCACGCCGGCGATAAAAGTGACACAAGTCAAAAAATAAAAAATTTTATGTTATGTCATTGAAAAATATGTATGAGGTTCCCCATCGTGTTCTATTTCTATTCTATAGTATATAATAGATGTTACGATTATAAATATTTACCTAAAATTTAAAAGAAGTTTTACTATTTCAATATACGTTTTATAGTATCCTTTAAGTAGATACTTCTCAAATTCTGCAATTTTGAGTTGCGTCACTTTTCTTGCCAAGGTGCGATATATAGTAGATATTGTCTTAAAACTTTAATCAAATATTTTTATGACATCAAAACATGTGGTAACAATCAGAGATTTATTCAATTTTATAGTCCGAAAATAAATTTGTTTTTTATAAGAGAAGAATTTCCACTTTGTTGATTTTCCGAAATGTCAAACGTAATTGAGCAAAGAACATGCATTAATTTTTTTTTCCGCAATGGAATTTCTGCTACAAATACATTTTAAATGTTGAAAAAAAGCTTTTACAGACGACTGTTTTTCAAAATCAACAGTTTTTGAGTGCTATAAAAAGTTTTAAGAAATTAGAGAATCCGTCGTAGATGATTCGCGATCTGGTTGAACATTCACTTCGACTCATGATCAACATGTCAATCAGGTCAGAGAGTTGATGCTTAGTGATCCTCGTTTAACAATAAGAGACATATTGAACAAGTTCATTTATCATTCGCCGAAACGACAGGTCGAAAACGGACTGAATTTCGGCGAGATAAATGTTGGGTTTTGTATCACCGATAATACACTTTCTCACAATTCCACTATTATTCGTGATTTTTTGACAAAGCATTCACGAAACATGGCTCCACAAGCTCCGTATTCAACCGATATGGCAACGTGTGACTTTTTCAAATTTCCACGGGTGAAACTCCCTCTTTGTGGTCACCGTTTTAAGTCCATTGATGCAATAAAAAATTTTTATACGAACCCTTGAATGGGTTTTACAAAAACGACTTTAAGACATGTTTAGAGGATTAGAAAACATGTTGCTAGAAGTGCATTGAAGTCGGTGGAAACTACTTTGAAGGAGATGTAATAAACTTTTATCAATAAATTGATACCTTTTGTTTTATGGACACTTATCTGATATGTAAGGTAATTGGCTGGGTTTTAAATCCCCCAACTCAACCCCTGTCAGCAGTCTGTTGATTTTGATACTTTCACTTTCACGGAAGAGACTCAGAAGTCGGGCTTTGGCGTCCGAGTACTTCGTGGTTGAATCACTGCGAACGATATCGAATATGTTGTCAACGTACCGCGGTTCCATTTGTGCAAGCAGATATGTGAATTTCGTATCCTCTTTCTTGATGTTCGCCACTTTGAATTGTGCTTCCACTGTGTAAAACCACACCTCTGGGCGGTCTACCCAGAAGGGTGGGATGCGGACACTCACCGCGTCCACTACATCGCTTGAGGGTCGCGTGGGAATTGGCGGTGGTCCGTCCTGATGTTCATTATCCGACATGGTTGTGTGTTCGAATTATCCGTGGTCACCAATGTTATGTTTGTTATCCGCTGCACTAATGCAAACTTAAAAGTTCATTGAGTCAAGCAACTTCGCGGACAAACCTATTTTATTCGTACATCACATGCATTCGTATATACATCACATCATAAGAAAAAAGAACAAACATTTTCTTTTCCTTATATATATTTTTAACTCGAGCAACAAGTTGAGTGGTTTACTTACTGCAACCCTATTTGCAATTAAAATATTATTACTATGCCTACTAGTGACGCTACAATGGCATTTCGGGAACTTTTTGATCACAGTTGAATATTCTATTATGCCGTCTCTAAATACAGATAAATGCAGCATTTTTTTTGGGGGGGGGGTAGAAACTTTAATTTAAAAATATAATACATGAATTTGCATATGACTTCCACTAAACATATAAAGTAAAACTTTCAAACAAAAATATATAAAATATAAAATTTGGAACATTTGTTTTTCAACGGATTGTATCCCTATAAATTGAAATTTTAATTTATTGTACTGGGGCACACTGAACTAAAAATGTCCAACAAAAAATATTTAGTGTAATTGGTCAAATTAAAAACTTTTACTCCAACGGGAATTGCTTTTGAGAAATGTATTAAGAGCTTTCATTTTTGTCAAAAAGTAAATCTGTGTGGGAAAAATTGCAAATGAGGGCACTTTAAACTCTTAATTCATTCATTTATTATTATTTACTAACTCTCTTGTTACCATTAAGCTTCGAAAAAACAGACATCCTGATATATATATATATATATATATATATATATATATATATATATATATATATATATATATATATATATATATATATATGCACATACATTACAGTTCCGGTTATCCGAGTTAATGTGGACCAAGACTAACTCGGATAAACCGAAAAACTCAGTTAAAGCGAAGATTGCAAATGAAATAAATCGTGTAGGGTATAAATGTATATTTTAACAAATACAGAAGTTATACAGATACACCACACGCAATTCATGTTGTTGCGATAGTTAAAGAGTTCCTACTTAAAAAAGTACTACATTTTTTTTGTATTATGTTACTTTGGTGTTTTTCTGCAGCAAAGTTTCGCCATTTTTTAAGGATAACAGGATTTTTGTTGTCGCTTCTTCTTGTTCTATATATATTCAAAAGAACTTTCAATAGCTTTTAGTCCATCTGTATGGGAGTTTTTCATAAGTCGATTTTCATCGTCACTGTCTTCGTCATCATCGCTAGTTTCATTTTTCCATATTGACGATCAGTTTATCTGTAATCTCTTGTTGTTAGTCAGCGTTTATCCAGTCACGGATTTCGTTTTCCTGAGTGTTAGTAAGATCAAGTTAAGAATTTTTTTCGATGGGTTTAAGAATGTAAGAATGGAAAATGTAGAACCCCCAAAAAAATTATATATATTTATATATATATGGTTTGCTCCACAGGCAATGCCGTGATGTAAGGTATTAATCTGATGTAAAATTTTCCGCAGATTTCAAATCCGGTGAAGATATATTCAATTTAAAAAATTATTTATTATTTACTTTAAATTTTTAGGTATCAATCTACAGTGTGAAATTTTCCGCAGATTTCAAATCCGTTGAAATTTTCAACCTATCTTTAGCGATTCCGATTGAACGTAAAAGAGCTTAACAATCTCAGTCAATAGGTTTTATTATTTCTTGCTCTCATTCGCGAAAATGGGACTGGAAATATAATCTGTTTTTTAACGCAATCGGCACGAAATGCAATTTGTTTACTTTTGGAAAGGGAAAGTTACCGTGACGTCACAATCTCGAAATATAAAATATATATTTTATTTAAAAGTTATTTTGTTTTTAAAAAAATCATATTTTTAGGTATGGATCTGATGTGAAATTTTCCGCATATTTCATATCCGCTGAAATTTTAACTTAAGGTTTAACGGTCTAGGAGATAGAAAAAGAACTAATTGACTCCAGTAAAGACATTGTTTGTTTTTATCGTCTGGCTGAAAAAATTATACCTCCGATCAAAATCAAAATGGAAATAAAAGCAATAAAGAAAGAATATGTGATCTCTTCTATGCTGTAGCATTCAATTTTGATTAAATTTCATTAAATTAATTTTAAAATGTTCTA
Organism: Metellina segmentata; assembly: GCA_947359465.1. Classification (NCBI taxonomy): domain Eukaryota; kingdom Metazoa; phylum Arthropoda; class Arachnida; order Araneae; family Tetragnathidae; genus Metellina; species Metellina segmentata. The sequence goes on along the minus strand of OX375875.1, from coordinate 115,609,094 downwards.
GATTCAATTTTAAAATTTCGCCGCTACCCAAAAGTTGGAAAAAATTTAGACTACCTGTGTGCCAAATTTCATTGCTGTAAGTGCCATAGAATCGTCAGGATTTTGCGCCCGCGAAAAAAACAGACAGACAAACACTATTTTTTTTCGAGATATATAATATTAGAGATATTATCATCTGCTCCTGCACTTTTATAATATTAGAGATATATATCATCTTTATTTCAACATCACCATATTTCCTTATTCAATGCATATTTGTTTTCATGGAACACCTTTAGTATAATCTCATTGTTCTTAACCCACCAAGTACTTTTAACGAGATATCTCAACAGCCAGTTCACCAGGGTTTGATCAATTTTTTAATGGCGAGATATCTCTCTCTCTCTCGTCATCGATAATCGTTGATCTTTTTATTATAACGATATGAAGATCTGGTCAGTTTTTTCTAATGACGAGATACCTCGTCGATAGAGCCACTAAGAGGGTTAAATTCTTGATTTTTGCATTAGGTAAGGATTAATGACAGAATTTTGTTTGATGTTTTGAAACAATTTTTCTCGTATTCAAAATCAAACCATCGTCAATGTCACCCACTAAGTTAATTTTCCATAGAGACGCTGCCTACATGAAAAACTCTTCGTCATTTCATCCATAACCTTTCCCTCGAGCAAAAGAAAGCTAAATCAACAGAAGGCTTTGTGATCGGCGCCGATATCCTTTGAAGTCCTCCACTCTTTGCCAGGTTTGTGATTAGACCACAATAAAAATCCTTTGCAAAACCAAGCCCCTCAAATCATCCTTTAGCTCAAATGGCAACAACTAAAAGACAATGAATTGGGATCTTTATATGCAGCAATCCGCCTCTCTGATTTTCTTCAAAATACATGTCAGTGTGGTTCTAGGATTCCTGGAGGCGACTTCTGGAAGGTTATTCCTAGACTAATTGCATGGTTTAGGAATGAGCTTCTAAGGGAGGGGTGGCAGAAAGTAGGCTCGGCCACACAGAGCTGTGGAAGCGTCAGTTTGATAAAAGCACTCATCAAAGTAAATGTTGGATAATGTTATGTAATGGTGTTGACGAAAGCTGTCGATGAACACTTACGTAGCGATATGCTGGTATTTCGAAGTCCCTCGTTTGACATTTTTTTCTGATGAAAGTGTAAGGAAGGATGGATGTTAGTCTAATGAAGTATAAACCGATTTTCAGTTCAATGCTTCTGTTGAATCTCTGGTTTCAACATTTTTTCTTGTCGCTTTCAGGGGCCTTCGGGGCTCTGGTCCGTTTCCTCCATGTGTGTATTTCTCTTTTCTGGGTCAGAAAAGTTTTCTTTGTGTGTGTACATTACTTTATATTGCATGTCTTGCGTCTGGCATAGCCACGCCAAATATGGCCATTTAGCCGTAAAGCCCCAAACTCAACCAATCGACGCCTACAGTTTCAATTAATGTTGTGAATATGTTTTTCTCTTTTGTGTCAGTAATACTTTCCTTGTGTGTGAATGTTCGTTATTTTACTGTTTGGTTCCGTTTGGCCAAATGTGGCGCTTGAGCCATTAAAAAAAAACCAAACCAACAAATCAACGCCTTCAGGCAAGGCCGCTTATAAAGAAGGGTTGCTTCCCTCTTAAGTGACGTCACACAAAGCGGCCGAGGTCATCTTCAAACGGAGATGGAATTTCAACACTCTGTGTCCACTTTTAGCAAACTGATGTTAATAGATTATTTCTGCTGTGTGGTTTTAAATTAGTACTGCTCTAACATGTTTGTCTTAACCTGCTTTTGATTAAAATAACGCTTTTATGTTGAATTTATTTATAGAAAGGTTTCATACAGAAATCTAATTTATTCTTCAAATATACTTATTACATTTACAAACAGACTCCATAGGAGGAAAACGCTGAAAAAAACTCTCTCTTGAAAGTGCGTTATTCTCTGTCTACGTATACGACAGAATATTCTAGTCTCTGTAAATTAAAGCAAAATATGGAGTAATTACATTTATTACAGTTTTTTTAGCATACAGTATTATGGATAATAGAATGAACTCTTACATCTTAATAAACAAAATGTACCTTTAAAAATCTCATTACATTAATACATTTTCTTTACTTAAACTGCTGCTTACAAGAAATCAAAACACATTAGCTGCAGGAAAAATTCGAACAATGTATTAATTTATCACGTAAGAATTTTATAAAAAATTTAATTTATAATATTTATTGAAAATTAAATATATATTAGAAATTAAATTCATATTAGGAAAATAAAACAATAAATAAATTTTTTTTATGCTTGTGAAAAATAGAAAGCATTTGTGGGCTTTTTTTATGCATGTATTTTATACTCGAATGGTCCACTATTGTTCTAAACTTAGCAATATTATTTTGCAAAATATTTCTATCTCAATTGGCAGAACGGAATAGGAGAGAATTAATTATTTTCCACAAATGGACTCATAGTTTTACCTTTCAACTTTCTATGCAAAATAATTCTTTCTTTGCATTAAACAAATGAATTACTGTAAAGCCTAAGGTATTCTCGAAATCAGGAAAAATTACTGTTTGAAATGCATAAGCTATAAAATACAAGTTAATTCCGATGGCCATTTTAATCCCCAGGGATCAATAGAAGATAGATTAGATTAATTAATCTCACATTGAACCTGAAATTTCTGTTATATCGAGAATGAGTTTTCACGTGATTTCCGTTACAATTTATAGGTCTTTGCTTATGTGACATCGTAGAATGATAGGAAACTAGAATGTTACAACAAGAACATTTGTGCTATCTTGATGATAGCGAAACCCAGAAATACAACACTTTAAAAGCGGCCTGTATCTGAAAAGATTGGTAAGTTTAAACAAATGCAAATAAGAGATCTGTCACAAAAATGGTAGGTTGTGACTAGGATACAAATCGTAGTTTTGACGTGAATATTCGGACCTGATTTTGAATTGTGGAATGGATGGAGCAGAGATAGGAAGTTTGAACAATTGTCTATTATGAATATTCAACGCAAGCAATTCGCAGCTTGAATGTTCAAAAAGGATTTTTGTGATTAAAGGCCTGTAATTGTAGCATAGCTCAATAGCTATCGAATGGCATAACTTACACGCAGTCCTCACTCCACGGAATCCAAAAGTTACAATGGCCCAAAACTAACTCATCACAGTAGAATGTCGATATATAACAGACCCCTCGCGACCAGTGCACCTGCGCACACGGTCCGAATGCCATGTCAAATACGGACATCCTTAGTTTACACGACGCTATTTACTGTCTTCTAGGTCTTCTGGATATTTCTTCTCGTTCGAAATCAGAAGACAAAACACTTGCAACGCTCGAATATCCATGCATGGCCCCCCGCATAGATATTCTGATTTTTAAAATGATTTTAATTACGCCAAAAAAAAAAGTTACGGAGTTTCGTCTTTAAAGAAACCAAATGGTTAGATAGAAACTCGACGGAAATACAACGCAATGGCGAAACGGAACAAACAATTTTGAAAAACTAAACCCCTTATCTGATGAGTCGGCGTTTGCAGGACTCGGCCACTATTTGTAACGTCACAACACCGATTCGCTATGTGAAGCAGGACTTCTCTTTAGATGGCCTTTCCTCGGGCGATTTCCGCTGCGTATTCTTTTTCGGGTGTTTTGTGATAATAACTAAAAAACAAGTGGCGTCCACAGTGTAATAATTTCGAAATTCATAAAAATAAATTCCTAGGGAATATTACTTCTGCTTGAAATTTGCTTTAGTGGATAACCTATCTGAAGTATGCATCTCAAAACTGCAAATATCTCCATAAGTAAAATTTTTTCTTAAAAATTAGTTTAGATAATATCAAATTTAATTTTTCTGGTGGTTTATCCAGCGTCGAAAACTGCCTTGTAATGTCCAGGTTCTGATACAAAATCTGTTCCGAACTCACCACTTATGGGCAAGGGATAAGTTGCTTTTCCTACACGGATCTTCGTTCCCACTGTAGTAGTAGGGCAGTTTCGTCTAGACGAGATATTTCGTCCGTAGCAAATTTTACCAAATCTTAAGGGATAAGGGCAAGGGATAAGTTGCTTTTCCTACACGGATCTTCGTTCCCACTGTAGTAGTAGGGCAGTTTCGTCTAGACGAGATATTTCGTCCGTAGCAAATTTTACCAAATCTTACACGAAATATATTCTCGAAACATTTGGTGGGTTAAACAGTTGCTTTGTTGTAAAGAGCGTGTTTTAGTTCTCGGTACTAAACAATGTGAATTGTGTGTGAGTGTGTGTGTGAGTGTGTGAGAGAGAGAGAGTGAGTGTGTGTGTGTGAGTGTGTGAGAGAGAGAGAGTGTGTGTGTGCTTTGACTTATTAAAAACATTTATTTTCTTTGATAAATTCCCGAAAGTGTTATGTATCGAAATATCAAAAAGCATAAATGCTGCTTTGATAGATCTTTATTGATAATGTATCGTCTTCAGCTACCATCAAACACCAACTTTGATAGTTTTTTTAAATATCCTATTATTAACGATGAAGACATTTTAAGTATTTTATTCACTGAATAAAACGCAGATAAAACGTGAAATAAAAATTAAGAATTTTCAATGGAATCCTTCTTATCTATTTTTATAATGGAACTTTATGTGAGCTTTTAAGACCAAAATTCAAATGAGCATCGGCTTACTTTGAATAGAGCAGTAACATTTAAAAAAAAAGTTCTGAAAGGTAATAAAATGTTTTGTGATGAAGTGTGTCGAAAGAACGAACCGGAATCATCAAAAGTACCGAGCGGATAGTTTAGGGAACAAAATGTTTCGCATCTCAAATAACAAAGCGCTATTTCCAGAGCTCTCAGTATGAATACGTTTTCAGAAACACATTATCCATCAAATAAATCACTTATTTCTTCGACGCTTCCTGTGGATTTTATTTCAAATGGCTGTAAAAAAACTGTTTTATTCAAGCGCATAAAGTAAGAACAAAGTAGGCGGCTTTTCTCAATGCTGTTCTTTGTTTTCAATAGAGAAAGTCATTTCTCGTGTTCTACTTAGTATTTGTAATTCAAACTGCATATTTGTTTAAATTTTTTGTTTCTCTGTTCTTGAAAAGTGTCCGTTACATTTATTTTCTATTTGATTCCTGGTGAATTCTAAAGATGCAAATTTGAGGGGTTTAAAAATGATAGTTGCCTAAGCTGATGTTTAATTTTCAAAGGACTGTGGATGTAACAATAAGCCAGGTAAGCCAAATAAGTCATGGCCACAATGGTATCACAAAATATAATTTCAACATTGTGGAACACTTTGTCGGTGTGAATATATTCATTCTCTGACTGTTATATTCAAAATACTAATTGTATATGACCCTCAGGGCCCCATTTCCTTTAGGTATATATGTACATCACGAACTCGAGGTATTGTAGTGATCTTTTCTTTTTCCATGGTGTTTACTCTCTTTAGTAAACACGTGTATTGCTCTCATGAGATAATCAAGCGATCTTTTCCTGCTTTCCTCCCACTACTGTGTCCCCCATCCCTTAATTCCTCCCCCTCTTACGGCATTTTTTTACTTGACGTTGTCTTCTGTTTCGCGCGGTTTGGCCACATATGGCCCTTGAGCCATGAAACGTCAAAACAAGCAATCCTAAATCTATATATCTTATGCTGCTAAGTAAAAATGTTTTGTCCTCTCATTCCAAATGGTGCAACATACGAGCATATGGTATCGTTTTACATATGACACAGTTTATGGATTATATGACTATTCAATCAGTAATTGGCGAGAAAGCAGCAGTCTACAGCATTATCCCAAGTCACCATGAAAGGTGCTGCCACTTCGTGCCCACCTTACTCTGTTGGGAGTCTTGGAAGACTGATAAATCTGACTCGCATTTACGTGTCGTCTTGAAGAAACCAGGAAACTTCTAACAGCCAAAATTACTTTAGCCCATATAACATTCGAACTTGTACCGAAGTTCTAATACCTTAAAAGATAACCGCACAATCACTAGTTAGTTAAACCTATACAGTACATATTAACATGTACAGACCTGAAAACTATCATTGCATGCTTTCGATATAATCACAGATTCCATGCTTTTTTTTGAACATCCTATACGTTTATGAAATGTGTGTGATTCATTGGATAAACGGTTCAGTTGATAACAAATATTGAGTACCTTAATTAAACCTACTCACATTGGTCAGTAGCATATTGAACAGCCGGACATGGCACGTTTCTCAAAGGACTTTTGTAACTCATAAATAACTTGATCCTTTTTGATGTTAGCAATTTATATATCTTCCTTGTTGACAGAATTTAACTCTTAAATCAGTGACTACCCAACGTCAAACTTCAAACTCTCAGATGGTTTCAAATGCCAGGCATTTTGCATTTCACTATTACCGGATATATATATGGAACACCAAACTTCTTTGAATCCTAATTCTCCTTCATGCATTGCAGTGTTACCCCTCATGGTTGTTGTTTCCACGAGACATCTTGTCAATAGCAAAACCATTAACAGATCTTGGTAGATGAGGCATCTCGTCCTTATTAGAATACTGACCAGATCTGTGTCTTGTCATCGTCAACATTCGTCAACATCTTGGCGGACGAGATAACTCGTCATTGCTAAATTGGATAGTTCTTTATAGAACCCTCTAAGTGGTTTGTCAAAACCACTTGGAGGGTTATTAGATTACAGTTCATAGGCTGGTCAATGTCACAAAGAATGCAACTAAAAGAGTCCGATGAAACGTGTTCACGTTTTAACGATGAAACGTGTTAAAATTTTATTGCACCCCTGGATGACTAAGCGATCTTTCAATTTCTCTCCACGTCCTTTCTTTTCATTCTTTCTTAACATAATTATTTAGTGTTTTGAGTTCGGAGCAGCTTGGCCATATATGGTCCTCGTGTCAAAAAATCTAACCAACCTACAACCAATATCCTAACACCACTTCAACCTTATAACAAAATATATTCCTTTTTCTTTAAAGGGAAGAATATATTGTAATCCCAAACAGAACCACCAAAAATAAAGAATATAAATTTCCAAAAAGGAAAGAAAGTAATATATCGGGGAAAACAAAACATAAATTAGAAAACCATTACTTCCACTCCCAAATACCTGCCCATTCAATTGTCTTTATCAGATACGAGCCAAGATCACCGCTGTAAAAAAAGAAGTGATCGAATCTCTGTGAACCGGGCTCTCAACACTTAATCTGCAGAAACCAAACAAATAAAACACCTGATCCAATTACGTTATGGGGGCTCCCCGATTACACAAGTCAGCTTGTTACGATTGCTAATCGCGGTTTTATTTATACGGTTCAATCGTTGTTTGACGAACCGTCGAATGTGAGCCCCCGGCTATGAGCTTTCCTAAATGAGACCATCTAATGGCCGATCGAGCCGATCCCTAATTGTAGAGGTTGGGCTCAGGAGGGAAGAATGATCACGATGGCAAAAATTGTAGCCAGTGTTTACCAGATTGCCCGTTTCGAGTTTTGTTCTTTGTATTTGAAAGTTTCATTCGTGAAAACAAATGCAATATTCATTCAATCCGTGAGGTTGGAACTTGGACTCGCTAAGTGGCTAACGGGCATATTTGGGGTTGTTTTGATTCTGCGTTTGATTGGTGCTAATGGCGGCGTTAATGGTGAATGATTCATGTATTATTAAAAACAAATGCAAAGCTTCGAAACGTGAGATCATAAACTTGTTAAATGACTAACAGGCAAATTGGGAAATTATTTCGATTAGGCTTACGATTCTGATTGGAGACTGTTTTTATCAGTGCTAATAGCAGTGTCATGATGAAAGTTTAATATATATTTTTAAAACCAGATATCTCCTACTCAGTATGTGGGGTCCTGGGCTTGTTAAACAGCCAACGGCTTTCATTTAGCATTGTTTTCCATTGTGAGTGATTATGCGGAAGTATTGAACTGATTATTGCTAATGGAAGTATTAATGTCTAAAACATGTTGTCTTTAAAAGCCCGGGCGGTCGCATTTATTAAAATTGAATAAAAATAAAGTATAGGATGTAAGATTGGTAAATGGAAATCCTGTAACTTCCTTATAACCAACTGGTTCAAACTCAAACATTTTCGCGGCGTACATAGTGTATTAGGATTTTTCCTGTGCATACGTAGTCTTAGCCCTCCTGGTGGTAGTCTCTATTTGGTGCCTCGTCATTAACAAAACAGACCCGATTTGGAAGGACGAGATATCTCGTCATTAGAGAACTGACCATAACCTAGATATCTATTCATCATCAAAAAATGGCAATATCTTCATCATTCGGAATTCAACTGACATTCTTGATGACGAAATATCTCGTTATTTGCGAAACTGGTCAGATTTTGATGGACGAGATACCTTATCGATACCACTTGGAGGGTTAAAATAGAATCCAACAGAATTCAATATTCGTAAAAGTGGTTTTAATTCATTTTTAGACAGAAGTAATACTTAACTCCATCCTGGAATATCGACCCTAAGAAGGATTTACGGGAAAACATTTCTCACGATGTACAAGATGACAAGACTAGAATAATGTCTCGAAATTCATAGCTAAAATTTTGAGTTCGCTGATGCTCACGCACGTAATGCTCTTCAAAAATTTACTTTGTGAAGGTTTATTACTAAAACAACGAAGGCATATGATTCAACGTTTCAAAAATTCAGGTCTTTCTGTAGAATTATTTTTATGCAACCCTTTCCATTAAAACGTGTAGAGTATTTTTAAACAGAAAAGATCTGCTGTGATAAGTGCCCTTTTCGAGAATGAATGTATTATGGTTTAAAAGTGGCGCTTCATGTAGTTCCTTAAACTAATGAAAAAATTAGGCTTAAGCTCTAGAAACCCCATCTAATTCTCCGACCACCCTCATAAACACCTAGATATCACCTTATGGAAATTTCTTTTTCAAAAGCCCCTAAGCGTCAAAAAAATTTAACTAAGTCTCAGCATAAGCACCCAGTTTTCAGTATGAAGTCTAGGAAGTGAGAAAAACCAACTTAAAAAAACTTGCAGACTATTGTTTCAAGAGAAATTTCGATTTTTTTTACTTCTCCCGAGAACAATACTTTCTTCCAATTGAAAAACTAAAGGAGGTTCTTGATTAAAATAAAGCCGCAGGCCTAGAAACTTTTGTAGAAAAAATGCCCATACTTGAGCTTAAGCCTATTCCAATTACGTCTCTCATTATACGTTTTCTTGTGAGCTGTAAGTAAAGGTAGTCACCCACATTCTCAATTTCAAAATTTCAATGGACTTGCTTGATTAGAAAGCAGCTCATTAGCATGTGTAAATTGCCATATATTCGAGTCCATTATATTATTGTGGATAGATATTGTAATGATATGCTTAAATCACTTATAATATCGTTATCTAGATATACTTTCTGCCATTATTGTGTTAACCATCAAGAATACATTTCTTAATTACTATATTGAAAGTCAAATGTCTGAAACCAAAAGTCAAATGACTGAAAAAAATATTTTTTATGTAAAAGATATTTAATGGGGTAGAAGAATATTCCAATTACGTCTCTCGTGTCTTTCTTGAGAGTTTCTGAAGTTAGGGGAGAGTCGCCCACATTCTCATTTTCAAAATTTCAATGGACTTGCTTGATTATAAAGTAGCTCATTAGCATGAGCAAATTCGTATATATTGGGGCCAAATATACACACGGGATATTTCAGGTAAATATTTTAATGAGATACTCAGATCATTTACAATATTGCTATCTAGATATGTTTTCTGTTTACTGTCAAGAACATTAATTTTTAATTACTATAGTGAAGCTAATGGCATCGAACAGAATGTTTAATAATTTTACTGAACTGATGATTGGAGGGTTCAATACTACTGAAAGACTTTCTGCATTATAGTTTTCATGATGTTTCGATTTTGAGGGGAAAAAAACCTCTGGGATTTGAAAAAATCTCGCATGAAAATTGAATTTGGAGAACAAACGCGAAGGAAAAGAAATACAAGTCTTCTAAGCTTAAAACAGAAATACTGTGTGGGGACATTGTTACTCTGTGAGTACGGCCACTGCGCTAGGAATTGCGAGTTGTAGGTGGTGAAGGTTCGATTGAAGCCTGTAGGTATTTATATCTTCCGTGTAGGTAAAACTTCCCTTGTGTGTGTGTCGCTTACCTGATGTTTTATGTATTTTGTGCGGCGCCGCGTAGTTAAACATCGCTCTTGCAACATAAAAGACACTAACCTAGAATGATCATCCGAACCAGTCGGTAACTAAATATATCGCACCCCAGCAAGAAAAGTGACACAACTCAAAAAATAAAAAATTTCATATTATGTCATTGAAAAATACGTATGAGGTGCCCCAGCGTGTTATATTACTACTCTATGGAATATAATATAATTTAAAGACATAAACACTTGCCTAAAGTTTAAAAAAAAGCTTATACTATTTCGATATAAGTTTTATAGTATACTTTAAGTTGATGTTTCTCAAATTCTGCAATTTTGGGTTGTGTCACTTTTCTTGCCGGGGTGCGATGTATTATAAAAGTTAAGGCATTTAGTTCACATGATGGACAAAATAATATAAATAGATACCTGGGGTCTTTAGTTATAAAAACACAGTGGAAGACCCGTGTTTTTGAGGTTACCTTCCTTTCCCATAATGCATTTCGTATCCCACAATCCCTTGAGCTTTTTTATATCCGCTCGTAAAAATGGAGAGCGTTAGCGCAACAGAAAAAATTAAGATTCATTCCAATCGGTGGACAAATGCCGAGGTAGTTAAGCTGATAAATCTTTTGGAATCGTATGTAATCCACCGAAAATTTGATGGCACTGTGAGAGACGGTGTTATTTATAAAAGAATTGCCCAAGAACTGAGTAACACTGGCTTTCAGAGGAGTGCTGCTTGCATATAAACGGGTTTTTATTTGGAGACACGGGTAATCTTCAAAAATCCCTTTCACCTCGAATTACCCGGGTCGATTGGTTTGGTCATATAAACGATACTACAAAGTAAGTCAGGTTCAGATCAATCCATTTTTTACCAAACTATTTACTTTAATCTCTCTTAAACTATAAAAATTTCTAAATCTTTATGTCCAGAAAATGGTACATTCTGATTTGTAACATAACAGTAGCACGAGCTCATTCTTAACAAAATAGGATCCCGAACGTCTTGTTCGCGCACGTGAGTACGAAAAGTGAAAAAGTGAGGCTCATAACGTAGCGGGTTGTCCAAAGGCGGCTTCTCTGATCAAACCGACATAAAGCAGACATATTCAAGAATTCCTTAATTGGAGATCCTAAAACTCCTTTCAAGTCATAAACTGTCCATAACTAACACTGGAAGTACTATTACAGCACTCCATTTGACATTACATCGGTCATAAAGTTCTGGGCACTTGACATAAACCCTCTTCATCTGACGTTACACTGACATTACGATCTCCAAAATCTCAAGCCCCTTGAGAACACTCAAAATTACAGGAGGTACAATTAGACAGGAGGTTTTCAGCTGAAAGCGACCTGGAACGCTGGAAGAACAGAGACCCTTGAGAAATGAGACATCGATGACACGCTCGCTAACCTCTGCCGAACCCTTCTTGTCCCAAAATATATATAATTATGCTGTACATATCAAGCTGTAAGATGTCAGAATAAATATTGTTGTGGTGAAACACAAAGATCTTGCTCTTTAAGCTACCTTTCTGTCACCACACCATTTCATCCGGTACAGCGCAAATGGTACTAGTGATATCAAAAGTGGGATACCAACATAGCCGTCAGTGCTACAAGAGTTTGATAGTGACTAGTAGAAGACACTACAAATCCACCACACAGCATATTTATTTTTTTACTTATCCATCAGGTAAAAATAAATTTGCACTTGATTGCAAAATATGCCGTATTAGGGAACATGTTGGAAAGTCGCATATACCAGTTTAAGAATTCCTTGGAAAAATACGTCGTTGAAATATGTTCGTTTGATGAAAATCACAAGTTTAACCCTTCTGGTTATTTTATCGACGAGGTACCTCAGCGTTAGAAGAAATACGACTTGTCTTGATGAACGAGGTATTAGATGAAAACGGAATACTCCTTGATCTCGTCATCATAACATATCGGCAATATCTTGATGACGAGATACCTCCTCATTAGAAAAGTTTTTCAGATCTTGATGAACGAGAAATCACGTCCAAACCACTTGGAGGGTTAAAAAAAAATATTGGATTTTTATGTTCATATTTATGTTTTTAAATAAAGAGTTTGAATTATTGTGTATTCTTGAAAAGCGAAAAAGAAATAGTCTTTGCAACCTTCCAGAAATCTAGAAAACGTGAAACTTGTATTCCAACACCCAGTAATAAATTAGATCGACACAAATAAGGTACTGTGAGAATTATCGAAACAATTTCTAACTTAATGATAGTTATGGCGACATAAAACATCACCACTAAGCTACGCCACTCTCACCTCACTCAAGGGAACTAAAGTGAAGAAATTTATGTAAGACAACTTGATAAATAAGATAAAATAAAGTAAGACAGATAAGAATACTGAGATTTATCGGCCGACCAACTAGTCTAGTAGTTAAGGTGTCAGCCTCTAGATCGGAAGGTTTCTGGTTCAAATCCAGGTCAGTGCATGGATGTTTGCGTGTAGAGGCGATTGATGCATCTTATATCTGTCGTAGCTGAAATTCCTCACGTTGAGTTGGTGTTGAAGTTTGAAGAGTTGGGTGCCAGCTCAGGTGTTACCTCGTCATCTAACCGTTGTTCAAAATTACGTGGTGTTGTCCTCGAATCTTTACCTTAAGGTATTGATCCCGGATCGTCGTCAATAAATAATTGCCTTGCTCTAGTACAACGTTAATAAAAAATTAAATGGCGACTTAAATCATCACCACTATGCTGAACATACGTTTTCACCCTACTCAGGGGAATTAATGTGCAGAAATGTATTTAATATAAAGTGATAAATAAGATAAAATAAAATAAACCAAAATTAAAGTGAATGAATTTGAGACAAATAACGTACTGAGATTATTCACAATAATTTCAAAGTTAATGATATATTTGACCACAAAACAACACCATCATGCTAAACTATAAATTTTCACCCCACTAGGGGGAATTAAGGTGAAGAAATTTATTTAAGATTAGTGATACCTAAGATCAAATATAATACAAATAAAAATCTAAGTGGAGGAATTTAAGAGAATTAAAATACTGTGAATTATCAAAATAATTTCAAACTTAAATTTAAAAAATAATTTTAACATTTGGCCACAAAACATCCCTACTCGAAACCATAAACTCACACTCTACTCAAGGGAATTAAAGCGCCCTTATAATTTTATTGCTGCGTAAGTTTTCTTAATCCATTCTATACAAAATGATCGATGATCGTTCTCCCAACTTGATTCACTTTGCTGCTCAGAAAAACAAAGCCACAACCGGCCGATAACATCTCAATTTCGATTATCCGTCTTCGATCGGGCGATTTGCATTACAGCATGTAGCGAAACTTGTTTACAAAACGTTGCAGTCACGACGCTCTTTATTACATGTGACCACGACTGTGATTATAAGTAATTGCTACCCGGCTTCGCTGTTTGTTTCTACACGGTGGCTCCGAAATGGGGGCTTTTAATGGAATGTAATAGCTGTTAAGCGGGCACGCTGTAGCTATTATTTTTATGGAATAACAGAGAATGAAATTTAATAAAGTGTGTGTTATAATTTTCTGAATTATCCCGTGAGCTTATGAAATACAGGGTGGTTTGGGGAGTTGTGTTGAGATATCTGTGCTCAAATGGCAAAATGTTATAATTCACTTTTCCCAAAAATTGACTAAGTCCTGGAGTCTTTTTTTTTTTTTTGTTAATGTTTAGAAGATCTTAAAATGTCGTAAGCCTTTTTCTTTCAGTTTATAAGAAAACAAGGATGGGAAAATTGTAATAAATCAAAAACTACAGAACCACATGTTGAATCTTGAATCTTAAAATTGCTGTCACGAAAAATAAAAAAAGTGGCTTATAATATTTTGCCATCTGAGCATAGAATTATAACATAGAGCTGGGGCACACAGAGATGGAAATTAAGAACGATAACTTTACTCTTCTGGTGGTGGTCTTCGCGAGATATCTTGTCATTAGCAAAAATTGATCAGATGTTGATGGACATCTCGTCCTAAGAAGGGAGTTGACCAGATCTTGATCTATTTATAACAAAATCAGCAATATCTTGATAACCAGATAGCTCTAAACCTCTACGCCGGTTACACACATGGCGTATTTTTCCGTTGCAGATAATTGTCCGTAGCCGCCGTTCCAACAGTTAGCGCACTGAAGTAAATTAGAGCTCATTAAACGGGAAAATAAAAGCTGGGACAATTTGCCGTTGGTGGTAGCTATGCAGCCACAACTGCCACTGGTGCCGACTACAGTTTGACCATTACCGCCTAACTAGTGGCGTTACGTAACCAAACACACATTTACACACACGGATGATTTTCTACCGTTTAGAGCAGTTTCGCTCAATGTTAGTTACCTTTGTGTGTGCAACACAGTTGTTTTAGCATCATTTGGTTTTTTTCTATTGCGAACATGAGTGACCTAAATATCGATAACGAAATTTTAACTGCATTAATCCAAGAAAGACCTGTTGTGTGAGATGAAACTTCGACATATTTAAGGATAGAAACGATTGACATGAAATTTGCTTGGGAATTCGTAGCGACTTTGATATATTGGAAGAAAAAGAGAGAAATAATGACAAGTCCATACTTTCTCACATATACGTACTAGATAGTGTAGGGATAACGTAAAAACGATACGTAAAAAATTTCGTGTCATCCTCTGCCTCAACTCTTCAAACAATGTGTATGAAGCTCCAACTTCCTCTCTTATTTCACTAGTTGGATGAACCCAAATAAGTCGATGTTTTCTTCTCTTCATTCGACGACGGAATAACAATAAAGCTATAATTTTCTATCTGTTCATTTCAAACTACACTAAGCAATAAGTAACTTAAATAACGCAGTTAAGCTAAAGTAAATTGATTTGATGATGAAACTACACTACCAACAGTCATCTGACTCGTAGGACGGCGGCGGAGATTTTACCGCCCTGTGCGCAATCGCTAGATTTTTGTGAGCGACGGTTGCAAATTCTCCGCCGCGGTCCTCCTCGTGAAGTGAATTTTTCACTCGCATGTCAAAACTTGGTTAAGGGGTGTAACGAGCACTTTGAAAGGATTCGGAGCCGTGTTGATTGATTTGTTGGAGTTAAGTGGGGAAGGATTAATTCAAAGGGATGAAGAGGAAAACTTTTTGCTACGCTTGAGCTAATGTGATGCGTGTATCCTCTTTCACCTTTAGACTACGGCCGGTACAGCAGTTGTACCAAGATCACGCTAAGGAAGAATTTAAACAACGGCTAATACATCAGTTGTATCTTGGAAGTTATAAGAATCGCGCCAAGTAAGAATTTAGACTACGGCCGTTACAGTAGTTGTACCTAGAAAGTTATAAGAACCGCGCCAGGTAAGAATTTAGACTACGGCCGTTACAGCAGTTGTACCTAGAAAGTTATAAGAACCGCGCCAGGTAAGAATTTAGACTACGGCCGTTACAGCAGTTGTACCTAGAAAGTTATAAGAACCGCGCCAGGTAAGAATTTAGACTACGGCCGTTACAGCAGTTGTACCTAGAAAGTTATAAGAACCGCGCCAGGTAAGAATTTAGACTACGGCCGTTACAGCAGTTGTACCTAGAAAGTTATAAGAACCGCGCCAGGTAAGAATTTAGACTACGGCCGTTACAGCAGTTGTACCTAGAAAGTTATTAGAATCGCGTCAAGAAATCGCGCTTCTTATATCTATAGCTGTAATCAAAAGGAAAAATTAAATAGACCAGATCTTGATGGACGAGATATTCCGTCAAAAGAATACATGGTGAATAGAGCAGTATTTAGTTACAACATAGAGTTGGGTTAGGATGGTAGATAAATTAACGTCGCATTGGAATAACTCAACGGGCTATCGGCAATGTTTCAGGATTAATCCCGAAGGGAAAGATCCGAACGCAACACCTAGCAATTTCGAGCCACGGTCAAAGGACGAGGGCACACCGGGGCTGGCACCTCACACTCCAAACTTCCACACAACTCTAACGTGAAGACATTTGAAGCCTCGACAGATTTAACGTGTATCATGCACCACGACATGACGGTCTTTTGTTGGATCGAGTTTTGAACTCGAAATTCTCCGGTTGCTAATCCGTTACTCTTCCGATCGGGCTACCAGGTCCCTATAGATTTGGGTAGGAGATGGAAATTAAGAACCTAAACTTAAAGAATAGAATGTGTTTTTATAAATTATAGAGATGAATATTTCAGCCACACTTTCAAACTTAAATTTATTTTGTAATGAGTAGTAATTCACTCAAGTTTAGCAATTTGAAAAAAATTTCTTACAAATCTCAGTAATACTCTGCAATTGATGAAAACAGTACTTCTTTTTTCTATGAGAGCAGTAATTTTAGAAATAGATAAAATGAATTTTCCTTAAGGGAGCGTATTGATATAGATAGTCTTTGTGTAGCAAAAAACTGACTAACGAAACACAAAATGAAAAACAAACGCTTGGATTATGCACTAAGTTTCACTTATCTGAATATACATACTATATAGTGACTGATTTTAGAGCATTGTTTATAGTTATTCCTTAAAGCCTTGCTAAACAGCTAGTAAAAAACAATAAGTCCGGAACACCCTCAAAAGTCTTACTGGCGGATTTCGCAGTGATTTTTCTACTAGGCATCACAAACCCCCACCCCACCCATTAGAATTCCCACTGTTTAAACATCCAAGTGGTTTCTTATCCAAACCAAGACATTGTAAACATCCAATATCTTGTCCATCAAGATTTGACCAATTTTGCTAATTACGATGTATCTTGTCAAAGTGTTACCGATGTTTTGATGATGACGGCTTTTTTTAATGACGACATATCTCATCAAAATATTGCCAGTTTTGATGATGACAGCTTTTCTTGATGACGATATATCTCGTCAAAATATACGATGCTTTGATGATGGCTTTTTTCAATGACGATACATCTAATCAAAATATTGCCAGTTTTGATGATGACGGCTTTTCTTAATGACGACATATCTCGTTCATAAAGATCTGGTCAATTTTGCTAATCGCAAGATACCTCGCCGGGACAACTATAAGGAGCATCAATCCCGAGCAGCACTTGCGAGCTACTTTAGGGCCTCACTTTTCTCACCCTTCACTTTTCGCTCTACCACCCACACGGGCAAGACGTAGTATTGGGCGTCTCATGTCCCGTTGATTCTGCAACGTTAAATTACGTTTCGAATAATATGATCATACTCGTTTGTGAGTTAAAGCTCTAGTAAATCTGTACTTTAATAGACGTTAAAGTTAATTATTTAGTGACAATGGATGTTGTTTAACTGATTTACTTTGCGAGTATAAATTGAGTTGTGCGTGGAACGAATTGGATCAGCGAGACCACCTACACAAGATGAGGACTTCCATAGAGATTATCTCTTGTCAAATACACATAGACCAGATGACCTGAAGAGGTCTGTTCATTATCACATTTACGAAAATCCTCCCGGTCCAGAACGAAGGGTAGGAATCGGATGTCTGAAAGGGCAGTTTGACCTTTTCTGTTCATAATTTTTAGAATAATTAAATGTTGTGTTAGTCTTCATCTCCGTGGCATTTCATATCTTCATTACACCCTAGACACCCTACTACATATAATACTGTATAAAGCTTTTAATTATGATGGTAATGTTGTTTATCTGTTCTCTTCTGGGGTTGATCCAGCACCGTCACCAATAAACCATCGTGTTGCTCCAGTACGACGTTAATTAAACACCTACCTGCCGTTTATCTGTTCGATATAGGAACTTACATCTCATTCAAATAAACTACCACCTAAATGAGAAAGATCTCTCCATAGCAGCTACGTCATTATGCACACAAACAATATGTTACAACTGTTTTTTTAATTGTAAAGGTATTCTGGAAAACACTTGTCAATTAATTTCAATTTTCCGAGACAGCAAAAAATAATAAGGTGTGGCAGGAAGATTGAAACGGAAAACACAAATAAAGTTGGGCTGCAAAGCTAACGATTGTTCTCAAAACCTTGACTTTGCCCTATGAGTGTAATGCATTTGCATAGGTAATAAATAAAGGTTGGGCATTGGTGGAATTTTGTGGTTAAAAGATGTAAGTACATTTGGACACATTTTGTGGTTTTCATTTATACTTTTTATTTCAATAAATTAATATTCCTTGATCAAAGATTAGAGGCATCCACGCATTTACGTTGAATAACGTATTGCTGTTCGAATATGTTTCATAAATCTAAACTGAAATGTATGCTAAATAGAATATTTTCCAACGATTTAAGAGTCCATGGATCATCTCTCTTTCACTCAACGGATGTGGTTATTCAGTGGTTAAATGTGTAATAGTAGCAATACTGCTCTACTCGGTAATCTCGCGATGCTCGGAGGTAGGTATTGTTATTAACGTCGTACTGGAGCAACACAACTGACTACTGGTGACAGTCCGGAATCAACCCCCAAAGATGGTGATTCACACCTGAGCTGGCACCCTACTCACCAAACTTCCAAACCCCGCCAACGTGAGGACATTAGAGGCCAAGACAGATTTAAGGTACATCAGTCTACTTGGTACACTATTGTCTTGGGTTGGATTCGAACTCGCAACCCTCCGGTTGCTAGTCCGTTACTCTTCCAACCGGGCTACCTTTGTGACGCTCAGATAACTAAAGATCTTTATTACAAAAACGGATTTTCAACAGTATGCATTGCCACACGAATTCAGAACTTGCTGTTGAAAATCCTTGCAGAGAATCCCGCCTTCCTCCACAGAAACGTAATAATCGACTGACCTAAACAGCGGCCTGTAACACCTAAACGTTGCATTTCTGGGCACACATTCTTTGATAAAATGTTTATTTTGATCCTCTCTACCAGCCTTTACAAATTGATCACATATTCAAAACACACCATATTCTATATATGATCCTCTGTGCCAGTTAAAATAATCTGGAATTTGTAAATGGGCCGTAAACGACGTTTTCTTTATGTATTGGAGCGATTTGAAAATATTTTGAGTTATCTGACAGCGCTCAATAGTCCCCACTTAGACCCCAATTACACCAGCTATGTAATTCCCCACGTTTTAGACGTAATGTCCCACATCTATACTTAACTGTGACATCCGATTCATTCTTAATCCTTTTAATATCAAACAACGCCTGAATAATACGCAACTTCAGGGATGATTTTCTTTTCTCATTGCCATATATTATTCAGTATCAGAATATCAATTCTTTGTCATTCATCTAATAATAAACTGCGTCTGCAACGACCACGATTCTCTTATTTCACAACTTCAAATATCTTTCTAACCTCTTCTCCATAACCGTTTAGCATCCCACGTATGTTTATGTGACTGAGTCCTTATCCTTCTTTTACCTGATATTGTCTCTCTTGTGTTAGCAAGGCCAAATATGACCCTTGTGACATAAAACCTGATATCCAATCAACCTTATCTTTCTAATATTAAACTACGATATTGGGTCTTCATACACTATAGAATATTTCATCCTTCTGTTACTTGATGTTGTCTCTCTTATCTTTGGCGCAAAATGTCAAATATGGTCATTGGGCCATAAAACCCGATATCCAACTAATCTTATATTTTTAATATCACACTACGATATTGGGTCTTCATACACTATGGAATATTTCAACTTTTTTTTGTTTCCATTTTTCAAACCCATCACATCAACACTTTGCCCAATCATTAAAGAGTATCATTTTTCCTCATCCATTCAATAGCAAACTACGTCTTCAACGACCAGGACGCATTCACTATACAAGTACAAATATATTTCTAACCTCTTCCATTCCCATTTATCAATTAGGGCCACTGTAGCCCAGTTGGAGGAGTAATGGATTAGCAAGCGGAGAGTTGCGAGTTCGAATCCAACCAAAGACAGTCGTGAACTTGTGGGCTAGTGCACATTAAATCTCCTTCCTTGTGGTTGTCTTGACGATGGATATCGCCATTCATTAGATTAGGAGGGCTGGTGCATATAAATTTGAAGTGGCCTCAAATGTATTCAGGTTGACGTGGTGTAAATGTTTGGGGTGACAGTTTGGGTGTGACCTCGTCATTTGACCGCGGTTCAAAATTACGTGGTAATGTCCTCGGATCTTTCCTACCGTGTTTGATTCAGTCCAGTCGACCAATAGTCCTTTGTGTTGCTTCAGTGCGACGTTAATTAAATTCCTACCTACCAACCCATTTCTCGATTCCACATCACTTCCAAACGTATCTGTGTGTGCTACCAAAATCCGGACCTTGCCCCATAAAACCCTAAATTCATTCTTTCCAATATCAAACTATGATAGCACCATTATCATACATAGCTATGTAATATTTCCCTTTTTGGTACCGCTATTGAAACCTGTATCACATCAACACATTGGCGAATCAGTTTGGATTAACAAATTCTTTCTCATCCATTCAATTCCCAAACTACACCTGTGACTACTATGACTCTTACTTCACCCCTCTGGGGAAATATTTAGGTGTACCAGCTTCACGAACCCGAGGTACCCTAGTGATTTATTCTATACTCGCGGGACTAATTGCCTGTGATAAACATGAGGATCGCGATTCTAGGATGTCCTAGCATTTTATCTCTCTTTTCTCAATGCTTTCTTTTCACAATCACTTGATGTTGTCTGTCTTGTGTTAACACCGCTTCGACAGACCCCAACCAACATAAAACCCTAAACCAATCAACTCTAACTACTCAAGTAAAAACATCTTTCTAACCTCTTTGACTCCCAATTATCATTCCACATCACCTTCAACCTTTCTCGCGTGTGTTTCTGTTTCCTTATCCTGCCAATATCAAACTATGACAACGCCTTCAGTATACACAGTAAAGGAACTTTTCCACGTTTTGATCATTACCATTATCCAAACCCATATTATTTCTATTATTTCAACGCGTCGTCATATCGATAAGAAACATTCAATTCATTTTCATCCATCCAATACCGTCTGTACGACCACAACACTCTCTTATCACGCATGTATGAATATCCTTTCCAACCTCTTCCATCACAATTTCTCATCCCACATATCGCTAACAAACGTTCTCATATTTGTTTGTGACATCCAATTCCTTCTTATCCTTCCTATATCTATCTACGACTACAACGCCCTGTTAATACACCCGGATTGTCAATAATGAGCGAGTAATTTGATGAAAGCAATTACTTTATTCTTTTGTTCATTACGCTTTTCGGGTCTACGATACCACTAATTAAAGGCATTTCTGCTGCGAGGAAGGGAATTTTTCAGCCCACTTGCTCCAACTGCAAGATATCACTGTTGGGGTCGAATTTAACAGCTGCTGCTGTGTGGCGACAAACATAAGAGGCGAAACCTGCCACGCAAAAGACTGATGACTTTTTAATTACATCATAGACGGTAATTATTTGCGGCCGATCCTGGAATCTGATGGTGAGGAATGGTTCTTTGATACCGGTGAAGGAAATTACACCTAATCAGTCCACAGGTCTAGCCTCCAGAGAGGGTTCGATGCATCAGTCTGTTGGAAAGGGTTTTTTGCTGATCATGGTTAATCATTCATAACGTGTCTGTAAACTCCAGTCTATGGTTTTTAGTAAGCATATCTAATTAGTCCTTTTATTCTGTTGACTCAACAGGAATTCTAAAAAGCAGTAAAAGAAATGTGTTGATGATTGAGTGAAATCATTTAGTGTGTGATCTATAATCTCGAGAAAATGATGGATCATATGTGTAAAAGGGTTTGTCGATGAAACAAGTATTGCTCAACAACATGTTTTCATTGCTGTTAATAGCGAAATAAGGTAAGTCCAACTCTGTGAACCTCTCATATCCTACCGCTGTTGCAAGGTCAGCATGAAACTGGGATTTGTTTGGGATTCATGGTAAAAGGGCTATATTTGACCAAGCTGAGCCAAAAACAGATAACATTAAGTAATAGACACACACAAGGAACTTTTTACTAACACAGAAAAGAGAAATACACCTAGGATTTGTTACAGAAATTAAACTCGCTCCGCCTTCACAGATCAGATCAAGTTCAATAGAGTTAACATTAACAGATCCCCAATCCTGAAAAAGCAGTTCAATGTATAGCATAGACTGTTGGATATAGAAGATAGTGCGAAAGTTTTTTACAAAGTAAAAATTTTCAGCAACGAATAAATATTAAAACAAAATGTGCACTTGCGTTACTGATAAATCAACATCAATACCTCGATAAAAAATTGCACTTCAAAGCAACTTTCTTTTTATTTAAATCGAAAAGGACTTGCATTAAGTTACGAATTCGAGATCATACACAATTATACTTAAGGTGTATCGACTTACTCAAAAAGTATACATTTCAGCTGCATGAAAATTGGACATTAATATCAAGTAAATAAATCAAAAATTTGAAATCTCTCATCTTACTAGGAATATTAGGTTTCGAAAAGAAAAAGCACTTTAGGAAATAAGAAATATTTTCGGAAAAGAGAAGTCCTTATATTTAGTCTGAAAATACATACTACTGGATTTTAGGTAAACATATCAAATCATGCTATTTTAAAACTCTACTGAAATACGAATGTTCTTTCAAAGAAGATCATTTTGTTTCTTCGTTACTAATTATATATAATTGTCTAACCTTCCTGATGGTTTTACCGACGAGGTATCTCGTCATTAGCAAAACTAACCTGCTCTTGAAGGACGAGAAATCTCGTCATTAGCAAAACTAACCTGATCTTGATATACGAGATATCTCGGCATTAGAAGAAACCTTTGAAGATAAAAAAAATAGGTAATATTTTGATGAGATATCTCGTCATTAGCAAAATGATTCAGCTATTTATGGACCAGATATCTCGTCGAAACCACTTGAAAGGTCAAAATAAAATGTGTTAAAAATGTAAAGTATACTAACACACAATTTATTATTTGCAGTTGTACATAGAACTATGTAACTCTATTTCAAGTAAACCCTTTCATATTTGCCTTTTCATTCCAACAGAATTTAAGTATTTTACTAATTTCCTGATTTTGTTTAAGTTTCCCTCTAAAATCTATTTGCATCCATTCAGTACAAAGCTTTAAATAAATTTTGTATATTGATTTACACTCCTGAAACAGGAATCGTTTTAATATCTGTAGCTAAACTGGATAGTTGGTTGGGGGACTTATAACTCTCTGGTATGTCGTCTATATTCAAATTCTTAACAATGGCGGATAACAATTTCAAACAATCTTTAAAATACTGGCAAAGGTTATTTTATTTCATTCAAATGAATAGCGTGAAATGAGATAAAATAGAATTTGAGTGGAATTTGGATAACTTTATTGAAAAATATGCATAGTTTTCTTACTGTAAAATTTTTTTTCGTTGCCTAAAATATATTAGTACTAAACAAATATACCAAGCAAAAACTTATAAAAACGAAATATGAAATTTCTTGCATCTTGTGTTCATAAAGAAAATGAAGTTCAGTAAATTGTTCAGGGACTTGGATTAAATGAGTTTTTTGGACTGTTATTGATAAAATTAATCTTTTGGGCCTAATTTACGTTTGATGTTTTTTCACATTCTGCAAGGAGTTATTCTCACGGTTAAATTATTATCGGAAATTTTTAATGCGTTAATTCTAACTTTCAAGTAATACCGAATATTCCCACAACCTAATGCAGAAGTTTTGATGACTTTGGATAACATAAAATCAAAAAATCCCAAAATATGGGCATTATGCGTCAGATCGTTTTGTGATAAAGATTAAAGTTTATCATTCAATTTTAATTTTTGAGCACTTAAAATATTTTCTTTCAGAATATTTAAACACATATCGTACCCCGGTAAGAAAAGTGACACAAGTTAAAAAATAAAATTTTGAGATATGTCATTGAAATATGTGTATGAGGTGCCCCGGCGTGTTACATTGCTATTCTATAGAATATAATAGAATTTAAAGACGTAAATGCTTACCTTAAAATTAAAAAATGCTTTTACTTTTTCAATATACGTTTTATAGTATCCTTTAAGTTAATTTCTCTCAAATACTGCAATTTTGAGTTGTGTCACTTTTCTTGCCAGGGTGTGACATATATTTACCATTTTATAGTCAATCAAGTCTCAATTTCAAATACCGAGGCTAACTGCTGCCATTGACTTAAACATTTTTTATGGTATTAGTAACTTTTTCGAAATAACGGTGTTTTGATAGATTCTCGATAGGAAATATGCTGTCAAGCAGCACAGAATTCTTTATCGGCAAACCATAAGTACTGATTTTTGAGAACATTTACATTGGAAGTAATGTAATAGTGTTGTGATTTTGTTTCAGAAGGACATTAAATGTATTGTTTCTTGTTTAGAATAAAAAACGAACTTACAGATATTTGTTGTTAGAGAAGAATGCTTGTTAAATCAACAAAGAATTATTCAGATTGCTGACGATAAATTATAAAAACTGTTACCGCAGTTACTTAGCAACGATAAAGAGTTTTATTGTTATATGACCGTGTGATATTAATTCTAGTACTAGTCCTCGCCCCCACAGTTTTCTGAGTACTTCCAAAATGTTAAGTCTGTCTCAAAACAAATAACTTAGACTTTCAAAAATATCCTAGTACATCTTATTTAAAGTTGTATTAGGAAAGACATAATCTTCAAAATAAATTTTGCAATAACAACATTTTTTCAAAAGAACCTACTTTTATAGTACTATATCGTCATCTTAAAGCAAACAGATGACGATGTACTATAAAAGAGTAACGAATAAACTTTATTATATTTGAAATAAAAGGATATATAATATAAAAGAATACGTTTGTTCAAACAGAGCTTATTTTATTCAACACTCCCACCTTTTACTACGTTCGAAACATCAGCGATGAAAATGCATTTTGTAAGTGAGCCTTAAAATTTAAGACATTTTTCCATTTTCCTACTTCTTGCCTTCTCAATTTTCTGTGAATGAATTAAATTCCGTGAAGATAATTCATGGAAAATAGAGTAGTCTAGAAGTATTTTTAGAATAATGTCTTAATTGTGAGTGTGTAAAGCTCATACAAAATGTATTTTCAGTTGGCAGTTGTTTTCGTTTTAAATTTCCTTTTAAGTCGCTTCAAAGCATTTCAGTTTGTTTATTAATAAAGCATAACACATGTTGGAGACCAAAAGTGGTACCAAGCATATTTAAGTTTGGATATATAAATATCTTATAAGAGGAAGAGAATTGTTCCTTCCATTAAAAGTGTCTTGAACTCTAAATAACTAGTGAAAATCACTCATTTTCTAAACAAAGCAAGACTTTTGCTAGTAGGGTAAATAGCTAGTAACGGTCATCTAACCAGCAATCGGCAGGTTTACATTGAATTGACATAATTATGATTTTAAAAAACATTCTAGTAACTTAATTAGTGGTTTCTAAAAATTGATTTATTTAATATCCTTCTAGGTACACCCAAATCTCTATCTTTTCCAAACAGCGTTTTCTGTTTCCAGTGTGATTTATGATTTCATTGCGCACGTCTCATACAGGTTATGTACTTTTCATGTGATTTTTCTTAAGGAACTGGCATCCCTGCTTTACATTAGATTGGTATGTACTGATTCATTACTCTTTTTCTATGATACAGGACCATTTTTTATCAGATAGAATGTTTTTTATTTATTTCAAGCCAACGTACCCATAACTAGTCAATGAAAAATAAATATTTTTATGATGGGCATATGTGATCATTATTAATTTTTAGATTATTTCTAGAATTGTTTGATTATAAAATAGTGCTCTTGCAAAATTCTGCACTGACCTGATTCTCCAAAGTGGAAAGTAAAACTGAATGTACCCAGATACCCATTGGTCAATTCTTCTCGATAGTGGCAATTTTTTCATTTAGCCAAAGAAAACATAAAACAGGAAGAAATAAGATTAAAAGAGAAATAAAAATGTATAAAAGAAAGAGAAAGGCAGAAGATAGGAAACTTCTAAGGTAGGTAAATTATATATTAATGCGGTAAATAAATTGGTAATGTTAATGCAAAAAGGAATGAATTTTTGTGTCTCACTCTTTTAGGAAAGGAAACTCTTTCAAAAATGCTGAAGGAGTCACTTGGGTTATGCTACAAGTGTGAATCTAAAGTAAAATCGAGGAGTTTTAAATGCAGCTTGTACAACAAAATTTATCATCACAAATGTCTGCCTAAAGAATTCGAAGAGAATTTACCAGACACTTATGATGAAAGAGATATATTTGTTTGACCCTCATGTTTTCAATATGCTGAAACAGATGATGATGACAACATTGAAAATACCTTTTGTAACTACAATGTTGATTAATTATATTTAACAATAATAAACTAAGGACTGTGTAGTAAGCAACAATAAAGATCCATATTATTGAATACTTTGGTGTATTTTATTAAAATTGTACGATTCACCTAGGATGACCATTACCAAATTTTAGTATGACTATAACTAAATTTGTGGGACCATTACAGGTAAAACAGCTATATTTAAATTTAATTTTTTAAATTATAAAACATTATGGAATTATCTAACTCACTAAAAATTATTTCTTCTATGAATTGGAACAGTCACATTTGTACTCAAATTGAAAAAAATCGTTAGACATGCCCATAACTAGTCATTACCCTGTAGCATTACAAATTATGTCAATAATTTCCCAATCGAACTTTAAGCAGTCGCGTATCTTTTAATTTTGCAAAATGTCTACTATCACAAGACTGTATATTGGGAGGGATTGTAAGGAAATTTAATGAAATACCTCTTATTCAATAAATTTTTTTATTTGTTACTAGCCACTGCGTGGCCAGCACGGCGCTGTTCGTGACAGTTCTTTTCGTTAGGTCAGGTGTGACCACTGCTCTCTGACGCTCGCCAAACCCTGGGGATTGCTACGTGTTCCCATTTGATTTGCTTCGTAAACGAACTCCACAGGCAAGGCCGTGGTGGCTTCGAAGTGGCTATTATCAACAACGTAAATCAAAACACGCTAGAATCGGAAAACAGCATGGTTCCAAAGGCATTCGGACTAAAAACGTTTGTGGCGTCAGAGGTCAAAAATCGCAAAATCCGGTCGCTTCTTCAATGATGTCACATTCCGGAGAAAAGGACGAAAGGTGAAAAAAACTAATAAATTAATTAAAAATGTTCTAGATTAAATTTAAAAATTTGAGAGCAACACAATAATTGCAAAAAATTAGGACTTTCTGTGTGCCAAATTTCATTATTGTAAGAGCCATAGATTCGTCAAGACACTGATTACAGAGACACAGAGAAACACTTCCTTTTATTATATTAGAGATAATATTTTTTATTATAGACTCAAAATGACATTGAAAATTTTAACTCTCCAAGTAGTTTCAAGAATGTTTCTCGTCCATCAAGATCTGACCGAATTTCGTTACTGACGAGATATCTCGTCATCACTGTATTGCCAATTTTCTTCTGATGACGTCCATCATATCTGGTCCGTTTTTTGAATGACGAGATACCTCGTTGAGACAACCACCCTAGTAGAGTTAAAATTACTTCCTAACCTTTTAAATTTCGAGTTTGGCTTCTCCTTATTTGTACCTGCGAGTTTTAGGCGGCACAGGTTCGATTCCTTCCTGGGTGTATTTGTCTCTTCTGATTCAAAACTTTAAGTATGTGTATGTTCATAACTTTACACTGTCTGTTTTGTGTTCGGAGCATAAAATAATCCAATCAACCTCTCTGCGTATTTTTGTCGGTAAAAATTTCCTTGTGTGTAGGTTCATTGACACTGTCTTTTATTGGGCACAGCCTTACCAAACTTGGCCCCTGCGCAATAGAACACAACCAACCATTTTAATTTCATGACTACAATCTCTCATCTGTTTTCTTTCTTTTTTCCTTAATATATCATCAGTAGTAGAAAGAGCCATTTCATTTTCGGGAAAATTAAAAACAGAAATCGTTTTCATCTATTAAAAGAATATAAAGAGTTTATGATATTTCGTTTCAGAAGTGGTTAACTTGAAATTAGAAAGTGTTGGTTTTCGGGAAAGAAGACCGGCAATTAGAAATATATACTGGATGAAAGGAAGTTTTCAGGCATTTTTGTTTGCAATGATGTATTAAATTTCCTTTGGTGTTAGGTTCTTTCTTGTTATGTCTTATAAATTAATAAAATAAATTGCAAAGGTCTTGAAATTACACAAACGCGATTAGAATTTCTAAACAAATTTAAACTTATTTATTTCGGAAACTTTTAAAAGATCCAGTATTTTACAATTCCAATGACAATCAAGGCGTTATTTTATTCATACTCCCTGGATGATTAACCATTTGACCGTCTCGATTTCTGACTAGTACAGTATTGCTTTTTACCCATACAATACATATAAGGTGTCTCGTTTTGTCCAAATTGTAGAGTAGTAAAGGAACCCAAAATAAACATTTTTAATCAAAGAATGTATGTCATGGAATGCCTTGTTTGGTTGCTAGAGAGTTCTGTTTAGGTCAGTTGACTACAACGTTTCAGTGGAGTAAGGCGTCATTCTCCGATTGGATTTTCAACTGAGTGCATCGTTACACAAATTCGTAGCTTGCATTTACTGAAATTACTTTACTAGAAAGAGTTAAATAAGAAAATAATGAAGATTTAGAAAATCATCTCTGAGTAATGATTTCAGTAGAGAGACACACTTATGCTCTAAAATTCCAATTCCAGTACGGTCTAACTACAATGGTCAACCGAACCAAATACAATACATCTACACAGTATTTCAACAGACATCTTCGAATAAAAGTAGCAATGGATTCGTTGAAACAATTACAAAGGAACAAGCCCGTCTCATTTCAAGAGAGTTAGCTCTGGTATAATTCCAAAGCTTTATTTCACAATCAGTTCCTTCCAACACGGAAAGCAATCCAGCAAGAAACAAAAGCCTGCGCTGGAAGTAAGAGCTGGAAAGACCATAACCACAGCCCCGATTTCCCAGCGACCGTGTTTGCACAAGGACCACACGTGCTTCGTTGTCTTGTACCTCACGAGAATTCGCTGTAAATCTTGTCATAATTACAGTTGTCTACTTCCCTCTTTTGATTTTGGGTTTTAAATCTGCGTTCCAATGCCCGTCGGCCATTCGGCGCAGAAAGAGTGATTGTTTCTTGCTCCAGTCACGGGGGCTTGCTTGGGCCTCTATTGACATGTTCAGCGTGAAATTTGTTGATGGCTCCAGAGAAAGCTCTCTTTCCGCAGCGTATGGTAATGCCCGGGCTCGTCGTAATGGATGCGGTGTTGAGTTTTACACCTATAGGCCGCTGAACCGACAATTACGATGATCTATGGTTATGGTAATCGATTCCACGACTGGTATATTTACAGCAGACGAGTTCGGAATTAACAAACTAGCGTTTGTCAATTCCATATTCATGACATTCTGAAGTGGACACTTTTAAGGGTTGGTTTGATTTCCAAATGGAGTAAGTCCTACAGGTGTAGGATACTTGACGTATTTCCTTTCAAATACAGTTGAACAATCATTCATTAAGGAAGTCTTTTTTATTGATTATTCTAACTAGGTAGGTTATATCTAGACGTCTGTAGTACCTTTAACGCATGTGGAACATTTATAAGCTGATTATAATGTAAAGAAATTAAATATTAATATTAATTAATGGAATGATGAGAAAAGAAAAAAGACGTGTTTGACATATTTAGAAGCTGACTACTGACCATATCTGATATCTGACCATAAATTGAGAATTACGTATTATAATTAATTAATGGCGTGAACTAAAGATTAAAGATACGTGTCAATTAATTAACTTAATTAAATATCTTAAGGGCATGAAAATTTATTTTGCTCTTATAAGAACATGTTTGGAATATTTTAATAGTTTTCACTTCAGGGCATCAAAATATTAAAAGCCTCTAGATCGTTTCAATGAAATCGTCTTCGACAAATTACGTAATGAAGCATTATAAGAAAAATTAAATATTTTTTCATACAATCTTTGCAGCAAACGAACGAACCCATTTCTCTATAATTGGCCATAGACTAGCTTTCTAGCGGTGCAAAATTTTGTAAAATATCGATATCATATGTTAACCTTCCTGGTTTTGTCTTGTCGATAGATCTCGTCATTAGCAAAAAACACCACATCTCGTAATTAGCAAATTGGTCATATCTTTGTGGACGAGATATTTCGTTGCAACCACTTGAATAGTTAATTTTCGAGTTAAAAATCACATAGCCACGGCATAAAGAAATTTGTTTTGAAAAAATCGGGATAAATTAAAGGATGCTGAATAGTTAAGTTATAATTTTATTCTTCTTTGATTTAAGTCATTCTGTTTGAAAAAAATTGGGAAAATACTAACATAGGAGTAATTTTATGTAACGAACTTGTGTTTCTTGGGAATACTTTTAAATTACAGCTTTCCTGAAAACACTCACTTTTGAAACTCAAACATAGTTGTGCTACTTTTTTTAGTGATTTGCAATGAACTGCAAAGGCACAGTGAACTTTTTACCTTTTCTAAAAAGTTGTTTTCCTTTGACAAGGGGTGCTGTTTCTAATTATAGAGAAGGTAGGAAAAAATACAAGCGCTTTAAGCATATTTACTAAGTATGCTTAAAGCGCAATGGCAGAATATTTTCCTACCAATCCCGAATGTTTACTTGTATATGCATGCACATGCTTCTCCACTCAACTATTTTGAAAAGAGCTATGAAAAAATTGAAGTGTTATCAAGCAGAAATGTAATTGTGAAATAAAAAAGTAATTTCTAAGTCTCTGGGTGAAAAAATGTTAAATATGCACGGCTACTATTATAAAAACTGTATTACGAAAACACTGTTTTCTAAATTTCTCTAGGGGTAATTACGATTAACATTTTCAAAAGCATTCTGTGTGGTAAAAAAAAATTATGACAGTCTAAATCTAGCTGCAGTCCTGTTTCATATTACCTAGTCTAGTCTTTCTTGCAGAATGGAGTGAACTTAAAAGAGCATAAAATGGGACTTTTCACTTGAAATACTTAAAATTAATTGCCTATATTCATTTAAAATTAATTCATAAAAGCATTAAACAGTTAAAGAATAAATTTAATTTACATATTCTTTTTCAAAAATACATTTATTCTTTAATGAAATTTTTAATTCTAAATGTATCGAGAACTAAAGATTCTTCTTATACTTGTATTATCATTATTTTATTAATTACTGATGAATTATTTTTCTTGTTTGAAATTATCTTAATAACAAACAATTGTTTGCCTTTATTTTAGAAAAAGTTCATTTTATCAATTTATGAAATAATAAAACTAATGTTAAGACTAAAGTAATACACATTTTGCATATTTTAATAGCACTAACCAGGCAGACAGAACTAATACAGTCAATAATTAATATTTGAATGTTTCAAGTACACCTCAAGAACAACTAAATGTGAAATGTAACGGTAAGTCTAATTTGTATCGTAAAGAAAAATTTGCTATAAGCATTAATATTTTACTAAGCAATTTTTCTCCAAAGAAAGCCTGAATGAATTTATTATCGTAATTTTATCATGTGTGCATAGACACTGAAGTGCCAAAAGTCATGGGATAGCAATATGCAAATATACAGACGGCAATAGCATCTCGTAAGAAATGTATAAATGGAAAGTTTACTGTCAGGGATTTCATTTGTATTAAATAATTCAAATTTTCAAATATACAATAAACAATATTTTCAAATGATTCATGTGAAAAGTTTTCTGACGTGTTTATGGCCGCACGACGGGAATTAACAGAATTTGAACGCGGAAGGCTAGTTGGAGCTAGACGTATGGGGCATTCCATTTCGGAAATCGTGAGGGAATTCGACATTCCTGGATCCACACTATCAAGAGTGTGCTAAGAAAATATAATTTCAGGCATTACCTCCCACCATGGACAACGCAGTGGCCGACAGCGTCTACTTAATGACCGAGACCAGCGACGCGTGCGTAGAGTAATCAGTGTTAACAAACGAGCAACACTGCGTCAAATAACAGCAACAATCAATGTGAAACGTACTACAGACGTGTCCGTGAGGACAGTGCAGCGAAATTTGGCGTTGATGGGATATGGCAGCAGAAGACCGACTCGAGTACCTTTACTAACGAAGCCCCATTGGCTACAGCACCTCGGCTGGGCTCTTGAACATATCGGTGAGACCCTTAGGTGACTGGAAAACGTTGCATGGTCAGATAAGTCACGATAACAGTTGTTAAGAGCTGACGGGAGTGTTCGAGTGTTGCGCAGACAGCATGAGGCTATGAACCCAAGTTGTCAAGAAAGCACTGTGTAAGCTGGCATGGACTGGGTCCTTTGATCAAACTGAACCAATCATTGACTAGAAATGGTGATGCTCTGCTACTTCGAGACCATTTACAGCTATATGATAAAGAAACTGTCTTTCTTCATTACATTAAATATAATTTCCTCTGAATTGAAACTTCTTTCAGTGTTTACTACAATGCGGTTTTTATGGTACTTAAACTACTCAAATTTTATTTTCAACAGTAATTAATGAAATAAAGCTAAAAAACATAGATTCAAGATACACGTATAACTCTATTATTTAAAGACAATTTATAGTTACATGTTAGACATGAACTTGGAATTAAATTTTTTATGAGAGAATTACAACCTTACGTATACATATTGTTAATTTGTTAATATTATCAAGCAATTATTTTGTATGTTTATTTTTATTTCACCGGTTCATTCATAGAGTGAAACTTTTTGTTCCTTTGACCTTAAAAGAACCTGAAAATCATTTGCCTTTACTGTCAATAATCATGATTATATACTAGTACTTAATGTACTAATATTATGGCCTCTAAAAGTTAGTAAACAACATGATAAAGCTTTTACCCAAAAGCAACGATACAAACACAGTTAATCTTATCCAAAAGAATATATTTCTATTTTTATTTCGAGAAAACGCGTAATGCTACAAGTTAACGCAGGCCTTGTAGTACGCTAGAATATAAGAGATTCAACAAGTTATTAAACTTGTTCGGCATCTTTTGTCGCTTCTGTTTTGTTTTTAGTTTAGCATCAGCACCCTGAAATATTGTGCCACGTTTTCGACAAGAAGGTCAACTTGTTGCAGATATACATTTCGACTTAATCTCTAACTGTTACTAAATATCGTGCTTTGATAGCTTACAAGTTACTTTAACGGTGAATCTTCGGCGCGGGTGGAAGTGAAACTTTTGTTTCCCACAAGTTTAAGTCGTTTATTTTTTATTACACAGTATTTAGTATTTTATTGCTTTTCAATTGTTATATTCCTAATCACTTACATTAGCAAGTTCGAAATTAGGCCTAGTCATTATCCTTCGTGTACACGGGGGCTGGTGCACGTTAAATGTACCATGGCTTCATATAGCCTATTATATTATTTTTATTTTGAGGAAACGTGTTATTACAAGTTCGCGCTCGAAGGCCAGCTCAGTTGTTGTTCTCATCTATCTGTGATTCAAAATAACGAGGCGTTGTCCTTGGCTCTTTCTCAGGGAAATTGATCCCAGACCTTCGCCTGTAGCCCATTGTGTTGCTCCAGTGCTACGTTAATCAACTACCTACCTACCCGCTTATAATTTATATTATTGAATCCAAATCGATTTCACTAACTTTTTAATCAAATTCGAAGCAGTAAATAATTTTGTAAATCATACTATTTTAGGAAAAGTGGTCGGATATTTAACGTTTCGAATAGCTATACCCATACCAAGAATCGTATTTCTCGGTACACACAGTCATTATAAATACATATTGCACATCAATATTTTACAGCAGGACCTTTTGTTTTCCTTGAACCGGATCATATCGTGGGTTGGATTGGGCAGTTTAATTAAAGTCGCTCTATAGCAACAATCATAACGACCTATCAGTGTCAGTCCGGGATCAGCCCCGTAGAGAACTATCCGATGACAACATATCGTTATCACGGTCAGAAGTTTAAGTCAACACCTGGGATGACACTACACTCTTCAAACTTCCACACCAAACCAACACGAGAAAATTTGCGAGCACGACAGACTTAAAGTGTACCGAGCCCACGTACGTAACGGTATTAGGTTGGATTTTAGTTTCAAACTCATAGCTCAACGTTAATCCGCGATTCTAACTAAAGACTAAAATGACTCAGACTAAAATGCCGTTGTCCCAGCAGTTTCTTAAGATAGATCGTTGAATAAATGTAGCGCCGGAGTAATATTTCGGGCTATTAGCGACGTTCCGGGTTCAACACCGAAGCGAAACATCCGAGGACAGTACTCATTTTAAACTACGGTCAATTGACGAGGATAACACTTGAGCTGTCATCCCATTTCTCCAAACTTCCATATTACGCAATTTAAGGCCACGACACAAGTGCAACAGCTTCCACGTACACGACTATGAAAAGTAGGACTTAGTTCAGAACTCTGAACCCTCCGGTTGCTAATCTGTTTCTCTTCCAACTGGACTACCTCAGTCAGAGGCATATCTTCTTTAGGATTTAGCTTTTGATCTCATCATTAGCTAAATCCTAATGGACAAGATATCTCGTCGTATCAATATACGCTCAGTTTCACGAACCCGATGTACTCTAGTGATCCTTTTCTTTCCCATAGGGTTTACTGTCTTTAGTAAACACGAGAGTCACATACCTAGGTTCCCAAGAGATCTTTTCTGCTCTCACCGCTCTACTCAATTCCTCAATTTCTACTCTATTCCCTTTTGTTCCCCTTAGCCAAATATCGCTCTTGAGCCATAAAAAACCAACCATCTTTCATCCCTTTCACGATATTTTTACTAGACATTGTCTTGTTTTTAGCGCAGATAGGTCAAGGGAGGCCCTTACGCCACAAAACCTCAAAGCAGCCATGGGCTATCGTGTCCCCTCCGGGAAAAAAGAGAAACCAGGAATGAGATTAAGTTTTCAATCCGTTCCCATTCCGGGAGATGGAAATACTTTCCTCTTTCATCCCGATTCCTTTTCCTCCCCATTACGTTAACCTCTTCCCAATGTACCCAACGTCTACGACATGACTCTCACAATGCCCAGTTTTGCCGACTTATCCATTTTCAGTAGCAGGACGGCTTCGATTTCCAATGCCCGGAAGCAAAGGCTTCACGACGCTTTGTAGAAGAGGAACTATCGGAGAGCAGATTTATAACTTTTCATAAATCCTCAAAGTAGTTTTAATAGATCTGTAGCCCGGAGTCACGTGGAGGAAACCTTCCTCCGATTGGACGCCCGGAAACGTCGGCCCACGATTCTTTTAACTGGGAATCGAGTTCCTGTGAATGGGTCTTTTCCATCGCGCGAGCGGCAAATAGCCTTGGGTCCACCCACTAAATGTCCTACGTAACGTCCTTGTTTTGCTACTACGAACTTGAACAGGGTTCTATTTGTATTGCCCGGGCTATAAAATACAACAAGAAAATCGCGTTAATGCTATTTGCATAAGGTAATGTCTCGCCAGGCGTCTGCTGCTTTTCCCGTTTGAAAAGTTTCAAGTGGAGCTGATTTTTTTGTTTTGCTTCGCAGGTAAGAGATGGAAGCGAGTGTATAAAATTACTTAGAATAGTGAGTAATGAATTATGCAGATGTGTAGGCATTTGAATCCGATGTAAATGCTATTTTTAATTTAGTCACTTCAAACTATTCTGATATCTTTTCAATCTACACTTAACTCTCCTGATGATCGTGACTCGACGAAGTATTTGTCATTAGCAAAATTGGTCAGACCTTCATGGACAAGATTACTGGTTTTTGAGCAAAACTGACCACATCTTAATCTTGTCATCATTAAGAAAATCAGCAAAATCTTGACACATGATCTCATCATTAGCTAAATCCTAATAGACAAGATATCTCGTCGAAATCACTTGGAAGATTAGTTCATTCAACTCAAGCCACGCTTGGTAGTTCTGCTAGTATTTTAGTGTCCTAATTCCTTTGGTTAGGTTTCCAAATCCTCTTCAGTGACTTAAATTTTAAATTTTCTTCTGCCCTAGCAACCGGTGAGTAACAAGTGGCACAAGTTCGATTCTTGTAACTTACCTTTGTTGAGTTACCTTCCTTGCGTTTTTGTCGTATCCTTGACGTTGTGTTTGGCACAGCCCTTACCACAGATTTGGATTAATGTGGCCCTTGCGCCATAAAAACGAATTCAACCAAACAACCTTGTGTATTTATGTTTTGATGTTACCTTCTGTATTCTTGACTTTGTGTTTGGCACAGCTCACAGATATGGATTAATGTGGCCGTTGTGTGCCTTGAAAACAAATTCAACCAAACAACCTTATGTATGTCTTACTTGATGTTATCTTGTGTTTGGTCCAATACGCGGTTCTTGCATAGTAAGGTCCAGCCAACCATACCATCTTTAATTCTACAAGTGGTTTCGGCGAGAAATCTCGTTCATAAAGATTTAATGAATTTTACGAATAACCAAATATCTCGCCATCAAGACATTGCCCCTTTTTATGATTACAAGATCAAGATCTGGTCAGTTTTCTTCGAATGACGAGATATTTCGTCTATCAATGTCTAGTCAGTTTTAATGATGACAAGATATTCTTGTCATCAAGATCTGATCAATTTTGCTAATATCCAGATATCTCGTCATCAAAATGTTATTTTTTCATGATCAAAATCTGGTTAGATTTCTTCAAATGATTAGATAACTCGTCCATCAAGATATGTAAATTTTTCTAATGAGGAGATGCCTCGTCAAGTAAACACAAAGAGGGTTAAATGATTAGTTTGAAACTCCGTCCAAAACCTTTTCACTTCTACAAAAAAAAAACTTTCCTTAACTCCCTGAAAACAGCCAAGCGCCTGGGGATCATTTTTGAATCCAAAATAGATACCATCAGGACGTTGGGAATGCTCTTTCCACTTCGTTTTACAGGAAATATATCAGAGGAGGGACGCTTTCGGCAATTGCATTTAGCAAATACAGTGAATTCAATCTTATTCTGAACCTCGAAGCAATCCAGTATACCAAACTTCAATATAGATTCTGGAGGTAATCCCAATCGACCCTATCACCAAGTTCTCATTCCACGCAATTTTCAATCCCCCGTCTACGTAGGAAATTTGGAGTTCGTTTTTCTGCACTAGTGAACTTGCGTCCATTTCTACAGCTCATTTGATATGTGAATGTAATTGGTTAAAGTCAACCCTTTAAAGTTTTCACAAAGCGTCTAGAAATATAAGCAGCCAAGTTATCGTAACAGCAATGGTAGACATTTATTTAGTAATACAGGGTGTTCATAAAGTCTCCTTACAGTGTCAAAAGTTTTTTACAAATACAAATAAAAACACAGATAAGTGGAAATTATTACAAATTGAGACGTACTATAAATTCAAGTTATTTTGCCTCATTTAATACACCTCTATATGGGCACTATTGTCGAACGAAGAACATCAAGACGGTAAACGATTTCTTGCCATGTTCGCTGTAGCATATCCTCACCAATGGTAGCATTGGCATCAGCGAACCTCAGCTTTGGATTAATGATGTCCCGTTCGATACACCACCACATTGGGGACTGCATGTTCGTGGGTTCCTAAATTAAACATTTCCAGACCGGAGGATCGGAAGGGGTGGCCCAACGCCCTGGCCACCTCGTTCGCCAGATATCACTCCCCTCGACTTCTTTCTACGGGGTTATGTTAAAGATATCGTGTATACCATTGACACCATTGATGAGGACAGCGAACATGGCAAGAAATCGAGTACATTTTACCGAGAAATCGAGTTGATGTTAATCGTGCAAATAATGGTGCCCATATTGAGATGTGATTAGGTAAAAAAAGCTTTAATGTATTTGTCTCATTTTGTAATAATTTCCAATTTTCTGTCTTTTCATATGCCTTTGTTATAAATTTTTGAAATTTTGTAAAGATATCTAAGAGAGATGGGAGATGAAGACTGATTACCTCTATCTTTATATACTTAATATTAACCCTCCAGACGTTTATTTCATTATTCAGTCAAATGTAAAATAATGTTTCCAGTGAGGAGCTCTCAGGGGCGCACATTCCTTTAGTTGTGTACGGGCTTCATGGACACTAAATACTCTAATGGTCTCTTCTTCTTCCATGTAGTTTACTGCCTTTATTAAACATAGGAATCGCGCTCCCAGGAAACCCGAGCGATCTTTTCCCCCTATAATTCGGTTCTCCAACCCTCTTTTCTACCATTCACGACATTGTTTGCTTGACGTTGTCTTGTGTTTCGTGTATCTCGGCCAAATATGGTCTCTTACACCATTAAACCTCAAAACAATCAAAAGGTACAATTTAAATTCCTAAAAATAGACCTACTACCTTATGTTTAACCCCGGAAGACCAAATATATGATCAAGAAATGTTTCTAAATAATTTACTCCTCAAATAAATGTCCCCCGTACGTAAATAAAAAAAAATATTTATCCAAGCAGTAAATAGAAACACTTCTATATACTACAAAGAGAATTTTAAATGGTAATCCATCTATTAATTTCTAAAATCATTGAATATTTTATATCAAGTGTAGTTTTCGCATGTAGTCTTTGAAACGTTTCGAACATTAAAGTACCTTGTCTGAATGAATTACATTGTAACCTTTTAAAAGAGTAAAACACGTATAACAATTCTATAACTAAAAGCGTTGTTTTAATCGACTCGAGTGTATTTACAATAGAATACTGATCTCTCGCTCGAATTAACTTGCAATGCTCATAAATAATATCTCAAGGTTAAAATGAAGGGATTGAGGCACTCTTAATAAACCGTCTAATAACGGTAAGATTCCGGCAACACTTCCACTGATAATCTAAAAGTTTTTTCAAAAATATCGATTTTTGCACACATTTCGATCTTAAAAGCATAATGAATCGATTATTTTTAAATCAACCATCCATCAGAAAAGTGCGTGACAAGTTCTGTTTTCGTGTCGGGAATTTAAAAGGGTAACCCATTAATTTCTGAATTTATAGGGTTGGTTTTTTCG
The DNA here is from genome assembly GCA_947359465.1 of Metellina segmentata. Lineage (NCBI taxonomy): Eukaryota > Metazoa > Arthropoda > Arachnida > Araneae > Tetragnathidae > Metellina > Metellina segmentata. The sequence continues at coordinate 115,569,910 of OX375875.1, read as the reverse complement.
GATTTTTGGCGCAATGGTCACATATTTGGCCAAGCTATACGCCCCAACACAAGACATGCAAAAACAATGAGAAATGAAGAAAAAGCAAACCGCAGAACTAAATTCATAGGGTAAGCAGGTATTAATTAAAGTCTAGCTGGAGCAACGCAATGCTAAATTCATAGAGACTATTCCATTTTAAGTGTAGTAATATCGTTTATGTTTTAAAATGGTACAAATGTTAAAGTAGCTATTATGAATGAACTAAATGTTAAAGTAGCTATTATAAATGAACTAAGTGTTCAAGTAGCTATTATGAATGAAGTAAATGTAAACATTTTAAGAGCGTAAAACACGTTTAAATATAACCAACTCTACCTCTGAAAGCGCTCAATTAATCGACTTTGGTGTGTAGTTTACAACAGAATATTGATCGCTCCTACGAACTTGTAACACCTCATCAATAATACATCAAGGTTAAGATTAACGGATTAATGTACTTAATAAACCGTCAAGACTCCGACAAAAGTTCTATTAACAATATAAAACATTTTTCAAAAATCTCAATTTTTGCACACAACTCGATCTTACAAGCATAAAGAATCGATTTTTTTCAATCAACCATCGATCAGAAAAGTGCACGATAAGTAATTTCCCGTCAAATTCTCTAAAGATCTCAAAGCAGGAATTTCAATAAAAACTAATCGATTCTCAGCGGTGCTTGAAGAACGCGTTGCCTCCAGCTCTTTGGGACACATAAAGAATTAACTTTTTTTCCAAAAAGAAAATGTGACAGTTAGGTTCTGCAAGCGTCGGCAGCTGCGCTAAAACTAATAATCGCCTCTTCTGTTCTGTCTTGAAGAGAGGGTCGTAAACAAGTTGTTGCTAACTCCTCCAGCCCACTGGCTACTTTTCCTCTTTCGGGCAGCAATCCTTTCGGATCGCCAGAGGGAAGGGCGAACCGCGTCTGAAGAAAATCCACTTCATTCATCAGTTAGGAAAGGCCACTTTTGGCGATTTATAGCCTCTTCCTTCTGCAGGGTGTACACAAAAAATTTCATTGACTTTTAACGAGGCTGGCTCTGGGTGAGAAATTAAAGGTGGTCTGAGGCTGGAATTTTCCGAGTTTTCTAACTTCGTTATTCTGCGATATTTTCTGTGGAACAGTTTTGTGTTGCGCTGTTGTAGTTTTCTCAAATCTAGACCCGCTGGTAGTAGGCTAGTCCTCATTTTATACAGACAGAATGTAGTTTATTAGCGTCGTACTAGAGCAGGGGTAGTCAATCTTTTACACACCATGCGTCAATTTTTTATCACATACGAGTTCATATACGCCATACAACTCAAATACCTTTTATACCTTCTGACGTTCATTGGGTGGGGTTGGAAAATAGGGATATGGGGTAGGATCTCCTTCGCTTAGGGGAGGAAGAGAAATAACTCAGTCACGCCGACTAAATTAATTAATATACGACAGTTCAAAAGATACACATTTATTGGAGCACTAATCTACAAAAGTGAGAGATCTCTTGAACGAGAGGGCGATCGTTGTCTTGGACCCCACTGATGGGGCTACAGCTGTGCCGGAGAGTCTCGATTTTTGAAGGCTGTATGAATTGAACTGAGAGCACTCTGGTGTGGAAAATATGGAGATGGGTTAAGTTATTCCTACTTCGAAAGAGTAAGTAGGCGCAAGGATGCAATGCGTCACTTGTAATCATCCAATGCGCCACAGGTTGGCCACCCCTACACTAGAGTAACACATCGAACTACTGGTGACAGTTCGGGATCGATTCCGATTAAAACGATCCGAGGACAACACCTCATGAATTTGACCCAAAGTTAGACGACGAGGTCACACCTGAGCTGGTGCATCACCGTCCAAACATTCACACCAAGCCAACGTTACGACATTTGAGACCACGACAGACTAAAAGTGCACCAAACCCCACGTGCACGGTCTTTGGTAGGTCGTCCGGTTGCTGATACGTCACTCTTTCAATTGGTAATTTGTAATTGTTAATTAACGACGAACTAACTAGACCAACACAACGGGCTATTGACGACGGTCCGGGATCAATCCCTTAAAGTAAAGATCCGATGACAACACCACGTAATTTTGAATCACAGTCAGATGACGAGGTCATACCCCAAGACACTGGCACTATTACCATTGGGCTACTGCGTCCCTTTCTACAGAACGGGAAAATGAACTGTTGCAGTCAAGAGGAGCACATTCAGGGGTTGATAGGATGAAAATCCGCTATAGGAAACCCCGTACATTTTCCTGTGATAATGGTTCGATTCCTGTAACTTAACCTCTCCTGGGTGTATCTCTTTTCTACGAAAGTTGCATTTTGCTTGAAAATCTATGTCCGTTTATTTGACGTTGTCTGTCTTGTGTTTGGCGTAGTTAATCCAACCTTACCGACGTTTTGTACAAAATATGAGAATGAAATGTAGTCTTCAGTAACACATTCAGTGGTAAATCGGATTACATCACCTCTGAGTAGTTTTGTTTCTGTACTTATTAAAACATTGTAGTCTTAATGACAACAGTGGATGAGATCCCATTTCAAAGTAGCTCTCTGCTCTAGCAACTTGTGAGTTGTATTCGAACTATATACGATTGCGGTAACTAGCCTCTAGTGTATATCTGGCTTCTTTGTCAGTAAAACTTTCCTTGTGTATATGGCCATTTACCATACGCTTTATGTCTGGTGCTTGTCGCAGCTTGCGTGTCTTCCACCCAGCTACCATTTTTTACAAAATGATAATTGATTTGTTGCAGTTCCTAGGGATATCTCGGTGACAACATTTAGGAACAGTTTTGTGTCGTACTATTTACTGTACTGTTTTCCATCGCAGATCTTATATTAGCAGGGGACTAGCCCAATTGTTGTTCAAACTCAGGAAATTATCTGTTGCTATCATCAGACCCATTAAGGAATTAAGGGATACTTACGACAACAATCCACCAAGGGTAACCTGTATCTATCCTTTCAAGAATTCACCCTGCTTTTGTGGTCTCCTATGGAAATTGACCAGTTTCTTCTTACACTTGTAGAATTACTGCAAAGGGTTTTTTCGACATCACATTGATCATTTGGGTTCTGTGTTTAAGTTTTGCGCCAGAGATCAGAGTGTCTGTAATTTTGCAAACGTTCTCTTTGCATTTACTTGCGTTTCAGCTGGGCACTGTAACTCAGTGTGTTCGCTCACTGCGCTAGCAAACTGAGAGTTGTAGACGGCGAAGAATTTGATTCCCGCTAACTTAACCTGAATACATTTATGTGTTTTGTGTCAGTAGAACTTTCTTTGTTTGTGTATGTCCTCTTTACTTGACGTTGTTTCTCTTGTGTTATGGCACAGATTGGCGAAATTCCTCCCCTCTCTTAAAACCCAAAATTGCCAAACTTTCGTTCCTAGGATTACTTATACCTTTCTCGAGGGTACCTATTCAACCCAACCATGCATTCTCTTTAAGGACAGGTAGACTCTTCCTGACATTCACATTAGAAGTGCTACATTTTTCTATAGACGGATGGGTTTTGAAAATGTTCTCATTTAATAGTCGGTTTTTCTACTTAAATGGCTAATTTATAATATTGGATTGATGCAAAAGTTATGTAGCACTTTTAGGAAACAAGAAAATGTGCGAGAAAAACGTGTTTGTGATAAATGAAAAAGTAACAATTATGCAAAAACTAGATATATACACAACACTACAATAACGAATCAGTCACCAGCGGATTTGCATAAAATCCGACTACTTATTTGGAGGAGTTTTTCGTGGTATGACTTGGCACCTTTGCATGTTGTTCCTGGTCAATTGAACTCCAACGTCTACATGGACATCTTGGACAGTCAGGTTATTCCTATGCTCTGGCAATTTTTGGAACAGACGAATGTTACTTCCAGGGCGACAACGTTCCGTGTCATGTTGCAGCCTCTGTCAAGCAGTTGTATCAAGATATGGATGTAAAACGTTTTCACTGACCTGCTCAGAGTCCCGCCCTATACCCAATAGAACATTTGTAGGACGAGTTAGAGACATACGGACATGGGAATCCCGTCCGATATCTACAACTAAGCTGGCGACATTCTTACAGCTGGAATGGACACAAATACCTATGGCTGTGCATCAAAACCTTGTTGAAAGTATACCCAGAAGAGTTGCTAGTGTAATTGCAGCATTGGGGGACCATCCACCTGTTAAAGCATGTATTCTTTCCTTATACCATAACATCTTGCTGCCCGGTCCATTATTGTAGGGTAGTGTATATGTATATAAAAAAAGTGCGATATATTAGGTTAATGCAAAAGTTAGTCCTATTTTTTTTTGTTGACCAAAAATCGAAGAAAAATAATTTTATTTACTTAAAATTACATTGAATCAATATAGTAAGTGCCGTTCTAACCTTTTTCCATCTCCCCGGCAGCTGCATCATCCCGTGCTCATAGATGTTCCTTGGTTTCTGGCCAAAGAACTGATCCAGGTGACGAAACTTTCTGAACCACTTAGTGCACGTGGAATCGTCAACAGCACCCTCATTATAAACAAAACGATGCAAAGAATTCTTGCATTTTCGGAAATAAAAAAAGCATACTATGTCGAAAATGCTCCGTATTTTCTGTCATTTTTAAGGCTTCACAAAATTTAAAGAACACACACATGTAACACAATTTTCCCCCAAGTACTCTCTGAGCTTTGTTCTTTCAAGCAACATCAAAACTTCACACATGTAAAGTAGATGACGCTTCGTTTTTGTAGTGTAATGCCATCTAGCACCAACTTTTGCATCAACGCATGTAACAAAGTTTATTGGTATTTTTTTTTAACTGTCTTCCGATCTTTTCCTTTGGGAATTGATCCCGGACCGTCGTGATTAGCCCTTAGTGTTGCTCTTGTATAATGTTAACATCACGTAATTTTGGACCATGGTCAGATAACGAGGCAACACACTGAGCTGGCACACCACTCTCCAAACTTCCACACCAACCAAACGTGAGGACTTTTGGCCACGCCAGATTTAAGATGCACCAGCCGTCTCTACACCACACGCTTACAAACATCCATGCACTGACCCGGATTCGAAGCAGGAACCTTCCGATCAAGAGGCTAAAACCTTATCCACGGCTGTAATGAAGTTGGAATATGAATGTATTAAATTCATAAGGCACTCACTGCTTGCAAAACATGGGAAGGTGGACAAAAGGTATCCTTTTTTCTTTTCAGTAGATTTTAAGTGATTGTACCCAATACCTCTTTTTTCCCCCTTTCACGACATTCTTTTACTTAACGTTGTTTGTCTTATTTTTGGAGCAACTTGGCCAAATATGGCCCGTGCCACATAAAACCTAAAAGCCACCAAAAATCTAGGATTTGAATCAAGCCTCATAATTCCACAATTTTAATTGAAATAACTTTGATAGCCTCGTCGAGTTTTGTATCTGAGTGAAATTCTTAATTTTTTTTCTAAAAATCTGAATCTTACCAAGTAAACTTGTAAAGTTTGAATTAAAACAAGCAAGGCAATAAATTCCTACATCAAATTCAAACAGATAGGCAATTTAATTAACATCGCACTGGAGCAACACAACGGGCAATTGGCGACGGTCCAGGATTCACACCAAAGAAAAGATCTGAGGACAACATCTTGTCGTTTTAATCCACGTTCAAATGACGCACCAGAAACAGTAATGTTATGTATGCAACGCACGCTGTCTTTTCAGTAATTACTCAAAATTGTCCTCCCTTACTCATTCAACCCGAGATCCTACTGATTATCATTGTAATTTTAAATTCAATTATGTTATTAAATTTACAGATGGACATTTTTTTTTGCGATTGATTTTGTAGCAGTAGTTTAATACATTGTATAAAAAATGGCTTAAAACATTAAAATTATGTTTGAATAATTGCAAGAGAATTAAATGCAATCATAGTATAAAAGAAACGGTCTTTTTTTTTCATGTAATTATATGACGATTATTTATAGTTAAGCTCCTTTGAAATAAGCAGAGCTCGAATTTCCGACTCATGCAATTTTTATCCAATTTAATGCTTTACAATTACGCTTCAAAACTGCATAACTTAAGTGTGTATCATTTGAATTCTCTAATTGCTTAAAACATCCGTTTTATTCCGTTATAGATGATAAAATATGACCGCTAAAAATGAAAATATTAACTTGTTGGTTGTCTCTACGTGGTATCTTAAAAAGGCTGGCCATACCTTGATGGACGAGATATCTCGTCATCATAAAAAATCGGCAGTATATGATTACGATATATCTCGTCATTAGCAAAATTGGTCAGATCTTGATGACGAGGTATCTTGTTGTCACAAAAAAAATCGGCAGTTTCTTGATGGTGAGATATCTCGCCATTAGCAAAGCTGACCAGATCTTGGTGAACGAGGTATCACGGAAAGAGAAAACTGACCAAATCGTAATCCCATCATCAAAAAATCAGCAGTATCGTGATGACGAGGTATCTCGTCATTAGGAAAGTTGATGAGATCATGATGTACGAGATATCTCGCCATTAGCAAAGTGAACAGATCTTGACGGATGAGATATCTCGTCGAAACCGATTGGAGTGTGAAATGAGGATTTCGCCCGTGTTACATGGTAGAAAAGTTCCAGTCTAAAGTTCTTATCCTCCCAAAACTTTGCCACAAGCCAGGTTAAGACATCATATCGGCTTATGGTAATTTTTATTTGACTTAAGGTACATACTTTTCACCCCACATTTTTTTTCGACCGTTTGAAAAATGAGCACGCTGTCAACGCACAATTTGGCGACATTTCCTCGAGGAAAAAACAATATTTTAAGCAACCCTAAACAGGAAGAAGGCGTGGCGTCAACCTATCGGTGACAACCTCACACCCACGGATGTCTTGAATCACTGGCATCAGAAAAATGGCGGAAGGATCTCCAGGTACTATTACTCGTGAGCAGAATGACAAAACTCCCTCTCCCGTCCAGATCGTTTTTTGATAGCTTACTTATGGGAGAATCTCCACTTTTAATTCCATACTGGGCATTGGTATTCCAATTCATTAGATTTTCAATCAGCGGGCCCGGGTATTTGGCGATCGTTTCCTCTTGAACGACAAATAACATTTCAAGTTATTGCGCTAGTGGAATGAAGCGGATTTAATTGAATTCGTACGAGCTTAGGTGCTTCAGGAATGGATTTGATGGATTCCGAGATTTTAACGCGGTTGATGTTTATTATCCAAGGGATACGCTCCCCGGAAGATATTTGTCCAATGTGGTAGTTCAAGCGTTTTGAAGTTTATTTGATTCAAATTGTGAAAATTAGGGGATGCAGAATAGTACGAATTTATGTTATATTTAATTTATTCTTTCCACCATTTTTCTGCTTAGCAGAGGCCTTACATTTAAGGAGACAAACTAACCGATTCAAAATTATTTTTGAACCTAATACATAGATTTATCGTCAAGGTAAATATATGTACATTTGAGAATTGAAATGTTTCTCAATACCTTAAACAAGATACAGATTTCTTTGAGATTTATTGCCTCGATTTTTATATAAACGATAAATTCTTGTTTCTTATGTCAGAGAGCAGTCCTCATCTGACCGTGGTTCAAAATGATGAGATGCTACCTTCGGTTCTTTCTCTTAGGGATTGATCCCGGACCGTCGCGATTAGCCCCGTTAAGTTGCTTCAGTGCGACTTTAATTCAACTACCTACCTACTTCATTTGAGAGTTGAAATTATTCACAATATTTAAACAGGGTATCAAAAATTGTTCTTTGAGATGTAATGAATAATTGTATTCGTAATGAATAATGTAATGAAATATCGTTTCATGCAATGAATAATTGTATTTACATTTGAGATTTTGAAGTCAACTCAATATCTTAAACAGAGTACAATCTACTTACCCCTTATTTTTTTACCATTCAGTGAAGTGATTATGATCTTTGTGTAACACAAGGCTCCAAATTATTGGATTAGTTGAAACACCAATTCAAATTTTCGTCATTTCTATGATGGACCATTGTGTTTGTGTAGCTCACAAATGTATTATCCGTTTTATGCAATGTAATTGCTCTCTTTACTAGCTATTTCACTCAGCTGGATTCACTAGCTATATCATCCAACAAAATACCGAACGATGTATGAAGTTATCTTAACTGAAATTGAACGCTCTACTGCTTAGTCTTAAGTTTTAGTATTATTTGTTTTAATTATTTGTGTTGGTTTTCAAACCGTAGGTGGCGCAAGTTTGATTCCTGTAACTTACACTGGATGTGTACGTTTATTAATTGACGTTGTTTGTCTTGTGTTTGGAGTAACTTGACCACACAAGCCCATTGCACCATAGAAACTCTACCAAACAGTTTAGTTTGTTGGATTGAGTTTTATATACAATAGAATCTTTTGAAGAATTCCATTGGATCGTTCTCTAAAATAGAACGATTTGGAAATATTCCATTGCTCCTTTCCTTAAAATATAATTCTTTGGAGCGATTATATTGGTCAAGGTCAAAATTGGTTAAACGTAATGCAGGTTGCAAGGCGGAATTATGCGTGTAAATCCATCAAAGGGCTAAAGCTGATATATTTTTCACGAGCCTCCCGAATTACTTTATATGACACGGATAATGTCCATCAAAAAGCACGCAGTGTCAGAATATTTGACAGCAAGCTCCAAAGTTTGCTACACCGGGCATTTTATACAGTGCATCTGCTCTTTCTAAAGCAGTCTCCGAGGATGTCTTAAAATTGATGTCCTTGTCAGACATGCTATGCTCGATACGACCGAATCATTGGTGTTCTATTTCTGCAATGAATGGAGCCAATCGCTTGTACCATAATCACACCTGGGGGAGTAATTGCGACTTGATCGTCTGCACTTCCATAAATTTAAAAGTGGCATACCTTAGCCTTCGGAGTACTGTGATTTCTCATCCTGACTGAAAAATAATTGAAGTTATTTTAAATCTCAAGAATAACACTTCCATTTCATGAGAGTGGGTTTTCAACCTACGAGTTGTGGATGGCGCAGTTCGATTTCAGTTTTGTAGGATTCTTCCCTGAATGTGCTTCTCTCTTTGTCAGTGCGACCGTTTCTGGTGTGTATGTATATTTACTTAACGCTGTTAGGCCTAGAGCCATAGAACCCAAGCAGTGAAAACATCTCAATCGATAACTCTCCAACTAGTTTCGACGAGATATTACGTCCGTAAAGATCTGATCATTTTGCTTATGACAAGATATCTCGTCCATCAAGCTCTGAGTTTTTCTGATGACAAAATATTCCGTTACCAAGATATAGTTTTTTTCATGATGATATCAGTATCTAGTCAGTTTTCTTCTACGACGAGATATCTCGTCCATTAAGATTTCGTCAGTTTTGACTAATGACGCTTTTGAAAGTTTTGACTGATACCACGTCTGGAGAATTAACAGGAGTAATAGTATGGAATATGTATTATTCTATCTATCGTATGGAAACGTAAATCCCAATAAGTCTTATTTTATTGGGTTTATCATACAGTCAGTTTTTGTTACACGATGGCCAACACCAACTTTTAACCAGTTGTGTGCATTTAAAAACATATTACTTCCTTTAAATAAATTTCAGCCGTATTATTTGCCTTCTAAATACTGTATGACCTTGATTATTCGAGCTCCGATTAACCGATTGTCCGCTTATCTCAGTCGAATTCAATACCGAATTCTCTTTCTTTATGAATCTTTCAGTGGCAGGAATAGTAAAATGTCGTGCTTGTTACATGTAGTACGCATAATCTTCTGTATTTCGTATAGGCAGTTTTGTGTTACTACGACCGCATTATCTGAGTTCTTGGTTATTCGAGGTGGCCTTGGTCGACATCACCTTGGATAATCACGTATTGCGAATTTAAAACATAATGAATATAAGTCATAAAACGTGAATGGTAAAATAACAATTTTAAACTTTTAGTCATGATTTTCTGATGTCTCATTTCTACTGTCTTTCAAGTCATGTTTTTCTTTAAGTCATGAGAAAAATAAAAACAATTCGGTTTTCATAAAACAATCGATGCTAACTGAAAAATAATATATCTTTCTAACTTAGTAACTAACACAATTTTAAATTTATAACTTTTAAAGAGGTATAAGCAGATGAGTGTTGCGTATTTAAACTTCAACCTCTAAAAATATTTGGCGTTTTCAATTTTTTTAAATTTGAAGACATAAATTCTAAGATAATGCGTTTTTTAGTTTAATTCATTTCCCTTTTTGCATGAGATCTTGGCAAAAGCTGTTTATGCATATTCTATATTCTGCTTTTACTCGCAAAGAAATTTTTAAAGGGACCAGTGCACAAAAAAAATTCAAAATTTCGATTATTTTTTTATAAATTTAAATATAAGTTCATACAATTCTTTTTCAAATAACATGGAGATACGTTTAAGTTTTTTAAATAATTTTTTGAAAAATACCTGTATGTGTATCTGAAGTATGCTCAATTTTATGTTTCAAACTTCAATATCTCGAAATGTGTATTTTTTGCATAAAAGGAACATTTTTTCAAATTATATTCAAGCAAATATAAAACGAATTCAAATGTAACATATATATACAATATTATAAATACATACAATAAATATAAAGTTTATTTTGATTGTTGAAAAAGATGAAAATAGGTAATTTTTCATAAAAAATAGTACTTAAAGGGGACAAAAATCTCAAAACTGGAAATTTTAAGTTCTTAAAAGAATTCCTGTGTTAAAGTGTTTTAAAGTGTCTTAAAGGGGTCCGGGACACAAAAATCGTCAAATTTCCGAATTTTTTTTTTATTATTTTAAGAAATTCTCTGTGTTTTTCTGCTAAAAATGACGTCTAAATCATGTTTCTATCTTAATTAGAACTAGAGATATAATAATTTTTGTGGTGCGTTGTTTTAAAAATCAAACACTCTTGACAGTTGTTGTCATGGCAACAACATCTGTCCTTAAAACTTTAAATGCGTTTTTCTCCATGATACGTTTTTTCAAGATTTCCTGTATTTAAATTGCTCTAAGTCGAAAACTGATAAAGTTTAAGGGTTGAAATTTGGAATATATCTTTTTCAAACATAATACTTTAATTTCGATTCACAGCAAATTTGAAACAAATATTTACTTTTAAAAATATGACTTTAAAAAAAAAAGTACATTAAAATTTTCAAACATTTTCATTCAAATATTTTTTATTTGTGATTAAATAATTATTTTTTAAATTGCTGAATCGAAATTAAAGTTAATAAATTTGTGAATCATTTACTGCAAGAATTTTGAAAATTGATCAAGAATATTTTGAGTCTTAGCAATTTAAAATGACCCCTCTTTTTTTCAAAAAAATTTAATTAAAAATTTTTAAAGAACTTTTGGAAAAAAATTGTGTTGTGATTTCGCTTATTAGTTAGATGGGTAATCAGTACAAAAAAAATCAAAATTCTAAATTAATTAATAAAAAAAAAATTCAATGTGTCCCGGACCCCCTTAACCTGTATAAAAAAGTTCGAATCAATACACATTAAAGATTCTGAGAAAATGTTCCTTAAAATTTGACCTTTTTAACATTACGGAGATAGTACTGCATTGTTCCCCTTAAGCTTTTTAATTATTTTAGATTTTCATTCCGACATTGGAATTCAATTGTTGCAAAATAAAATAACCTAATGAGTATACAGTAACTTTATTATTGAAAAATTAAACGCTTCTTTTCGAAAATGTCCGTTTCAATTATAAGCTTGAATAAAATTATATTTTCTTCCACACACACACACATCCAAGCTGCCTTCGGTCGTTGAAATACCTGTAAAAATGAAATACATATTTACAATTGAAGTTTGGTATAAAGTAAACTTCATAACTTCAACTTGATAGAAAAATTAGCATGAATATTTTCAAACGAAATTTCTAAAGTTCAAAAGATAACACCGAAAATTACTATTAAAAAGCTTGTTCTTCAACAAAGCATAGTCATGTTCTATTTGTTCTTTTTCATAGCCTTTTGCCTTTAGCAAATAGTGTCCGGTTTAATTCTTATAAAGATGCCCTGTTTGTCCTCTTTCGTTCTAAACTACATTAAAAATAAAAGATCATCTTCTTTGTTATTCTTACTTTCTTTTTTAAATCGAAAGGGACTCTAAAAGAATTATTTTATAGCTAACTAAAACCGGAATACCTTGAGAGACCTTTGTTTTGGTCCCTAAAGGGATTTTCAAGCTGTAATACCACCTCCTGGAAGACAAAAATTGCAACAAACTTATCATCCGGTAATTTCCTTAACGTAAGATTAGTCTTATTTACATTTTTAAAAATTTCTAATAATTTTTTAAGAGGGGAAGTTGAACATAGTTGAGAAAAAGAGAAGGAGTCAAAAGTACTTGTTCATACGTAGGGTTTGAATATTTACTGCAAAACACTGCCTTTAGAAAGTTAGAAATAGAAATTAGCTTAGAATACTTGCTGTATGGCTTTTTCTCAAGAACGGTAATCTCGTTATTTGTATGATCGTATAGACAACGAAAGCTTGTCATGTATCAGTTTAAAGTTAATTCAAGCTGACAATAATTATCCGTCGAAAGATGAAAAAAATAGCATTCCCAATCTCTTTGTCCCTAAGGAATTGGGAATGCTATTTTTTTATTATCTCTTGTTGGATAATTATTTAAAAGCGGTAGCCCGGTTGGAAAAACAGCAGATTAGCAACCGTAGGGTTGCAAGTTTAAGATTAGGTCCAGCCAAAGACAGTGTACATGAGGCAGACAGTACACGTTAAATCTGATATTGCGTCAAATGTCCTCATGTTGGCGTCGTGGTGAAATTTGGAGAGTGGGATGCCAGCTCAAGGATAACTGTATCTCTTCATTAATTTAATTAATTTTAACAGGGTCCGATGACTAGATACGGTTATAGATACTGAGGTAACTGTATCTATAACTGCATCTCATCATCGGACCTTGGTCAACAATTACGAGGTGTTGTTCTCGAATCTTTCCTTTTCGCATTGATCTCGAACCTTCACCAATAGTCCGTTGTGTTGCTCTAATGCGACGTTAATAAACTACCTACATATCTATAAACGTACTCCTAAGATAATGATCTCCCAGATAAAACATACTTATTTGCAGCAGGTGTGTTTGTTAACTATAGAGAATAAGTCAGAAATAGCTAACACTCAACATGTGATATTATAAAAATAATTTGCTTGGATAACTTGTTTTCAATGTACACTCATAATATCTTTCTTGTTCCAATCTCGTGATCACATAATCTCCTAGAAAACATAGCTCTAAGAAGAATCCAAGTACAGATTTTTTCAGACAGTATAACATATCCTCGGGATTAGAAGGACCATTAGAAGAGACTATTGTCATTATAACTATAACTTGAATAGTCAGTAGCGGGATCTACAACTCATAGATGATTCCGTTTCCTCTTTGACGTCAGGGGAAACAAGCTGATATGTTATTAAAACGTTTCGATAAGCTTAACGGTGATAGCTGGAAAATAACTGTATTTACTGACATGACATCTGGATATACTAGTCGTGTGTATTACCGACGATTTCACGATGCTTTCTATAAACCAGCGAAGCAATACACAAAATAAACATTAGAATAAGCTTTAAGAATAGAAGATCAATCACACATTTTCTTTAAGAGAATTCTAAAAATGTTCTATATGTGGTGCAGTGGAACAAGATCTGATCCAAAGTCCCTTCCGGTCACGGTAACAAGGTTGGAAGAGTAAGGGATTAGCAAATGGATTGTTGTTAATTCGAATCCAACGTGAAATCTGTCGTAGCTTCAAATGTCCTCACGTCGACGTAGTGTAGAAGTTTCGAGAAGTGGGATGTCACCTCAGCTGTTGATCTCATCATGTGACTATGGTTGGAATTAATTGACGAGGTGTTGTCCTCGGATCTTTACTTCGAGATGGATACCGGACTGTCAGCATTAACCCGTTGTATTGCTTCAGAGCGACGTTTTTAAAATTCCTACCAAAGTCCCATCCTCATCAAGGCAAACAAAGCACTTATTGGTGTAAACGAGGCAAAAAGGATTCAAGTAGGACAGAGTTACTGTGGCCTATTCTGGCTTTAGGTAGAAAAAGTGGCGACTGCTCTAAGGATCTTTTTATGTAATTGAGGTCAATAGGCTCACTTCGAATTGGAAAAATGGAGATTCACATTCCATTATTCCGCCAAGACGTTCACGAAAGTGATCGAACCTTTCTCCAGACACCTTTAGAAGGTAATTGTTATAAAGGAACTGGGCGTATTGTTTTTGACAATTAAGCTTACTTATGAGCCATTTCATTACCATGCGCTTCGTAATGCGTAGGAAACCACTGCAAAGTGACGTCTTTGTCTTTTAATTCAACAAGAAGCTGTCTGATGACCTCAATTATAAAAAAGTACAATATTGCCTGGTATATTCTAGTAAAGGTAGTGAAGGGAAAGCATGGAGATTTTCAAAAAACAAATAGGGCCATCATTCAAAGAGAGAGAACGTTATTTCTCTAAAAGAACTATATTGACAAAATGCTTGAAAAATATTTAAGAATTCAATTTTTCTGCTTCTCATATTCTCATGATAATTATTCAGATTGCTAATGAATCTGTACCATAAAAGGATGCATTCTCACTTATTCGTTTTACACTTGCGGCTAAAGCATTATATATTTAAAAAAACCTGTATAATTTTGTTTACTCGATTGCTAACAGTAGATTGCTAGAAGATAAAAAAGTGGTTGCCACCTTTAAAGTGACAATTTTAACTCGTAATTCAAATTTTTTTTTAATTAGACAGCCCACGTACAATTAAGGACAGTCAAGAGTTATCTCTTATTAAATGCATTGAAAATGCCTTTAATGAGTTTTGTCTAGAAAAATTAATTAAATTTATGATATATTGCGATCTGAGCTATAAAATATCCGTTAAGGCAAAGCGTTTGAGTCAACTAGCATTAGTGATTTATGAAGGCTATAAATTTTTACGATACCAATACAAAGTAGTTATCAGGCAGATATGACTATCCTTGAACTTGCTGTTGAAAACACTTATGAAAGATTACTCAATAAATATTTAAACATTAAGAAAAGGAACTTGAACACAGGAACTTAAAAAGACTAAATGTTTTCTATTTCGCATTGATTTAATATACCTCAGAAGTAATCCAATCAACTTTATTTTAATTCCCCCTGAAAAAAGCGTTTTCTGTAAAAATAATTCAACTCAAGTTGTGAAATTATTGCTTAAATTTAGTTTCGTCACTCATTCGATAAGTAAGTTAATGTTACTTGGTTAAGAGTTACTCTTTCCGCTTTTAATTAAAAATGTTCTTTTTCACTTCGTTCGATTTGTTGTTTTTAACTCGTATTAGCAAACTTAAAGAATACTTTCTTTTCAATTATTTAAAAGAGCAATTTCTAGTTGCTTCACTCTAGATTTGAAGTATTTTTTTGCAGAAAGAAATAATAATAACTAGTTCTTTTTTAAAATATCAAAGAAACTAATGTCAACAACTATAAAACAAATAGTTCCTCCAAAGTTTTATCAACGTTTTTCAAGACAGCAAACAATGCTGCATAAAGGGCCTGTGAAAGTGATTTTTACATATTGCTATAAGAAATTTCTAAAATTGTGACTCAATTGAATGCAATTTCTTTTGTACTATATCTATCACTTTCAATGAACTGAAAAAAATTTTACTTTGAATTTCAATAAACGTTTTTATGCCTTCTTTCGCCTAGTTGATTTTTGTTACTTGTTTTCTTCTTGTAAATGTTTCGGTTTTTTATGAATCGATTCATTTTATTTTACACTTTCGTTTCTCAATTTTTATGCCTTTCAACTTATCAATGCCTTCTTTACATCTCATTTCAATTATCTCTTTCTTAATTACACATCCCTATGAGATAAAAAAAATTCTTCAACACATTTCACTGAACATATTCTTTTCCTACCTCCGTGAATGTAATTTAATTTAATGACGAGTTCTTGAAGAGTGTAACTCAATTTGTCAGTAACTCAGCATTTTTGTTTGAAATTCGGTGCTACTAACCTACTTTAATTCCTTTTCGACCTGAGGCGTAGCGTTTTAAACTTGTAAAAGTATCTTCGCATGACAGTAACTCGAGAAATTAAATAGACACAGCATACTTGTTTTAACTTTCATCATTTACATGACCAGGCCTTTTAAGTTGTAACTAACTCACTGTTCACGCTGAGAGTTTGCTTTTTGCGTATTCACATTCTGTCAGATTTTAATGAAATACTTTAATTAACTTTTTTTGCAAATATTTTAATGAAATATATTCGTTTGTTTTGAAGATACTTCTGGAGACTATTTTTCCCACGTCCAAAAAGAATAAGAGTGTTTTTGCCCATTGCTTTAGCAACTTGCGAGTGCCGTTCAGATTGAATTCCTGTAACCTACTGCTTTTCTCTCGTCTTTGTCAGTAAAACGTTCTTTGTGTATGTAACTCCATTACCTGACGTGTTTTCTATCATTCGTTTGGCACAGGTTGGCTGAATATTGTCCATTACGCCATAAAACAGAACTAACCACAACTAACAATCACCTCAAAAAGCGTATATTAAGTTCAAACAAAGAAGGCACGCAAGAAATCATATTTGAATGATGGAAAATGAATCACAAATCTGACTTATATTCAAATAGAACAATTATATTTACATTCAGTTTTACAAAATTCCGTAATAAAATGTTGAATCGAGTTTTTTTTTTCTGAAATTATTTGTTTCCTGACTTGTTACAATCTACATCCTAAAGGTGCTCATCGAGTTGCCGGTGGCGCAGGTTCCATTCCTGCTAGGTGCACTCCTCCCTGGATGCATTTCTCTCTTCTGTGTTAGTAAAACTTTCATTGTGTGACTTGATACAGCATGTCTTGTGTCTGACCCTTGCGCCATAAAACGCCAATCAAAAGGTGCTATATATACATACATATTATCATGGATGAATAGACACAAATTTTACTGACTCTTCTTAAGAGCACATTCAATACACTCTACTTTTTGTAGGTCACACTGGTTTAATTATGGTTTTAACTGCCATTTAAGATTGGAAGTAATGCATCCAAGTTTCAACTTGTTAAGGGGTTAGAAACCTTTTAAATTTTCAAAAAAATTATTATGATCTAATTTTAATGCTCTGTTTCTTAGCAACGTTTTAAAACAAACCTATTGTAAAATTCACTATAGAACGGAAGTTATGGTTAAAAGAGTGAACCCCTTAATCAAACATTTAGAGCCAGCTCAAAAATGTCTATCAAATTTAGATAATGAAAGAATAGACATTGGCATATACGCTTTCTTCAGAGCACGAAAAGGCCTCGGAAGAGAAAAAGAAGAAAGCAAAAAGTTGTTGCTGAAAATTTTCTTCTGCAAGATAGAGAAACATATGCTGCTGGAGCATTTTAATAATAAAATAGTTTTTAAACGACGATATCTCAAAACTGTGATTTTAACACTTGCGCGCAAATTTCTCTGGAATGGTTGGTTAGAATTACATGAAAATTTAATTGATTATGTAAACCTTGTATATGTTTAAAATGACCAACTTTTTTGTCTATCCTGTTGAAAGTTTTTGAAATAAGATTAATTTTGTGTTAAAAAAAAAAATTCCATTTTTTTAATTAAAACATTTTTGTAAGAAATTTAAAAAAAAAATACAAGAGTTCGTCATTGTAATTATACTATATATTTTTAAGTAAATAAAAAAATCAGCTATGAATAATAATTATTTTGCCTAGAATACTGAGCGCAATTTACTATATAATATTCTAACAACAAAAACAATGCATTTCATTTTGGTCTAATTTAAATGTATTTAAGGGTTAAAAAAATTTTTTTTAAATAGTTTACAAAAGATAAAGGTATTTAAAATCTGCATACAATATTTCATTTATGTAAATAATTTATTCATGGAGATATTAAAATTCGAAATGTCATGATTTTTTGTGTGTGCATATTTTGACATTTAAAAGGTACCTACCCCTTAAGCTTGTTTAGCTTCATAATACGTTTTACCAAGTATGACCTACCGTTTTCGTAGACTTCATCTTTCATATTCCATTATTTTATACCTCTTAAACTGCATCAATTCTTCTGCATCATCCTATTTCAGCTACGTTTTAACTCTCCTGGTGGTTGAATCGACAAGGTATCTAGTTCCTATCAAAACTGACCTGAACTTGATGGGCGAGATACCTCGTCAATAGAAGAAAGCTGGTCACATCTTGATTTCGTCATCATCGAAACATCGGCGATACTTGGTGACGAGGAAGTCTCGTCATTTGCAAAATTAGACAAAATCTAGATGGGCGAGATAGCTCTTTATTAACAATATTATTCAAACCTAGATGGACGAGAAATCTCGTCAAAACCACATGGAGAATTAACTTTTTATAGAAGACGACACGTTCCAATAATTTACTGCTGCTTTTGATTAAAGCCTTATTTTATTTTATGTGTGTGCACTTCCAGGTTTTTAATCTATTTTTCAGTGTTAATTTGGTTGCATATTTGATAGTTTTAAAAATATGTTTCGAATTTTATTTGGTCTTTAGTTTGGCGCATCCTTTCCAATATCGAGCCTTGCTTAGTTCAACAACCATCCATCATTTACCGTCACAGCCTTCTGTGCTATCAACTTTCGAGTCGTAGGTGACGTGAGTTGTTAGGTTGGATTCCTCTAACGAGTGTATTTCTCTAATTTGCGTCAGAAGAACTTTTCTTGTGTTTATCTGTTAGTTTTCTGGTCGCATTCGGCGCAGCATGGCTAAATATTGCTCTTGCGCCATCAATCCCAAACAACCACTTAAGAACTCTCAATCTCAGTTAAACCTGCCTTCAAAGTTACAAAGTACTAGTTTAAAAACCCTTGACCTAAGATGGCTACGCTATTAAATAACACACATCAACTCGACTGAGGTCAACACTTCAAATTGTGGTAAATCACCGCCAACTCACTCCCAATTACGCTCATGTTTTTATTCAAATCCATTTCGGAACAAATTGCCATCGTGCACACGTGCTCGCCTTGAACGTGCCTAATCAGAGCCTTAATTCGAATTCAATTCCACTGGCATGTCGGGGACCGCCCAATTACACCGATGACTTCCCAATACGCAAAAAGAAATTACTCTTAATTACCCCGCAGGGACATGGAAGACTGAGCAATAATTACACGCATTTTCCTACCGGTAAACTCGTGCCTCGGGAAGCCCTCGGCTGATAAGGACACGAAGTACCGGTCCTGCGCAACAATCTGTCAATCAGGGCTTCTCCCGACTAAAATTGCGGATCTGGAGGAATTAAGTACTGGGTGTGACCGCTTTATACCTCTCAAGGTATCTGGGCATCAGTCTAAATTGACGTGTCCCTCTCATTTTTCGCAACTGGATTCTTCAAGCGCCGATTTATCACGGGGAATGAAATGACACTGGCCACTTGTGACTATGTGCGAGAGACCTGTTGCTGGTGTCGAGGTGACTCTGGAAGCAGGGGAAGATTGATGGTCGGTTCTGGGCTGGGAGTGTGATCGGCTCTGGGCAGTTTTCGGCTCCTGTTTCCTTGAACGGTTTCCGCGCCTCATTAATAGGAACCGGCGGGAGGCGATGGCGTTGGATGTGTGTCTGTCGCATTCTCGTAAATAGCGCGGCCAGACACTTTTCGCGTTTGATTGAATAAATATTCAGGTGGCCTTTTTGCGGGTTGGGGCCGTTTTTGAGGTTGCGCAGCTGACGGGATTGGTGTAGCAGCGTTGCCAGAATTTAGTACCATAAGGAAACCCGAAGTTTGAAACTCGTGTTTCTTACCCTCCTTGTGGTCTTCGTGACGATACATATCGGCATTGGCAATCCATTAGCATATCCTGATGGTCGAGATATCTCATCATTAGAAAAAAACTGACCAGATCATGATTTCGCCATAATAAAAAGAATCGGCAAGGGGTATGAAGATGCATGTGGGGAAAATAAACTGTCCCTTGCCCAAAACTGGTGACGTTTGGAACAGGTTTTGGCACAAGAGCCTGTCCAGTAAAGGTTAGTCTTGTCGCAAAGTTAAGCCACCAGGAAGGTTAAGAGTGGTTGCTAATCCTCCTGGTGGTTGTCTCTACGAGATATATCGTCATTAGCAGAGCTGGCCAGATCTTCAAGGTCGAGAAATCTCGTCATTAGAAGAAAACTGACCACATCTTGATTTTGCATAGTAAAAAATATCGGCAATATCTTGATGATGAGAGGTGATGTATCTAGAGGTATGTGTATCGAGTTGTATGTTGCGAGAAGAGGTATCTCTTGATAAAAAGATCTTGCCATTTGTAAAGTTGGTCTACCTAGATATAAGTCTCATTAGAGGGTTGAAACTAAATGCCACTCACAACGATTTCAACTTCAGGATACTAGTTGATGGTTAGATTTTCAACATTTGGAATCAAATCCTCAATGTCACAAAGTTCAATTGAAAGTCGCATTTTTTAAATGTAACAGTTTAATGGATGTTCGCGTTACAAAGATATTCTTAGGATCAAAGAAAAATCTATGACAGTTATGAAATCTGAAGACATATATACATCATCCATCATGGCTTCTTGCCAACGGAGAACAAAAAATTATTTAAGGGTGGTAGAGCAGCAACCTCTTGAGTGATTAATTTCTTTACCGAGACATTAAAGTTTAGAAGATTCGATTGTGAAATTTTCAAATTCATTAAGTATCTTCTAGGCTTTCATAATCCGTCTTGAATAATTAGTCTAAGAGCTGTTATTTCGTTAACACTTCTCGTGGCTGTCTCGTTTTAATATCTCGTCATTATAAAAAATGGTCAGATCTTCATGGAACAGATATCTACTCCATCAAGATCACGTCGTCTCTTGTGATTAAGAAAAAAAAGCTGACCTGATCTCTAACTCACCATTATCGAAAATGGATAATATCTTAATAACGAGATATCTCGCTTCAACCATGTATGCCATCATTAGCAAACCTGGCCAGATCTTGTTGGACGGTATATCTCGGATAATAGATCTTGGACTCGTCATCATCAAAAAATTGATTATATCTTAATGACGAGATATATCGCCGATATATTTCATCGTTAGCAAACCTGGCCAAACCTTGTTGGACGGTATATCTCTTCAGACGACAACACGGTTATTAGTAAAAAACTGACCATGTCTTGAATTCATCATCCTCAAAAAATGGGTAAAATCTTGAAGAGATATCTCGCCTCCTCAACGATGTATCTCATCATTAGCAAACCTGACCAGATCTTTTTGGACGCTATATCTCGTAAGACGAAAATACGATCAATAGAAAAAAAAATGACCAGATCTTGATCTTATCAGCATCATGAAATCGGCAGTATCTTGACACGATATCTCGCAATTAGAAAAATTGCTCACATTTTTACGGACGATATATCTTGTCGAAATAATTTGGAGGGGTAAAATGATGCAAATGTAACATCTGTATATATTTTTCAAAACAAGAAAATATGAAGTGAAAATAATAGCTGGAAAGTATAAAGGAAATAAAAGTAACAAAAATACGGTTCTCTTAAGTTCCGAATCGAAACGTACACCCATCATTGTATTCATCTGTATATCGCTAATTCTCTACTATCTCAATTGTATTATTTTTCAGACTGAGACAATTTAAAGAAACACCCTGCTTCAACTGCTGATAATGTTTTTATTCTCACGAACACAAAAAGCACCCCCGACATTCCATCGAACAATACGAAACTAGAACAAAACAAGATAGCAATCTGCAAGAACAAAACGTAATCGTAATGTATTTCGAATCAATAAACATCACCGACACAAAGGTTCACTTGAAACTGAAATGAAGCCACTTCTTACGAAACGCAAATCCCAACAAAAGAAACTAATTAATTAGTATCTCTCTAATCGAGTTCAAAGCGAGGATTCTTTTCCAAAATTTCTTTAGTCCGGTATCTGATACGAAGTTGGGGGGTGGCTGTTCGAGTTCAAGAAATAAAGCCGATTAGCATTTCCATGCATGGACGTAATTACATTTCTCACGTCATATTTCACTCGTTTATTATGGATAGATATGTTCGATGGCGTCTTCCACTGCGGCCATCAATTGGGACGGTAGCGCGCGTTACGCCTTATGCACTAATGGCCGCTGTAACAGACGAGGCTATTACCAAATTAATCGCTCGTCGCAGTTAAGTCGTTGCGGTGCCTGGTTAATAACAGAGTACGGACATCACTTAAACGGCCCAGTCGGACTTGGTGTTTGGCAAGGAAACAGAACTTATTGGCATTTAATGAACTCATTGGCATAAGGAGACGATGGTTTTCTCATGGCGTTTATTGAGATATATGCCACGGAATAGGCATGGAGGTTTCAATTAGAGATGGAATATATATTCTGGGGATCCGCCTTGTATGTTTGTTAAATTGAAGTAATGACGGTTGAAAAGAATTCGCGTTGTGTGACAGCAGGCATGCTATTAGTTATACGTCAACGAGCTGCAATTTTATTTCATTTGATGTCATTGAGGTTCAAGGATTCCTTCGTGGACGTGACAAGGATATATTTTAACAATCCTGGTGGTTGTCTAGACGATGAATCTCGTTTGTAAGAAAGCCCAGATCTTGATGGATGAGACATCTTGCCCCAAAAAATATTGTCCTGATCTGGATTTCGTTATCCAACAAATCGGCAATATCCTGAAGACAAGGTATCTCGGCGTTACCAAAATGGGTCAGATAGTTATGAACGAGATATCTCGTAGAAGTCACTCGAAGGGTTAAGAAAAAATCCCTTTCACGAGGGAAGATAGCTATTTACATGTTGAACAGGCGGCCGCGAAGCCCAGTTGGAAGAGTTTCTGCTCCTGGGGCCTGAGGATTAGAAACCTCAGGCCCCAGGAGCAGAAAGTACTTAGAACTGCGACGTGCGTCGCAGAACAATTTTTCTTTAATTATATCAAAATTTGAGCTGATTGTTTTTCAATCATAAGTTACGATGTTATGCAGTGCAAAGCGCGCTCCGTGACACGTTTTTTTTTTCTAGCTACGGAACAACCACCCTACACCGCCCAAATTACCACAAACACTTTATAAATAACACACACATACAGAACATCCACCCTACACAGCCTAAAATACCAAAAACACTTTATAAATACCACATCTTCTATGTCAATGACAAAATATTTAACTTCAAAAGTGATCGACAGAATTGCAGATTCTGAAAGTATACCTTGGTTTTAAATAAAGTGTTAATTCATTTTGATGTTTTATTATAAATATGTAATACATATTTAGCCGATAAGTGTGTTTTACGTCTGTTTTTCATTTCACTGCAGTTTTCAAAATTCAGACAAAATGCCTGCAAAACAAGTGCAATTGCTTGGAGATGTGTTGCAGAACACTGAATATAAATATGCACCTGGGCCTCAGGGTTAAGAGTACGAAACGAGGTCCAACCAAAGAGCGTTGTGTACGTGGAGTCTGGTGCACGGTAAATACATCGTGGCGATAAATGTCCTCACGTAAGCGTGGTGTACACATTTTGAGACTGGGGTGCCAGCTCGTGTGTGACCTCGTCATCTGACTGTGATTCAAAATTACATGGTGTTGAACTTGGATGCTTCCTTTCGGGTTTTATCTCGAATCGTCACCAATAGCCCGTTGTGTTGCTCCATTACGACGTTAATAAAAAAAACCTACCTACCTCTTCGATACAAAACCATCTGGATTATCAAGCGGTGTTCCATTCACAGCGGTGGACAATCACAGAGATTTCGTCAAGGTAATCGATAATTTTTAATTTACGTCGTACTAGAGCAACACGACGGGTTATTGACGACGGTCCGGGATCAATCCCTTATGAGAAAGATCCGAGGACAACACCTCATAATTTTGAACCACAGAGAGATTTCGTCAAGGAAAGTGCTGCATCCTTTATTATTTATTTATATCATAGTAGTTAAGTAGTAATAATTCGTATTATAATAGTTTTGCTTACGCAGAAACAATTGACAGGTGTGTCCTAAAATTTGGTATAAGAATAGAAGATAGTTAAAGTTCAAAAAAGACTTTTCATTAAAAAAGAGTGATAAAAGATGAAGCCATTTTAATGACTGATTGTCTCTTACGTGACAGTTGAAAGCTCCTTAACTGCATACAAAACCAATTTTACAGAACGGAAGGAAACGATCCTTAGACATTTTAGCTACAAGAAGAAAGTAGTCGCATCTAAAAGTTGGGCAAAGGTAAGACCATTTGACCCGAATAAAAAGTTTCAAACACGTTCGAGCACAAATACGAAACAAGATCATGCTGACAAGAATCCAATCTAGACTGGAAAGGATTTATAAAAAGTAATCCTTGGAAATTGGAGAACCAAAGTTAATGATTGTTTCACTTCGCTGCGACATTCCTGGTCTTATCACCAAAATTAATCTCATACCTTTTCGAGCGACAGTCGTTCTTTCACTGTCGTTGCAATCTTAGAATTCCTGTTCCCGTAGGTCATGATTTGAAACAATGTTCAAGACTGATTGGCGAAGTTAAAAAGTTTCAAATCCATCACTTGACTTATACGCTGAGTTTCATAACTATACGATGTAAGACGGTTTAAATACGTTAATTATGAATTAATATTTTTGTTAATTTGTAAGTAGACGTATGATTTTGTTTGATCATCTTGATCAATTTTCGTACTTTAGTGTTCTTGAAGGTTTTAGGACTGTAATAAAGATTTGTTTGGATTAATTGCTATATTTATTAATCCATTTTTATATAAATCATTTTATGAGCTAATAAATTCGTATTAAAATATAATTTAGATTCCATAATTCTATAAATCTGCATCACAATTCTTAACTGTTTGGGAAAATGTTTCCGTTGAAATATCGTGCAAATCTTACTACACAAAATGCTAGGTAATCCTGTGTTTCCGTGGCTATTACAGATTTGTTTGAAGGTATGACGTCACAAGTAGGCTGAGTTTCTACTTGTTTTGATTGGTTGTGTGATGTTACGAGCGAAACTAGATACGAAATATCAAAAATATTTATATTAGAAATCGCCATGGAAATAACATTGAGTATAAAAGGATTGCCATACGCAGCTCAATGTTTTACCAGTGTTGATCAAAAATAAAGATTTCCAATTATATTGTTTTACCAATATTGCTCAAAAAAACAACACACTGCGAAAGCAAGGCAAGTTGACAGATAGTGGTGACAAAGTTTATAGATAGCCAATGATCAACAAAAGTTGACAGATAGAGGTGAAGAAAAGTTTACACACACAGTCAGTGGTCACGTAACATCAGGTTTTTAAAAATATATATAAACTAGCCACTGCGTGGCTAGCACGGCGTTGCCCGTGCTGTACTTTGTAGGGTTAGGTGTGTCCATTGTGAACGTTTGTAAACCACCGGTGTTTGCTACGCATTCCCATTTGGTTTGCTTCGCAAACCAACACCACGGATAACGCCGTGATGGCCTCGTTATTGTGAAATTGGAAATGCGAAGAGATACAATTGGTGTGACGTGACAATTTCTTGGAGGGTGGGGTGCCAGCTGAGGTGTTATGTTATAATTTGACCGTGGTTGTACACGTATATTTGCCTTATTGGATAAAACTTCAACCCTAGTTAATAGGTAGTTGTAGTGCTTGAGAACGTTATTTAAAAATTACCCAATTTTCTCGGATACTTTATAAATTTTGTTATGCACCCGTCGTATGACGGCCATTTATCCTAGTAATTAATAAATTATTAATAATAAATTATTTTAAACGCATGTAAATGTGTCTATTATTAATTTGTTCCTTCAGAGAGTGTTAGTGTTAGTCGCCGTAGCTTAGTGGGATTGTCCACTAACAAATCTGCAAGTTTTAGGTGGCTAGCATACATCGATTTCTTCCTGGGTGTATTCCTCCCTTCTGTGTTAGTAAAGTATTCTAATGTGTTTTTTTTTATTTACTTGATAGTGTTTAACGCAACCTGACCAAATATGTTCCTTTTGACCATAAAACCCAATTCAATCAATCTTAAATGGCTGATTTTAGCTAATGTTAAGGACTTGCAAAATGTTTAGTTTAAAACAGAAGCCAAGAATATAGCACCTTGTACATTCAAGGTAGATAGTTGAATTTACGTCATACTGGAGCAATACAACGGGCAAGGCTACTGAATCCATCCCGAAGGGAAAGATCCGAGGTAAATAACTCGTCATTTTGAACCGCGGTCCGATGACGAGGTGAACGCCTGAGCTGGCACCCCACTCTCCAAACTTCCACAACACTCCAAGCCTTGGATATTCAAAAATTCATAACTATATATGTAATCTAAAAATAATTTTAATATTAACAATCTATAAACTCTTACTCTTTCCATAAAGCATAATTTTTTCTTTTCAAAGATTATGTAATATTCCTAAAGATCTGGTAATGCCTAAATCCCTCCTTTCCCCTGAAGACAGATCAAATTCCCTATCATACTTTGAACATCCTCTGTGTAAGGGCATTGAGCCATTGAGAGTCATTAGACACCCCAAATCCGTGACGTTATAAGGAATAACTGTTCCACCATCTCTTCTGAAAATCCCTATCTAAGTAACGAAGCACATCTGTAATCTCTCTCTTTTTCTGATTGTCGTCATATCTTTAAACATCTAATGACCTAGCTCACTTCCTGCTGGTAAAATTACCACCACGATGCCAGAATAAATTTTTATGTTTTAAAATGGCCTAATTTTCTGCGACCGACTTACTTTTGACCACCGACTACACTTTCAATACTATTGTTACTAAATTCCAGTATACTCCAGTATTCCCAATACTCCAGTTTGCTAAACGCATTACATCTATCTGATAATGGTATATGAATAAAATCAAGAAGACATCTATACCTTTACTTTAGCTCAAAGTATGCACTACCCTACAATAATGGACCGGAATTAAGCGGATTTGCATAAAATCCGACTACTTGTTTGGGGTGTTTTTCGTAGGTTTCTTTTCTGGGACATTTGCATGTTGTTCCTGGTCAATTGAACGCCAACGGCTACATGAACATTTTGGACAATCATGTTCTTCCTACGCTCTGGTAATTTTATGCAATGAACGAATGTTACAACCAGAACGACAACGCTCCATGTCACGTTGCAGCCTCTGTCAAACAATGGTATCAAGATATGGATGTAAAACGTCTTCCCTGGCCTGCTGAGAGTCCCGACCTAAACCCCATAGAATATTTATGGGACGAGTTAGAGCGATGCTTACTGACTATGGAACCACGGCCGAAACCTACAGCTGAGCTGGAGACATTCTTGCAGCAGGAATGGACACAAATACCCATAGCTGTGTATCAAAAACTTGTTAAAAGTATGCCCAGAAAGGTTGCTAATGTAATTGCAACACGCGTGGGGGGCCATCCCCCTATTAAAGCATGTATTCTTTCATTTTTCCATCACATCTTGCTTTCAGGTCCATTATTGTAGGGTAGTGTATATTTTAAATTCAATTGTATCTACCCTTCATGTATCTTTAGTCATGTCTAGATTACATACCTTACACATGCTTTGGCATTGCATCAGTTTGTATCATACGAATAATTCCCATTTCTAGATTAAGGATAAGGAAAGTAAAAGAGTAAGCAGACTCCGTTGATTATGTCTGATTGATCTGCATAACTTAATCGCTCGGATGCTCAATGAAATCCTTTGAGACATATTTAATCGCGTTATATAGTCCTTTGATCACACCAAATGTAATTAGAAAGTGTGCGCTTGTGTACGGTTGGCGTTATGCCGAAATTGGAATTCCCTGCGGAGTTTCAAATTATTCGATTCTATTCGTCAATTGCGCGAGTTTCTTCATCATAATGTCTACGTAATGGCATCGGTGAGTATATCGCGTCGTTATTTTTATAGTTTTACGTTTGGGAAACTTTCATATTTTGGGAGGGAAAAGGAGGATTAGATCTGATATTAGTTCGAAAATAATTATACGTGTTCTAAAACTAAGACTTTTTTTGAGTATAAGATGAAACCGCGTGTGTTAATTTCTTTTTTGGTTGTTTCTTCTCTTGCTTCATGCTGACTCATCTCCATCAATAACATTCTCAGTCTTTTATTTATATATTACATGTCTCAGAATATAGTCATAGTATACATGTAAGATTCATGTTGCTCTGTTTGGTGAGATCTATATTAAATACTTCGAATCTTACAGTACATCGACATTGACTTTGTATCAACAGCTTCTATATACAGTTGAGCTATATTTTAAAAGAGTTCAGTCATTATCTGCAGCAGTCGTCTCTGCTCGGAAAAAATGCGTCAGCTCTCAATGGCGCCCAGGGGAAAAGGGGTCTTTTCCATTAGCGTTCTGAGGGGTCTTTTAACCTTTGGCGCTCTGAGAGGGTGCTGCTGGCGTGGTTCCTACATATATACATCTGACTACAGTAGAACAATTATCTGAACTCCAGTTATCCGGATTCGCTTGGAGAAAAAAAAATGAAATCAGAAAAATCCGCATTTTAAAAGTTTTTTATATATGAAGGTTAAAAAACCAAGAGGACGAAGTGGCAGTTTAGGACATAAGAAACATCATAGTGAAAATTCCTGGATGTTCCGAATTCAGTGCTGAGAACGTAGGCGAGTGGCTGGTGTGTGATACCATGGATTCCAAATTCTCAGTGACAATGAACTCATTCAAAGTGTGAGAGAAGAACTTATTGATGACAAAGACATTGCTACTCAAACAGACGCGGGACCGTCAGCGTTTGAGTGCCTTGACACATCACTAAAATGGATGGATCGGCAGCCTGAGTGCGAACAGCTACACGCCTCAAGCGTGCAAGACTTGGCTGCACGAAAACGAATAAACACAGCCAAAACTAACTTTGACTGATATGTTCAAGCAATGATACATTTTAAAACAGTAGGTACGAACAAAATTGGTTTAATAGTCATAAAAATTACATAATATTACATTCTAAAGCAAAATTTTTTCACTAACAAATAACCTTTTCATTGTAAATTATCCAATTATTCGGATATTCGATAATCCGGATGGTGCCTGATCCTAATTGATCTTGATAATTGGAGTTCTACTGTACTTTTTTATTATATGTCTCACAGAATATAGTCAAATTCAGTATATACATAAATAAGAATGGAGTTTTTGTTTGTAGATTGAATATTTTAGACCCATTACAAGTTTTCTATCTGTTTTGGATCCTTCTGATGCCAAATCCGCCTCTTGCACTTTTAGTGTCTGTTTGTCTGCATGTATGTGCCCTATAAAGATACACGCAAAATTACCATGCCCAGATAAAAATTGTGAGAACAAAAAAAATCTGAGTTCAATCTATGCCTAATAGTAGGGAAAAAGTGTTTTGTGTGGCCAGCTTTCTCAGACGAGACTTACTCTTCGTTCCACTTCACAACAAGCTTGTAATAAGATGAGGCATTAAGATATTGCTATTTTCTTTTCATATTGACTAGATCAAGATGTGGTTGTAATGACGAGAAATCTCATTGCATCCAGATCCGTTCGCGACAACCACTAGGAGGGTTAAAAACCTCCTTCTCCTGTCTCCCTAGTGGTTAATACTGAACATACTTCAACATTCAAACCCTTCGGATTCAAGCAGACCCCGCTGACGCTGGCTTCCGTAAGACCCTGGCAAGATCCCGACCCTCTGGGCACTCGAGTTTCTGCCCTCTGCTCTTCAACCTGAAGCATGAGTCAACACGTCCGTCGCCAGCATGTCCGTGCCCATCCTTCTTCTCGCCGTGCCTCCCGCATTCAGGACAGAAACACATAAAACGCAGCGAGAAGGAAGCACAACACAAAAAAAAACCCACCTCGTGGGAGGTTTTGCGCGCGTGCTACGTTCAGGTTCTTTATTTTCTTCTGGTTTCCATTTTTTTTCTTTGAATGGGAATTAATTCCTCTGCCAGGAGGGGTGTGGACTTCCGCAGTGACTCGGGCATCTAGTTGTCCGTCACGGATTCAAGGTGGATGGTTGGCAAGATTCATATCCCGCCCTTTTGTTTCTGTTTAATGGGCACTCAAATAAGAAGCACGCTGTGGTCAGGGATGACGCGTCCTTGTTGAAGAGTTCGCCACTAATTGATCCACTTGCGCAATATTCCTCAATAGGTCTTAGGTTAATGCGGATGTAGTACCTGTTCATCAACGATGCTTGGAGCTGTAAGACGAAGGTAGGTGGGTAATTAAAGTCGCACAGGAGCAACAAAGCCGGCTATTGGCGACCGTCCGGGATCCATCACGAAGGGAAATATCCATGGACAACACCTCGTCCTTTGGAACCACTGTCAGATTGCAAGATTATGAGCTGGTAATACTTCCACACCACTCGCCAACGTGAGGCCACGATAGATTGAACGTACATCAGCCCCCATAAACACGACGGTTTATGGTTGGACCGAGTTTCCAGCTAGCAACCCTCCGTTGTTAATTTATTACAGACATTCAAAACGGATGATATTGGTCGAATTTTCAAAGCTTGAAATGCTACAGACTCAAGCTATACATGAATTGCGTGAATTGGAATTTTGAATATATTCTGCAATGGCTTTAGTGGGTATGT
The DNA here is from genome assembly GCA_947359465.1 of Metellina segmentata. Taxonomy (NCBI): domain Eukaryota; kingdom Metazoa; phylum Arthropoda; class Arachnida; order Araneae; family Tetragnathidae; genus Metellina; species Metellina segmentata. Next base: position 115,539,266 of record OX375875.1, on the reverse strand, counting down.
TAGCCTTGAAACATTTCTTATTTCTACCCATGAAAATTTGCTTTCTGAAAGCATCGAATGATAAGAATTAGTTTCGTCAAACGTCTCTTTTCCAATGGAAACTCAAACTTAAGGCATACCGTCGATCTTGGGATATATTTTTATGTTTTTAGTAACGTAACGCTTAATTGCATTGACCCTCAAATTATTTCTTTTGCGTATAGATGGTTTGATTCAGTTTTTTGTGTTTGTCTATCCTATTCACCTACTAGGTGTATGAATAAATCATCGGTCTCTTCTCGACATAAATTGTAGCAAAGAATACCACAGCAGGACAAACCAAATCATGACATGATAGTAGATATTCTGGTGAATACAGATACTTGAAAAGTATTCTTGAGCTGTGAAAAATAGAGTTATTTATTAAGTTGCAGTTTAGTAGCTGACGAGCCACAAAAAAACTACAAGAGGTCCAGTACTTTTTCTAAACTCATTTTTGATTACTGTAATTGCTTGATTAAGTATTATTTCCAACATGTGTGTCTTATATGCCAGTAACTTACAGGATTTTTAGATCTTCAGCTTCAAAATTTCTTTGTTAACTCCTCGGTAAATAATTCTAATTTTAAATTCAGCATAATCAACAAACAGTATATCATTCCCTAGAAGTAAATAGCCCACATAGGTAGGTACATAATTAAAGTCGCACTGGAGTAACACGACGGGCTATTGGCGACGGTTTCGTATAAATCCCGAAGGTAAAGATTCAAGGACAAAGTATGGAAATTTAGAGCCACGGTAAGATAATGAGAACATCTGTGAGCTGACAATCCACTCTCCAAATTTTCACACACGTCAACGTGAGGACGTTTGAGGCCACGACCGATTTAACATGCACCACCCCGTGTAGTTTACAACGGTATTTGAGTGGACCTAGTTTTGAACTCGCAACCCTTCGATTGCTTCTCCAACTAGTCAACCACGGCCCACAAGCCCACATACGCTAAATGGGCAAAAGTATTTAGACACTGCAGAGATTCGGAGGATGACCCATCTTAGTGTAGGGTTGTTTTTCCTGGTTAGGATTCAGCCCATTGCTTGATGTACCTGGTAGGGATGCGACATCGATAGCAAAACATCGATGTTCTTTAACATCGATGTTTTTAAAATTCAGTGTATTTAAACTTTTTCCCCCATTTCTTAAAATTGGTTTAACAACTTGTGAGGCTACATCGACAGCAAAACATCGATGTTGATAATACATCGCCCCCAAACCATCGATGTTTTTAAAATTCAGTGTATTTAAACTTGTTTCCCCATTTCTTAAAACTGGTTTACCAACTATTGATGCGACATCGACAGCAAAACATCGATGTTGAAAATTAAAACATCGATGGTGATAATACATCGCCCCCAAACCATCGATGTTTTTAAAATTCAGTGTATTTAAACTTTTTCCCCCATTTCTTAAAATTGGTTTAGCAACTTGTGAGGCTACATCGACAGCAAAACATCGATGTTGATAATACATCGCCCCCAAACCATCGATGTTTTTAAAATTCAGTGTATTTAAACTTGTTTCCCCATTTCTTAAAACTGGTTTACCAACTATTGATGCGACATCGACAGCAAAACATCGATGTTGAAAATTAAAACATCGATGTTGATAATACATCGCCCCCAAACCATCGATGTTTTTAAAATTCAGTGTATTTAAACTTGTTTCCCCATTTCTTAAAACTGGTTTACCAACTATTGATGCGACATCGACAGCAAAACATCGATGTTGAAAATTAAAACATCGATGTTGATAATACAACGCCCCCAAACCATCGATGTTTTTAAAATTCAGTGTATTTAAACTTGTTTCCCCATTTCTTAAAACTGGTTTAGCAACTAGTGATGCGACATCGGCTCCAATACATCGATGTTTTTTTCTAAAAGATCAATGTTTAGAAAACATCGACATCGATGTCGAATCCCCACTTTAAAGACCCTTCATCCTTGGTCACTTTGGTCTAAAAGTATGTTCAATTTGCTGATTATGAAAATTATGCTACTTGGTTATTTTTAAAATTTTTACAACAGTATTTTTTTTATTTAAAAATAAAACATCGACAACGTAAAAACATCGACAAATATAAGCATCGATGTTATCAAAACATCGACACCAATACATCAATGTTAAATACATCGATGTTTTTTTTAAACATCGATGTTTTGAAAACATCGACATCGATGTCGCATCCCTAGTACCTGGTACCATGAACGCTGACGTTGTATCTCGTTCTACGGCGATGATGGTTGTTTCTTCTAACAGGATCGAGCTCCATGTCATTCTGCAAAATGTATGCTGGAGTGGTTTCCTGAAAATGAGGTAAATTTGCTTAACTGGCCTGTTTTCAATCTGATCGAGCACTTGTGGGACAGACTGGAGCGACAAGTACCACACCGCCAAGCACGCCCATCTTCACAACAATCTCTTCTCTCAGCCTTGCAAGAGGCATGGCGAGCTATTCCTGCCCAGGCTTAGAGAACTTGTGGAAATTATGCCTCGACGTATTGCAGCTGTAATACAAGCAAAAGGAGGGCCTATCCGTTACTAAATAGAATAATGAAGCACTCTTTCTGAAAAACATGCAAGTGTTCAAATACTTTAGTCAAAAGTGTGTATATTTAAGTTCTAAATAGTTTGGATAACGTTTTAAATTAACCTAATGAGTAATCAGTATTTGATTCATGTTAAATATACGTATTTTTTTGCAAAGATTACAGGTTTAGATTAACGTAATGTCAAAAGAAAATAAATATATAAAACTATAATAACAAATTCAAGCTTCGTAATAGATTTTTTTTTAAATAGTTACGCAAGAGCATTGAAAAAGAATTATTCACGATGTTGTTAAACCAAAATGCTGGATATGAAAGGATTTTTTTATATTTTAAGACCCTCCCCGGGTCCGGTCGCAAGAGGCTCAGAGCACCTTTTATGACCCGGGGGGGGGCCTTCATTGAAACATTCCACATTTATTAAAAATCAATTATTTACACAATTATTACACAAAAGGAACAAATGCGGTCAATATTAGAAAAAAAATACATGATAAAACGAAGAGAGTTTAAAAAGTTAAAAGGTTTTAAAAAGTTAAAAGGTTTTAAAAAGTTAAAATAGGTCTGAACATAGTTCCAGTCTCTTACATCAAACCCAGGCCGGAGGGGCACGAGAAGATCACAGGACCACCAGACTCCCCACGTGTAGCGTGATTGGAGATAACCCCACTGAAGATTGTAAATCTCTCTATATTAAAAAAAAGTTGCCGCCGCCGCAGGATTGAAATATGTGTTGTTTGGCTCGATTCCTAGACGATTTCCCGAGAAAGTATGGATCAGAAAAATATGAAATTAACATAGTTTGTTCTTCATCGTGTTCCCTGGATAATTGTAAAGATCTTTTTTCCGATGCGGTTATTAGTTTAAAGTTTATTAAGTGTCAAAGTTGAAAAAGCGAAATTTCTTCCGCGAGTGAGCAAAACACATAAAAATTTTCAGCCGTGAGTTTTTTTTTAAAGAGTACCTCTCAACGTAAATTTTTGCAGCTCGTCGAGTTTTTTAGAAATTTCAATTTGGTTCTTGATAACATTTTTTTGAAATTCGGGAAAAATCGGGACATTTTCGTTTTTTTTTTTAAACTGTCACATATTTGAAGTCCTTGCTGTGACGTCATGAACCGGAAATTGTAATCAGGATTATACGATTTTTAAGATAGTTTCGCTGTCCAGGAGATTCACTCTACGAAAGGAATGTTGGTTTGCGAAGCAAACCAAATGGGATATGTGAATGGAGTGTTGGTTTCCAAAGCAAATCAAATGGGATTGCGTAGCTATCCCCTGGTGTTAGCGAGCGTAAACGAGCAGGGGGCGGAGCCCCCTAGTAAATATAAATAAATAAACAAATATTCGCAACCGAGACACAGGACACCAGCACAACAGTAAAACCAACAGGGAAAGATAAACTATTAGAGGGAAAATACCAGACAGTGGTCCAAAAGGAACAGCGAGAATGCCAACCACAATAAAGAGAAGTGAACAAAAAATAAACGAGAAATAATCTAAAAAATATATATTAAAATTTAAGGCTAAAATTTAAGGCTATGGACCTAGACATAGTCCCAGGCCCTACATAATATAATCAGAGAGCAAAGCATCCCTAAACAGAGGGGGGGGGGTGCGTTGCCACCTCTGCGGTCGCCAGCACATGTTGTATCAGTCTGCATAGACTCTAGGACTGCTAAGGACCCTGTTCAGCCACTCGGGTTTATTTGAGTCCTTAGGCCGGGTAATGTGAAAGTCCCTTGTGTGCGCGGGCAGCCGAAGAGGTAATGGTCGGCGTTACCCAAACCGCCGCACAGACAAAGTTCATCTCTAAGTACAAATCTGCAAAGATATGCAGTAAACGGGCCATGGCCCTTCAAGAAGAAGATAAAACGAAGCCCCTTTCCGAGTCCCTATGATGCTCCTGCCATTTATTTACAGTAAATTCTTTCAGCTTAAGTTTAACAATACTAGCAGGAGCGGGGACATAGTCCCTCACCAATGACGGAGGCAAGTTTGGCATAATGGTCGGCGAGTTCGTTTCCGGCTGTGCCTTGATGGGCCCGGACCCAGCTCATACCAAAATTTTTAGTGATATGGGCAATTGTAGATTTAATGTTAAAAAGAAATGAAGATTTATTTTTTGAAAATTTCAAGGCCTGAATTGAGCTACGGCTATTACTATAAATATTAATTCTGACCCTATTTGCTATTGCCCAGAGGATTGCTTGAAATATTGCGGACAACGCAGCCTCAAAGACAGAGTTGTCCCCGTCTAAATAAAAGACGAATACAAAAAGATTCGTTGAAATTCCTCATAAAACATTAAATTTTTCATTTTAAAAGTAAGCTAAAATATAGTAAAAAGATTAGTAGACTGTTCTCAAATAATCCGCCATGAATGCATTTAAAAGATCTTTTGAATTCCGCATCTTCAGATGTTTAATTCCGTGGAATTCTATCATGAGATACGTATATAGTTTAAATCATTTATCTTCAATTACATACTTGCCGATTCTAATAAATTTTTCGAAGAAAAGAGGAGGAGAAAGGTCTATACCAGGGATGCAAACTACGGCCCGCGGGCCAACTCCGACCCGCCGGAAGGTTTTGTCCGGCCCGCGGATAGAATTTTAATTTGCCGGTCCGACGGATATTAAAAGAAAATAAGATTTATATATTATATATCCATCTCCTTTTCTACTTTGTTTAAATATTATTTTTTTCTTCCTTTTTTTCAAAGGACTAATGATCTTTCTACTTTCTCTATTTTTGTTCTACAAAACATAAATCGACGGAAATAACAAGCACAGATAGCTTTCAATCGGTAAAGTGTTAAAACCGGAAGTTCTTTGTTAGTTATAGCTGTAGACTGGCGCAAACAAGCGTTATCTCTTTCTCGGGGAGCAGACATATGGGAATCCAATATAGGTGAATTGGACCTCACATGTGGCAGACTGCGCATTTTAAGCTCCAGCCAGCGTCTTCTTCTTTTGGCGCGAGTTTTAATATTATTGATTGCGTATGGAAAGATTGCGGACATATAGCATCATTGTGAATAGTGGTGAAAGTATTAAAAGTATAGCGTAGCTAGTGCTTGTTTGGGTTATTCGTAAAATATTTCAACCCGAAAATGGCTACTAAAAAACGTAAAGTTGATTCAGAGTGCCGTGCTTTTAATGATGAATGGCCCTGGAAATATTTTTTACAGTTGTTAAAGATAAACCAGTGTGTCTCATCTGCAATGAAGCTGTAGCAGTCTTCAAAGAATATAACATTTCCCGTCTCTCATTTCACATCTAAGCATAAGAATTCCAATTACGAAGCAATGTCCGAATATGAAAGAAAACAAAATGTAGAAAGTCTTTGTAAAAAGTTATCAGGCCGACAAAATTTTTTCAAGAAGGTAAACACTTTCCAAAAAGCAGCTACACATACAAGTTACATTGTAGCATACACTATTGCTAAAAATAAAAAAAGCTCTCAGTGATGGGAGTTCGTTAAACAATGCATGATCGAAGTTTGTGATGTTTTGTGTCCAGAAAAGAAAAATAATTTTGAAACTGTAAGTTTATCTCGAAAAACGGTGCCTTCTAGAATCGAAGCCATCGATAAAAATTTGACATCACAATTAGAGTCAAAGATTGGTCAGTTTAAATTTTGCTCCATAGCTATGGATGAAAGCACTGATATAAATGATACTGCTCAATTAGTATTATTTATACATCTCACTTCGAACTTCAATGTAAGGAACTTTTAAAAATGAAATCGCAATTTCATTCATCTTATTAACATATTTAAATTGTAATACTTGTATATTGTTTTTAAAATTTTAGAAAAATTCATCTTGGCCCGACAAACTTTTTTTTTTCGATTTTTGGCCCGCGACCGAAAAAGTTTGCCCATCCCTGATCTATACCATCATAGAGTGATATAAATTCTTAGAACCATTTTAACAAACTTGTTGAACAAAAAATAGCATTTGCTAAAATTTAAAAACTTTCTCATAAATTAACAAGCATATAGTGATTTACTTAAATTTTTCTACGTCCTACCTGTCGAAAATTTTAATGATTTTCCTTAACTATGCGTCATGAAATGTTTCCAAGAATTCTGAGATGATTAAGTAAGCCGAAAAGTTCATTTAATTTTCCTCGTATATTTTGATTTACTTAAAGCGGGATGAGTTCGTATCTTTCGAGTTCGGTTCAAAGAAAAAAAATTTTTTTTTCTCAATGCATTCAACTCTTATAAGTTTATTAAATTTTAAACACGCTTTTTGAGCAACTAATGAACGTCAAATAAAGAGAGAAGTGTAATAAAGCTGTGACTTATTCAGTTTGATATTCAAGTAAACAGGTCATAAAGGAAGTAATGCATTTTTTTTATTTAAATAGGAATTCAGTGAAAATTGCAGAACCTCGTTGCTTTAAAAAGGTTTTTCATTACCTGTGCACACAATACGTGTGCTTTTCAGTCTTACCATATAATCTCCTGGATCTAAGGATTAGGTTACCCAATATTTTTTCCTTTTTAGACACAAGCAAAGAACGTTTTCACATAATTATCTATCATTCATTTACGATAGATAGAGCTTAAGTAGTCAATAAAGTTACCTAGGGCTCACCATTAAATTTTGCATAATCTCATCCATACTAGTTTGAGTTTAATTAAAAATTACAATTTTTTTGAGTTACTAGTCCCTTCCTCCATGTGAAGATTTTTTGGAGAAGCAAATATATTATTTCAACTTTTTCAAATGGAAATCTTTTTTAACTTCAAATGGAATGGAAATGAATTCCGGAACGGTTTATTGAAGTTTTATGACGCAAATGCCATATTTGGTCATGCTGCACGAAACACGACACACACAACTACAAGTAATGGACATACACACAAACTTATAAAGTTTTAATTGTATTAAATTAATTAATTAATAATAATCATATTATATTATATTAATTAATAATTAAATTATATTATGATAGTTACTAATATTATATTAATTAATTAAATTATATTACATTAATTAATAATATTTTATTTAATAATTATTAATTTAAATTATGTTAATGTGCATTAATTAATTATATGAAATAATCAATACTTAAATTATAGTAAATTATATTAATTATAATAACTAATTATATTAATTACTTATATTAATAAATAATTAAACTTCATTAAATTACATTACGTTATATTAAATTATATTAAATTACAATAAATTATATTAAATTATGTTATATAATTATAGTAAATAATTAATAAATTAATTAATAATTATTTAATATAAAATTCTTTTTTAAAAGCTACTTCTCCCCAAGGACTTTCTTCGCTGTATTGGACGGCAAGACAGCGTATGGCCGAAAGGCCTTGAGCTCGGCGTAGGATAAAAAAAAATAATGTTTTAATGTCACAAAAGAGAGTAATACACCTCGCAAATTTCTAGCGCAGTGCGAAGATCCGCTGAGCTGCGACAACCCCAGTTCTGGAAGGGCAAAAACGAATTATTAGTACGGTATAGAATTGACTGATGTCTCAAATTGAAATACACAGTCCAGTCACATTAATGTGACCACCACCTACTGTCGACGTCAACGTGAAATAACCAATCACAAGAGGCAGGTGGCAGCACATTGTAGTGGAGTGTATATAAAGGATGTCCTAGGGCAGGGATGGGCAAACTACGGCCCGCGGGCCAATTCCGGCCCACCGGAAGGTTTTTATCCGGCATGCGGATATAATTTTAATTTTCCGGACCGACGGAAATTAAAAGAAAATATGATTTATATATTATATATCCATCTCCTTTTCTACTTAGTTTAAATATTACATTTTTTCTTCCTTTTTTCAAAGGACTGATGATCTTTTTATTTTCTCATTTTTGTTCTACAAAACATAAATCGACGGAAATAGCAAGCAATGACAGCTTTCAATCGGTAAAGTGTTAAAAGCGGAAGTTCTTTGTTAGTTATAGCTGTAGACTTTGGCGCCAACAAGCATTATCTCTTTCTCGGGGAGCAGAAATATGGGAATCCAATATAGGTGAATTAGACCTCACATGTGGCAGACTGCGCATTTTAAGCTCCAGCCAGCGTCTTTTTCTTTTGGCGCGAGTTTTAATATTATTAATTGCGTACGGAAAGATTGCAGACATATAGCATCATTGTGAATAGTGGTGAAAGTGTATATAGCGTAGCTAGTGCTTGTTTGGGTTATTCGTAAAATATTTCAACCCGAAAATGGCTACTAAAAAACGTAAAGGTGATTCAGAGTGCCGAGAGAGTTTAATGATGAATGGACCTGAAAATATTTTTTTACAGTTGTTAAAGATAAACCAGTGTGTCTCATCTGCAATGAAGCTGTAGCAGTCTTCATTTCCCGTCTCTCATTTCACATCTGAGCATAAGAATTCCAATTACGAAGTAATGTCCGAATATGAACGAAGACAAAATGTAGAAAATCTGTAAAAAATTATCAGGCCAACAAAAATTTTTCAAGAAGGTAAACACTATCCAAGAAGCAGCTACACATGCAAGTTACATTGTAGCATACAATATTGCTAAAAATAATACAGCTCTCAGTGATGGGGTGTTCGTTAAACAATGTATGCTCCAAGTTTGTGATGTTTTGTGTCCAGACAAGAAAAATAATTTTGATACTGTAAGCTTATCTCGAAAAACGGTGAATTCTAGAATCGAAGCTTGAATTAATTGAGTTGCAATCTAATAATAATCTCAAGCAGTTGTTTCTAAATATCCCAAAGTTAGAATTTTACAAATCATTATCGAAAGTAAATTTCCCAAATTTAATATCTCATTCCCAGAAAATCAGTGCTATGTTTGCTTCATCTTATATATGTGAACAAGTGTTTTCAACTATGAACCTTAGAAAGAATTATTTCAGAAGTAGACTGACAGATGAGCATTTAGCCTCGTTCATTAGAATCAGTACATCTCACTTCGAACCTCAATATAAGGAACTTTTAAAAATGAAATCGCAATTTCTTTCATCTCATTAACATATTTAAAATGTAATACTTGTATATTGTTTTTAAAATTTTAGAAAAATTTACCTTGGCCCGCCAAACTTTTTTTTTTCGATTTTTGGCCCGCGACCGAAAAAGTTTGCCCATCCCTGTCCTAGGGCATCGGAAAACATTTCAATCGTTGTCGTAATGCAGAAACGTAGCGATATATCCGACGTCCAAAAGGGCATGATTATTAGCTTTCGGGCCAAGGGTGGAAGTATTTCGGAAACGGCTAATTTTGTGAACTGTTCGCGTGCCGCCGTGGTAAAACTATACCGTGCATGGCAAAATGGCACTTTTTCCAAAATCAGCGGCGTGGCACATGTGGTGCACCTCGGGCTATAGATGACAGAGGCGAACGAAGGCTACGGAGATGCGTTCAGGCGAATAGACGTGCAACTGTTGAGCAACTGACCGCCTAGATGAACCAAGGGGCTACCAAGAGTGTATCCTCAAGAACGGTTCAGCGAAGTTTCTGTGCATGGGCCTCCGCAGCAGACGCCTGGTTAATGCACCTATGCTGACTGTTGTTCATCGGCGACGAAAGCTGGAATTTGAACGCCAGTACCGTAACTGGACGTCCACAGAGTGGCGACAGGTGGCTTTTTCCGATGAATCACGTTTTATGCTCCATCGGACAGATGGACGTTGGCGTATACGGCGTGAAACGTCTTAAAGTAAATACCTTGCAACAATTGCCGGAAGGATCCAGGCTGGAGGAGGGAGTATTATGGTTTGGGGAATGTTTTCCTGGCATTCACTGGGTGCACTCATCATCAGAAACCAAATTGACTCTCTTCCTGCACGTCTCGCAGCGGTCCGCTCTGCCAAAGGTGGTTATTCTGGCTTTTGACAGGTGGTCACATTAATGTGACTGGACTGTGTATATCGTGAAAATTGTGCTTTGAAGAATTTTAGGGGTCGCGGTAGCTCGGTTGGCAGAGTAACGGACATCTCTATGGTTACTCTTTACAAACATAACTTCTGGTAAAAACCGTTTGCAACCGGAGGGTTGCGAGTTCGGATCCAATCAAAACCGTCGTGTGCAAAGGGAGCTAGTGCAACTTAAATATATCGTGGCCTCCTCAAATGTCCACACGTTGACGTGGTGTGCAAGTTTCGATAGTGGGGCGCCAGCTGAAGTGTGACCTCGTCATCTGACCGTGATTCAAAGTGACGAGGTGTTGTCTTGGGATCCTTGCTACCGAACGGTCGTCAATAGCCCGTTGATTTGCTCCAATGGGACGTAACTAATAATATATATCTACCTACCAAGTACCGACGCGATATCATCCCTCATAATCAGACCAATTTTGCTAATGACGAGATATATCGTCCATTAAAATCTAACCAATTTTGTTATTTGCGAGATAACTCGCCATCACGATATTGCGGATTATTTTTTATGATGACGAGGGGCCACGATATCTTGTCTATCAAGATCTGTCCAGTTATGTTAATGATTAGATTACCTCTTGGAGACAACCACTGGTAAAGGAATAGAATATTCTAATATTTTCAAACGAAAATTGTTGTGGAAGGGTTGTTTGGATTTTATGACACAGGCTCCATATTTGGCTATTCTGCTCCAAACGCAACACGAAGTAATGGACACACACAAATAAAGGACACATGTCGATTATTTTTTACGTAGTAGAATTATCGGCCCCATGGATTGTGGGCGTACTCAGACGGAAGTTTCAATGGAACTTTGAATCGCCCAAAGTGTCATCTATAGGCTTTGGCAACGATTCCAAAATGATTTAAATGTCAGTAGACGTTACAGTACAGGTCTCTCCCGAGTTACAACGCCGAATGACGACTGGTATTTGGCAGTAACTGCAAAAAGAAGCAGACGGAGCACAGCATCCGACCTTCTCGTCAGCTTTCTTCAGCCACGGGTACGACGGTATCAAGGCAAATCGTTTACAGGCGTTTGGGGCATGTTGGTCTATATGCTCGCAGGTCTGTCAGATGTGTTCCGCTCACGGCAACTTACTGTCGCCAGCGGTTAGTCTGGAGTAGAGAACATGCAATGTGTATATCGTCACAGTGGGCTTGTGTGATGTTTTCCAACTAGTCCAGGTTTAGCTTTCAGTCTAATTCACGGTGGACGTTCATATGGAGAACGCCAGGTACCCGCTACCACCAAGACAACATCATTCAACGACACCGTTACGGTGGTGCAGGTTTTCTAATCTAGGGCAGAATTTTACTGGGCTCCAGAACAGATCTACATGTTCCAATCGGAACCATGGGAAGCCAAATTTATCGGGACATCATTCTGGAACAACATATACGTATGTTTAGAGGTGCCATGGGCAAAGAATTTGTGTTTATGGATGACAACACCCGTCCTCACCGTGCAAACATTGTAAACGAAACCTTGAATCTGAGGATATCACCCGTATAGAATGGCCAGCATTCTCACCTGAATTGAATCCGATAGAGAATGTGTGGGACCTGCTTGGCCGACGAGTTGAAGCCCGTCAACCATACATGCGTACCGGAACTTCGGACAGCGTTGCTTGCTGAGTGGAGTGATCTTTCCCAAGATCAGCTCGATAATTTGATCCTCAGCATGAATAGGCGTTGTACGGACTATATTTCATCGTCTGGGAGACATACAATGTATTATATCTCCCAGTATTGGTATCATCATACCAACCATATCATGTTAAGTTTCCGTAAGGTCGATATTTTTTATAATTGCTCCAGAGTGAGCAAAAATCGTAGTTTTTGTGAATGGTATCATACATACACCATCTTTTTTGTTCTTTACCTTTTGTTTAATAAATGGGCTTTATGAATAAGTCACGTTTATTTTGTTTCTGAACCTTTATTTGCCAAAGCTGGCATTATCCTTAATTTATGGACATGGCGTAATTAACATCTACAGCAACACAGCGGACTATTGACGACGGTCCGGGATCAATCCCTTTAGGGAAAGATCCGAGGACAGTACCACGTTATTTTGAAACACGGTCAGATGACGAGGCAACACCTGAGCTGGCACCCCACTCTCCATACTTCCACTCCAACTCAACGTGAGGAGTTTGGGCCTCGACAGATTTAAGGCGCACCTGCCGCCTCTACACCATACGCTCACAAATATCATTGCACTAACCCGGATTCGAACCGGGAACCCGACCGGTTGGTCGGCCACTTTGGAAGGAATCGAAGCTATGCCACCTGCAACTAGCAAGTTGTTAACGCAGTGAGAAACCCCCGCTGAGTCACGACGATACTTATTCTACTTGAGTGTAAGATAAATGGTTTGTACGGTATCGTATGAATTCAAGTGTCAAATTGAAATGTATCGTGAAAAACGAATCACTTTTGAAATAGTTTAAAAATGCACAAAGTTGACTTTGGCGTTTGTGGGCCCTATTGTATAACTTTAAACGCATCAAGGTAAAAAGTTGGGGGCGTCGTGACTCAATTGTTATGTCCACTGCGCTAGCAACCTTCGAGTTGTAGGCGGCACAGATTCCATTCCTGTCTGTTGCTTTCCTCTCTGGGTGTATTTCTCTCTTCTGATCAGTAAAACTTGCATTTTGTGTCTGCATTACTTGAGGTTGTGCGTCATATCTGCAGCTGCATGGCCATTGCGCCATTAAACCGCAAAACCAACAAACCAGATCAAAAATTGGTTCTTTGGATGTTAAGGCAGTCTTGGTCAATTGACGTTGATCTAAAAATGGTTTATTAGATCGAGTTTATAAAATTCATTCTATTTCTCCTAAGTTTACTAAAATATTTCTGATATATCGTAACTCAGTTGGTAGAGTAGCGGATTAGAGCAACTGGAGGGTTGCGAGTTCGAAACTCGATCCAACTAAAGACCGTCCTCTACGTGATGGCTGATACACGGCATATCTGTCGTGGCCTCAAATTTCCTCGCGTTGGTGAGGTGTGGAAGTTTGGACACTGGTGTATCAGGTCAGGTGTTGACTCTAAGATCTTTTTCTTTGGGATGTATCCCGAACCATCACTTATAGCTCATCGTGTTGCTTCTAGTGCAACGTAAATCTAACTACCTACTGCCGATACTTACCTTAAGGTTTATTATTTTATCTCTAATGTTCCCCATACTTTATCGCTGACTTTATTACCATATTTGTTTGTCTCTATTTGCCATGTTGTTACTAACACCGTTCTCTAACTTACTTATTCCAAATATGGCCCTTGCGCCATAAAACACCCAAAACCAACCAACTAACCTTTACTTATTCCATTGTACACCCTTTAACAAAAAAAAATTGACGCACAGAGAAGGAGTTATCCCGAAGTTGTGTCGGTTCGATAAACTTAGAACTGCGCTGACTGGGGACGTGCATAGTCTATAGAGACGAGTCCCGTTTCCGACTGTGTCCCGAAGACATCTGGCGTATCTGGAGACGTCCAGGGCAGCGTGGGGATCCTGCCCTTACTATCGTACGCCACACATGCTCACAACAGGGCGTTATGGTCTGGAGTGCTATCTTCTTTCATAGCCGGACCCCTTTGGTAGTCATTTCTGGCACACTTGCAGCACAGCGGTACGTTGACTGCATTCTACGACGGGTTGTGTTACCGTTCCTGTGACGACACCCCGGAATTACTTTTTAACAAGATAAATGCCCGGCCGCACAAGGCGCGTGTTGCTATGAATTCTTTTCATGCATTTCCAGCACTTCCTTGGCCAGCTAGGTCTCCTGATCTCTCTCCCATAGAGCAAATTTGGGATGGTATATGAAGGCGATTGCAACCATCCCGGAATGTTGACCATTTAGCCCCATGCTTGGAAACAATTTGGCAAGAAATTCCGCATTACACCATCCGGGAACTTTTTCAGTCCATGCCACGCCGGGTGACAGCTTGTATCCAGGCTAGAGGTGGACCAGCGCTTTATTGACTTCCTATCTTAGTAACGGTCAAACTCTGAAATAAATTATTCAACTGTTCTGAAAGTTTGATTATTTGTTTTTCTATTTATATTCTTTACATCTACCAATTTTTATCGCAATCGAACAGCTCCTTCTTGTTGTGTCGATTTTTTTTGTTGTAGAGTGTATTTAAACTCCCTGCTGACAAACTTTCTAGAGTATATCTTCTTTAGACGTGTACGGTGTTTACGATCCCTAGGTACTAATGATCTGTTCTTTTCCCATGGGGCTTAGTGCCACTAGTAAACATGGGGGGTCGAGACCCCAGAATTCCCAAGCGATCTTTATCTTCTTTCTCCTCTCCCTCCTTTCTTTTCACAATTTTTCGACATTGTCTTATGTTTGGCCAAATAATGCCCTTGTGCCATAAAAACTCTAAATCAACATTAACAAGCTTTAATGCTGTTTACCTTCGAACTGAAAATATATTTTTCACTCCTCTAACTCCCTATTTTTTGTCTTTCTCATTTTAAACTCTGGTGCTTTTAAATAATAATGAGTTTTATTTTTTAGCCCCCAATGCAAAATTTCTCTTAAACGACAGGTGGTAGTTTATTTTTTATCCATTTTAACCCTTCGATGGGTTTGTACTCATAATTCCACCAAGCAACCTCCAGTCTTCCCCGCATGACTTCTAAATATTTTTTGAGCTTCGTGACAAATAAAATCTTTTCAAAGGATTATAATTCTAATCAAAGAAACTACAGAATTTTTCTGAATTATTAGATTATAGGGAACAGAGCAATAAAATCTTTCAAATGATTCTATTCCAAGGAAAGAACAAATGTATAATCTTCCCAGAGGATTATATTATAAGGAGAAGAACACTATAATATTTCCATGTTACCATAAGAATCTTAATCTTTCCATAATCCATAATCTTTCCATTGGAACAATAGAATCTTTACAAACGATTCTATTATATAAAGAAGAACAATAAATATCGCAAAAAATTGTATTTTAAGGAAGACACCAGTAGAAATTTTTCCATAGGAATTTTTTCTGAGAAAAGAACCAATAGAATCGTTCCAAATAATTAGATTCTAACGAACCAATTGAATATTTCCAAAGGTTGAAACAATCCGTGGATTCTTTCATCCAATAGATGTGGTTATTTAATGTTTAACCTCGCCCCTGGTGGTTGTTTCGACGAGGTATATCCATCATTAGCAAAAGTTAGCAGGTATATATATATATATATATATATATATATATACCATTGAAAATTTAAATGTGGTTTTTTTAGAACAATTTTTACAAATTTCGTTTAGTTGACTAAGTAAGTGAAGCGGTTAAGTAAAGCGTGAGCTTAGTTAGTGAAGATGAAAGAGGATCAGGCATTGCAAATGTAGCACACATCTACATCTGTAATTGAATTTTGGAAACTCGTCCCAAAATCAAAATATCCACACTTAAATAAAGCATAAAGAAGGCAATAATCATTAAAGAAAGCTACTTGCCGTCTAATTTCAATTTTTGGTACATATTGCTGTGAATATTTGTACTACACAACGAAGTTCGTGAAGTCAAAATATCGTTCAGAGTTGACCAATCATCATCTCGCAGAATTTCTTCGGATGACGTTAACAAATTTTACACCAAATTTCAAAGATTTGACCAAAGTTCTTCGTTGAATGTTATACCTTTTATTAATACATTTTATTATATTTTATTTTTATCATTAAAATTTTGAAAAATTATTTTCATTTTCTTTCTTTTAATTATATTTTCTTACACGTGTTCTTTACATAGTACTAAAGACTTGCGTAGAATATGTAACCATATTTATTAAATTTCGATTTCTATATTTAGTAGTTTTGACCTGTCCTGGACTATGGAGGACCTAGACTTCTGGCCACAGCATCTGATTGATGTGGCGACAAAGTGGATAGGGTCCAAAACAAAGCCCTCAGACTTATTAATTCCTCTGCCTGCTCCACGCTCTTATTACTGCACTAGAAATTCAAACTGGTTTGGAACCTATGAAAGTTAGAAGAGAGAAACAACTTCTTAAACAATTTGAAAAATGTAAAAGACTTCCCTTCAGCACTGACGGGAATTAATACCGGCTATAAAAAGACCTCAAACACATCAATCATTCTTTTCTAAATCCGAGGACCTATTGAATAAATTCTATATTAAAAATGATACTCCCCAGCCTTTCTGCCTTAAGGGGAGTTTCCCTTCCACATTCAGTTTTCCACCTTCAAACCTTACAATTAATTTTTAAGAGAAAATATACTATGCACTTCCTGCTGTTCTCCATGCTCATGTCCTGGAAACCATTACAAATAGATATCCAAAGGATACCTGGCTTCATATATATACCGATGATTCTGCCCAGGAGGACTGTACAGTGTACAGCCGGATCCGGTTGTTATTGTGCGAGGCTTTTTGAGTGTTCATGTGCTGTGTGTGGCTTGAATGCTACGAACTTTGATGCTGAAATTGAGGCCATGAACAAGCGACATCTTATTTATCCGACTTAAATACTTCCTACAGACACGTTGTTTTTCTTGTTGATTCACAGTCAGCGATTTTCGTCCTCTGCTCTTTCCACAATAGCGATGATTCGGCACGTGTAGATGAGGCAAAAGAAACCATTTACGAACTCAACTGTGCTGGTTGGACGGTTCTCTTCCAATGGATACCCAGCCATTGCGACATTCCTGGTAATGAGAAGGCAGACTCGTTGGCTAAACATGGTTGCAACCTTCCACCGCCTCTTATTTCCTTGCCATACAACCAGGCATTTTCCATCATTGTAAGATCAACTGGGAGATACATACGCAAAACTCAAGAGACTAATGCTAAGGGTAACATCTGGGAAAGCCTACTATGTAATCCGATCCCAATGGATCTTCCATAGACGGATCTTTGCGGCCAACTTCAGAATTTTAAACGGACATGACTATCTACAAGGACTTCTCCACCAGATTGGTGTGAGAGACATTCCTGACTGTACTCTGTGTTCCACTGGAGAGACTATGAATTTTAGCCACTTGACAGTTTGTGCAACTTTGTTCAACTCACATGTTAATGTTCTACCTCTTGACAACTATATTTCAAAGGCTAGTTTCTATTGGGCTGCAAGAAGAGAAATGGTATATGCTACCCATTCCTCAACGTAATTTTAAAAAATATATATTTAGTACTATGTAACTATGGTGTGGCTCTTTATAATACATTCTATAACAAAAAAAAATCGAAGCACCAAGAAGGTGTTGCTCGATTGCGATTAAAATCAGAGGACATGAAGAACATACATAGAAAAAAAACAATTAAATTGCAGAACAATTGATTTATTTATTTCAAAGTTTGACAGTTACAAAGGCAGTCAATAAGGCCATGGTCCACCTCTGGCCTGGATGCAAGCTGTCACCCGGCGTGACATAGACTAAAATCGTTTCCGGACTGCGTTCAGCGGAACTTCTTGGAGGATTGTCTCCAACTTTCGGGCTAATGGTCAACATTCCGGGATGTTTGCAATTGTCTTCCCATAACGTCCTAAATGTGCTCTATGGGAGAGAGATCGGGAGACCTAGCTGGCCAAGAAAGTGTTGGCAAAGCTTGAAGACAATTCATAACAACACGTGCCGTGTGCGGCAGGGCATTTATCTTGTTAAAAAGTCAGTCCGGGGTGTCGCCAAAGGAACGGTGACACAACCGATAGTAGAATATCGTCTACGTTCCGCTGTACTGTAAGTTTGCCAGAATTGACTACCATAGGGGTCCGGCTATCAATGGAAATGGCACCCCAGACCACAATACCCTGTCGTGGGCATGTATGGAGTGCGATAGTTTTTTTTCCCAATGGCAAGGCAGTACAATTGCGAAGACAAATACAAATACAATACAATACAAAGTACAGAGTTGACCGAGGTGATTTTAGCCTTATACAAGGCCAGAAGTGATGGTCACTTGTGAAGGTGGACCATCATTGTCATTAACAAAGGACATGGAGTGCGATAGTAAGGGCAGGTTCCTCACGCTGCTCTGGACATCTCCATAAATGTCTTTGGTTGTCGTCAGGACACACATAGAAACGTGACTCGTCACTAAAGACTCGTCTGTAGTCAGCGCCTTTCCAAGTTGATCGAGCCCGGATCCACTGAAATTCTACACTTTCTTGGTGCGTCGATTATTTTGTTATAGAGTATATATAAAAAACCACGGAAAGCGGCTTCCATTAACCTCATATGTGCCCACCCCTGATATTTATCCTGATGGAAATATATCTCGTCAGTAGCAAAATTGGTCAGCTCTTGATGGAAAAGATATCTCGTCAAAACCAATTGGAAGGTTAAGTGAATTGTGAGGTAAAAGCAACATTACACTTCTTGGAAATCCCTCGACACTTCTAGCTCAGGTGTTGCCACGTCATCTGACCGTGGCTCAAAATTACGCGGTGTTGTCCTCTGGAAAATACCTTTCCCTTTGGGAATGATCCCGGTCCGTCGTCAATAGCGCGTCGTGTTTCTCTAGTACGACGTTAATTGAAAATACCATACCATACTCTCTACCCTTTTAAGGTTAAGAAAAACACGAGGTGTGTTTTACTCAAACACTATTCGGATTAAAAATCTTCGTTGTATAATTTAACTAGTCCAATATGAATGTGTGTATCCTTAGTAAATGTAATGAAAAAACGTTTTCTCATTCGAAATGTGTATACAAGAAAAAGTCATTATGTATATATACATTTTTTTTAGTTGAATTCTGACTTTTTTTCTATGTTGTACTGTGTTACATAAAAACCTTTTTATGCTAACTTTTATGAAAACCATAATGAAACAAGCAATTTTAAATAAAAAACGAATGTTTTAATACAGAAACATACGAACTTCAATGTTTTTGCTGATAGGATGATCAATGGTACAATAGAGAAAATATTAAACATGACAATTTTTATTTCTTCTGGACTAAGATAAACATGAAAGTTTTTGGAAGCAATCGAAGCACGACTTCTTTTCATCACTCCGGTCACAAGAAAACAAACAATGAAATATTTTTCGAAATGACGATTAAAAAAACTCTTCTCATACAAAAAAAACTTAAGGGTGAAACAATTTCGTCGGAGCTAGGAAGGTTACTTATTGTTTACTTAAATTTTTTTCGTTCATTATGGACGGTTTTTCATATTCCTTTTTTTTTCAAGGCTGTTGTAAAATTAACTGCTTATTTTACAGTTCTTTGCGTCTCAGTCACTACCTCTCTTTCATCACTGAGATATTTTGAGCGCAGCACGTAAATTAAAAATATACCAAGGTTTCTTGAAAATAAATTCTCAGTGTGGGTCTGAAAATCTAATACTCGTATCATTAGAAAGTATTGCAGAAAATAAAAAATTCCCAGTACACTCTAGCCTGTTTTTGTGCGGTGGGATAGGGACCGCATAAAAAAAATCTTCCAAAACTTCACAAGTAGCTATAAAAAATATTTTTCGCAACACATTTAAAAAGTAATTTTTTTATGCGGTGCATTAAAAAAAAGTAAGTACATTTCCTAAGGTTTTGAGTTATTTTCTACGTGAGACTTTTTTTATGCGGCCGTTGCTCTAGTACGACGTTAATTTTAGTTAACGTCGTGCTAGAGCAACACAACGAGCTATTGACGTCGGTCCGGGATCAATCCCTTAAGGAATGATCCGATGACAACACCTCGTAATTTTGAACCACGGTCAGATGACGAAGCAACACCTGAGCTGACACCCCACTCTAAAAACTTCCACACCAACGCAACCTTTCGGCCACAATAGATTTAAGGTACACCAGCCGCCTCTACACCATGCGCTTACAAACATCCATTCCGGACCCGGATTCGAACCAGGAACCTTTCGATCTGGAGGCTAATGCCTTAACCACTAAACCAGTTGGTCGGCTTCTTCCGGCCGAATAGCCCGGTTGGAAGAGTTACTGATTGGCAGCTCGAGGGTAATGAGTTCGAATCCCACCAAAGACCGGCGTGTACAGAGGTTTCACGTTAAATGTCCTTACGTTTACGTTTTAAGAAGTTTGGAAAGTGAGGTGCCAGCTCAGATGTGACCTCGTCATCTAACCATAGTTCAAAATTACGTGGCGCTTTCCTCTGATTATTCCCTTTGGGTTATTCTCCTCGTATTATTCCCATTGCCAGTGGCCCGTTATGTTGCCTCAGTACGACGTTAATTTTAATACCCCTACCTACCCAAAGTTTCTTCAAGAAACAATGGTAAATTTTAATTAACGTCATTCTAGAGCAACAAACACAACAGGCTATTGATGACGGTCCGGGATCAACCCTCTGAGGGTAAGATCCGAGGACACCACCACGTAATTTTGAACCACGGTCATATGACGAGGCAACACCGGAGCTGGCACCCCACTCTGAAAACTTCCACACCAACCCAACGTGATCTTCAACAAAGAAAACAAATTCTTCTAACCGTAATTTGGAAATTTTTAATTAACAACACAACGGGCAAACTTCCAACCATAAAACAGGCATAAAACATATGTCCCAGTGTGTATGATCACTGCGCTAGCAATTTGTGAGTTGTTGGCTGTGCAGGTTCGATTCTCCCCTGGGTGCATTTCTCTCTTCTGTATCAGTAAAACGCTCCTTGGGTGTGCATGTCTATCCCTTGAATTTGTCTTTGCTGTGGCGGTGAATGGGCAAATATTGTCATTGCGCCATAAAACCCAACCTACCTTAAAACGAGCCTTTTACCCATAAAAATGAACGCTCCCTACATTCTTCCCTGTTACCCAATGGGTGGGCACCCCTTCCCGTTAGATCGTGACGTGCAAAATGGACTACTCCTATTTTATACACAGGTTTTTTTTTCCTATCCTTCCTAACCCCCAGACTCTGAAACCTGTCATCCCGACTCGAAAATTGACCTTTTTCAACTGCATTCCGATCACACTCTTAACACCGACACCGCCCTGTCTTCCCCTCCCTCGTCCCCCCCTAGAACCCATCCGGGTACCTCAGGTCTCAATCTTGTCCCCGTGGAACTCAACTGTGTAACTGTTCTCTTCCTGATATTTGATAACCGAAAGAAAACAAAACGACTGGTTCTGGCGTCATTGTGTGTTTTTTCAGTGAAGAATTGTGAATCCTGGGGTGCATTTATTTGCTGTAATCGCCATTCATATTTTAACCCACCCAGTGCTTTTGATCAGATATATCGTTAATAAAGACCTGACCAATTTTGTTAATGACTACATATCTCGAAAACGGGATATATTTTAGTGGAGAATTATGACTCTCTTGTTGCATTTATTTGCTTTAGGCTAAACCTCCACTTTCTATTTCTAGTCGCGCGATTTTTCAGCTTCAAAAATAAAGCTCATTGTTTTAAATACAAATTTCGACTTTAATGAACGTAAAAGTAAGCTAAACATGTATACACTGGAAAGTAGAAGAAGGAGGGGGGATTTGATTCAGCTTTTCAAGTTAGTAAAACAAGGGAACACAGAGGGCTTAAATTTCAATAGGGATAACAGAACAAGGGGCCATGGGTATAAATTGAATAAGGCACATTTTGATCGGGATTTAAGGAAAAACTACTACTTTAATAGGGTAATAGACAATTGGAACGCGTTGCCAGAAAATATAGTTAATGCAAAGGGAGTGTACGAATTTAAGATACAATCGGATAGTCAGTGGGAATTGGTGAATTCATAAACAAAGGACCGGCCTTGTTGGGCTTGAGCCTGTAGCTGGTCGTCAACATTTGTATTTGTATTTGTAAGTGCGAGACACACACTTGCGACTAAACAATCGCAGCGATTATAAAGTTGTAACCAGTCCTATTTTCCCTGCGACAGGGCTATCGCTTTACCGAATAAATCACATAGACAGGCATGGACGTGCATCCACTTGCCATAATTTAGTCGCTCGTTTTCCAAAGTCAGCTTTCCGTTACAATAAATTATGTGTTTTTATTCCCCTAATTCAAGTTTCTATCTTTGCGATCGTTAAAGATAGTAAAAATTTCAACGGATTTCAAATCTGTGGAAAATTTTACACCAAGTCGATACCTTAAAAGTGATTTTCTTTAAATAAATAATTAATAAATTATAATAATTAATTATAAATAAATAAATAAATAAATAAGTATTAATAAATAAATAAGTATTAATAAATAAATAATTATTATTAAATAAGTAATTATGAATTAATAATTAATTATTAAAAATTAAATAATGAGTATTAATTAATTAATTATTAATAAATAATTACTTATTAATAAATAATTAATTAATTATCAAATGGATCTTTTATGGATGGATTTAATTATGGATCAAATGGTAAATAAGTAAATAATAAATATGTTTTTGGTATCGATCTGGCTTAGAATTGTACGCTGATTTGAAATAGGTTGTAATTTTTACGCCATATTCAACGATCGCAAAGATAGAAACTTGAATTAGGGGAATAAAAAACATAATTTAATCTAATTCCGCGATTTATTTATTGCAGTATGTGCACCTTGTAGATGTTCTGTGACAGCAATGTTTTGGTCGTTGCGACTAGAAATCGCAAGTGGAGGCCTAGCCTAAATCTCCATTTTATATTTTAACCCTCCAAGTAGTTTTAACATGATGGATTTGACCAATTTTGCTAATGACAGAGCATCGCGTAATATGGATATTGCCCATTTTTTATGATCGCGAGTTCGATGGATGATTATTTTTTCTAAAGACTGTGTTCTCTAACTGATATTTGACAACAGAAAGAAAACAACGGAAGGTTCTGTCGTCATTGGATGCTTTTTCAGTAGAGAATTAAGACACGGTGCATTTTACTGTGATCTTCATTTCATATTATCTCCTCCATGTGTTTTTGACACTATACCTCGTCAATAAATCCCTGACCAATTTCGCTTAAAGACTAGATATGTAGTCATAAGGATATAGTCGTCATTAGAATATTTTTTATTGGAGAATTAAGGCTCTTGGTGAATTTATATATTGTGAAATCCATCTTATATTTTAACCGTTTAAGTGGTTTCGACGAGATATCTCGTCAATAAGGATCTGACCGATTTAGCTGATGACTAGATATATTGTCATCGTAATATTACCGGGTTCTTTTATGACGGCGAGATTAAGATCTGGTCTGCTTCTTTCTGAGGTATCTCATCCATCAATATCTGGTCAGTTTTGCTAATAATGAGATACTTCGTCGAGACAACTATCAGTTCTATTAATGGGAGGCAGTACTTTTAAGAGCTGAAGTTTCAGTGATAAGAAAGTTCAAAATTCTGAATAAAATAATATTTTTAGTGACAAGATTAAGATCTGGTCTGCTTCTAACCGAGGTATCTCATTCATCAGTATCTGGTTAGTTTTGCTCATAACGAGGTACATCGTCGAGACAATCATCAGTTCGATTAATGGGAGGCAGTACTTTTAAGAGCTGAAGTTTGAGTGATAAGAAAGTTCAAAATTCTGAATAAAATAATTTTTTCTAATTCTTTATAATTTTAAAGCTTTTATAATAGGAATGTAACATTTAAAAAAGAAATCACTTTAAAGAGATTAAATCATTTATACCTTCGTTTATGATGAAAATACAGGTCCAACCTAGCCACCTAACCTCGTTAACTCGAGGCTTCCCAATTCTAATTCTAAACGAAAAACTCTCCACTGAAATTCACATTATCTTCAAAGAATCTATTCCAGCAGCGGGCGTGTGAAAAGGCTTTGATCACTTTTACGTTGATCCATTTGCCGAAATGACCCAGTGTTTTGACAACAATAAAATAATAGAACGATCCGATGGTGTAGTCGACAGTATACAATTGAAGAAATTGGACTTCTGTTTTTCTAGCTTACGGTTTTCTGTAATTTTCAAGACCGTGGTACTTTGGAAACACAACAATAAAGAACTTGGAACGCGGAGTTTTTGTTCCATTGTGATGGAACCGAAACTTTGGGAGTGAAAGAAAAATAATAAAGTTGGGAAGGATATTAGAGCAAGAAGTTAGTTGGGGATGAGAAATACGCCCAAGATTTTCTTATCTATGCGTTGAAATAAAAAATTTGAATCAGCAATAAATTTTTTAATACAAATTCCTATTTGTGCTCAAAGTTTCTTAAAATTTAGAAGTTATCATAAATTTTGATTTTAAAACTCAATGCATGGCATTATATAATAACTATTTTAATGTTTACACAATTCTTTTACAATATGTAAGTTCAAGTATGGTTACAATATGTACAGTCACCGAAAGAAACCAAAGCACCTCCTTTTTTCCGAGCAGTATTCATACTTAAGCACATTAAAAGGTATCACTTGATAGGGAATACTGTTCTCTACAAATTCAAATCCAAACCAATTGTATTTAGGGACGTCTTCATATCAATTTTTGCACAAAAAAAAATTCTAACGGAAACCTAGTATGGATATCATAATCAGATTGTGCATTGTTAAGTTAATCAAGATATGAAATTTCTGACTTTACTATCTTTATATCTGGAGATATTTAATACTAAAGTTTTTGTCAATTTCAGGGATCATATCCACATAGATAGTCGCTATTCGTACATCGAGATTAATTGTAGTTACCACTTCCAGAATATCAAATTTCAACACTATTTCAAACGTACTTTTCAGCGATCACAGATTCAGTATATTTATTATGCAAGTGCATACATTATTATATTTACTGTCAAAGTGCAAACGATCCTAGAATTATTATCCGAGGTTTGTCAGTTGTTTTTTAAACTGTTGATTGTCCCTAAAATTGCAATAATGAGGAAAATTTAATGTAGCGCAAAATCTAACTATCGGAATGAGCTGAAATTTTGCCATGGCCATATTAGAAGTTCTTCGAAATCAAAATGTATAAGTAATACGGTTCTAATTCATAATTTTCCCAACATTTATATAATATTTATTATTGCATGCTAAAAATTATTTTTTAAATAAAAATCTTCGGTTGTTTATCAGTAACATGGTACGAAATATCAGCGCTATAGAAATATTATTTAGGAATATGTTCATAAAAGTCTAAGAAATTGATTTACAATAGGAGCTCCTGTCTCTCTGTACTCATAACTTCGAAACGGTAAGATCTAATGACCAGAAATTATGACAAGAAAAATTTTGATATCAATTCGAAACTATGTGTCGAAATAGAGGATTCCAGTTAGAAATGATGCTGATGCTCAATTTAATATGAAGATGACCTCTAATGCAAATTGTCTTGAATTTTATTTTTTGGAATTAGGTATTTTTAATTAACGTCGCATTGAAGCAATACAACGGGCAATTGACGACAGTCCGGGATGAATCCCCCAAGGGAAAGATTCGAGGACACCACCACGTAAATTTGAGTCATGGTTAGATGACGAGGTAACATATGAAGTAGCACCCCATTCTACAAACTTCTACACCACGCCAACGTGAGAACATTTGAGGCCACGGCAGATTTAACGTGAACCAGACACCTTTATACACGACAGTATTTGGATGGATTCGAACTCTGAATTTATACAACACGTTAGTTGCTGTCAAATGCCATATTTGAATTTTTATAACTATTAAAATTATTCGAATGAAGAGGGTCATTCTGTTTTTTCTCCGCGACTATAAATACATGTATCGATCCCGGACGTTTTACGTAGTGTTGTCCTCGGATCTTTCCCCTAGGGGATTAATCCCAGACCGTTGTCAATAACCCGTCGTGTTGCTCCCGTGCGACGTAAATTAAACTACCTACCTACTCTCAACTCATTTTTTATCAGTAATATACACTACCCTACAATAATGGATCGGACAGCAAGATGTGAGGGTATAAGGGAAATAATACATGCTTTAATAGGGGGATGGTCCCCCACGTGCTGCAATTACACTAGTAACCCTTCTAGGCATACTTAAAACATGGTTTTGATACACAACTATTGGTATTTGAATCCATTCCTGCTGCAAAAATGTCGCCAGCTGAGCTGCAGATTTCGGACGTGGTTCCCTGGTCCGTAAGCGACGCTCTAACTCGTCCCACAAATGTTCTATGGGGTTTAGTTCGGGACTCTGAGCAGGCCAGGGAAGGCGTTTTACAACCATATCTGAATACCACTGCCTGACAGTGGCTGCAACATAACATGGAGCGTTGTCGTCCTGGAAGTACTATTCGTCCATTCCATAAAATTGCCATAGAGTAGCAAGAACCGGATTTTCCAAAAGGTTCATGTAGGTGTCGGCGTTCAATTGACCAGAAACAACATCCAAAAGTCACAGGCTATACCACGAAAAACACCTCCGAACAAGTAGTCGGATTTTATGCAAATCCGCTGACGTCCGGTCCATTATTGCAGGGTAGTGTATGTCATATATTAACCACCTGATGGTTGGTTGTCTTGACGGTATATCATCATTATCAAAACTGACCAGATCTTGATGGACGATAGTGGGGTGCCAGCTCAGGTGTTGACTTCGGTATCTAACCGTAGTTCAAAATGACGAGATGTTGTGCTCGGATCTTTCCTTTTGGGATCAATCCCGGATAGTAACCAATAGCCCGTTCTTTTGCTGTAATGTGACTTCGATTCAACTACGCGCAAGGCAATTGGTAGGTAGTCTACTAGTGGTAGCATCTATCGAACTCAGCTAGTCTAAACCTGGTAGGTAGGTATTTTAATTAACGTCTTACCGGAAGAACAGAACTTAACCACTCGAAGGATGGGGAATATTGTGGTCAACTTACTAGAAAACAGTCATACATAGATGTTTAACCTACTCCATCATAAAGTATTTTTATCGGACCAAGTTGGGCTCAATTTGGCTAAAGTATTTAAAAAGAAGGTAAAAATGTTATTTACGAGTTAAAAGTTAATTTAATCGGATTTTCAGAGGTAAAAACTTCTATAATTTTATTGAAAAGGCGAATTATAAACTTGAATATACGGAAACTCAAAATGCAGTTGTACGTATTTTCAATATAACTTATGTATTACATACTAAAACCCAATATGCTACATGCATGATTCTATTACGGGTTTGAATTTAGCCGTCTAGTGACTACTAAATAATTGTCCCTTCACTATAATGACCAGGTATTCAAACCACAGAAATGCATTGACATACATATTACATCTACATATCCTATACATCTGTAACACTTTGAGCGTATCCTGGGACAATGGTGGTATTGTAAATCTCTAAACATGTGAAATCAGGTAATTTAAAATGCTATGGGTTGTTAACTGTGCAACTAGCTTGGAATTAATGTTAAAATTATTATATTATGTTATTAAAATTTTATATACATAAGAGTGAGCATAATATTTATTGTATGTTTATGTTGTTAATTGAAACCGAATATTCCCTTTTAATATTCCCGAATAAGAAAATTTATATGTTTGTTCTACTTCTTTAAAACTAATCAAACAAGACAGGCTGGTGCAGGTAGGGCAACACCGCAGGTTTGACCTTAACATCTGACCATGGTTCAAAATAACGAGATGTCTTCATATCTCTCCCTTCGGGGTTGATTCCGGACCACTTAATAAACTTGTGTGTTGGATTAGATGAACACACGAGGCGTAACTTTCCAAGTGTCTCTACCTGTTCATTTTTGCTAAGGATGAAAAATCTCATCGAGACAAAACTGTCCTATTACTACAAGGAGTATTGATGATCCAAGAAGGAAAAACAAACTGCCCCTTGTGTATAACTGGCGATAGCTTGGTACAGGATTTTGTAAAGGAGGCTGATTACTAGTGTGTAGTTTTCGACGCGAAAGGTAAAGCAACAGGAAGGTGGTTTACCTTCGAACACGTTTACCGAAACATTAAAACAGTAACGAACAGCATGAATTTATCAGCAAGCGGTTCAATTATGGAATAATACATCGAGTGAATTATGCGAACTGCAACACTTAAATATGTTGCATTATTTATTCATGTGTGACATAAATAGAGTAGAAGTTCCGTTATATAATTTACATAATAAAATGGATAACAGGAGCAATGGGCGTTTCAATTGTCGAGTTATGAAATGTTTACTATTTGGCATGGAATATTTTAATGCATAAACGTATCCCATGTTTGTATTTAAACCGAACAAATTCACCAACACCGACTGTTGAAATCATAGAGGAGTAAACTATGATGTTAAGCGTATTCACTCTAGAACAAAGATTCCCAACAGGTGTTACGCGTACCACTGGTGGTACGCGGTAACGTTTCAGGTGGTACGCAAGGATGATACGAGCGACCCAAATATTCTACGAAGTTTGTTCGATTTTTTAGTACTTACAACCACGTTATGCTATTTATTATGCCATTTGCTACTAGTAATTGTGAAGAGTGGTTTTTCTGAACTTTTGTATACAAAAAATAAATATAGAAACATAGTAAGTGTTTAAGGGGACTTTAGAGTGAAGTTAAGCTCCATTGCTCCTGATATTGATATTTTAATAAAAGACAAACAAGTTTCGCACTAAAATGGAGTTTTGATTATGTTAATCTTTGTTTGCTTAGTTTGTACTAATTATTTAAAATTGTTTGTTTTTAGACCTGTGAGTAAAAAATAAAACTGTAATTTTCAATAATCGTTTTATTTTTTTCCTGTACTAAAACATCATATATACGAAATAGAAGGGCATTAATCATAATATATGAAGCTTTCTTAGTATTTTAATTAAAATAAAACAAGCCATTGGACACTTTTCTGACATTAGATATTTGTTTCTAAAAAAATATAGGACTGGTGGTACGCCAATAATTTCTAAAATTTTCAAGTGGTACGCATTTACTAAAAGGTTGGGAACCCCTGCTCTAGAGGATTGAGTAAAAGACTATCACACACAAGCACAAAATTCCACAATTTCACTGATAAAACTTTTAATTATAATACATCATACAAAGCTAACGGTTCTCACAAACGACCACGCACTAAGGTTACGACATCGATGTCGATGTTTTCAAAACATAGATTTATTGGAGTCTTTATTTAACATCTATGTTTTTACGTTCTATTTTTTAATTAAAAAAGTATCATAGTAAACATTTAAAAAATAGCCGTTGCAAAACTGAGATTTGTCAGTGATGTCGAATCAGAATAAGTTTTTTCCCTAACTGGTGGAACAGTTAGTGAGAAAAGAAGTCGATTTAAGGGGAGAAAGTCAACTTCTTTTATAGAAACTGTAAAATAACAAATATTGGGGCACATTATAATAATAGGCCCCAATATTTTTTATTTACAGTACATAAATAATTCGTTTGTGATGTTTTCCCCGTAAGTTGATAAATAAGTAATAATAAATAACAATAATTATTATTGCTACTACCTAGGTTCAGGCGGGGTAATTGTAAACAAACTATACAAGCGCCCCCGTGGGATTCCGAGAAACTAAAAAGTTGTGAAACATGAAAGCTGGCAACCCTGAGGATGCAATATGATGATCCCGTATTTCTTTGAACCAGAACTGATAGCAATTTGTTAAGAGGAACAATTTATGGTTTAAAAGTTTGGGTTTTAAGTTTTTGTGTGCAACATTTTCTGCTGCCCTCTATAATATATTGAAATATATATGTTGTTCCAATTCTTTACTACGATCAGTTACGTTTCTATCGAACAGAAAATCATTGACTTTTGCTTCTGGGAACTTTAATGCACTTACAGTTGAATGTTTACAATCACCCCATATTTTTTAAGGGACGGGGTAGTTGAAACATAACTTTGACAATAGTTCCGATCAGTTTGGATGGGAAACCAATATGATTTCACGTGTAATTTTGTATTTAATTGTATTTAGTACATTTGATTTGCGTTTTATTGCATTTTTCGTGTTCTTGGGGAGCAGGAAGACAGATTTACTAAAACTTCACACATATGGTGAAGTTCTTACAACTAACCAAGTACTTTCACGCTTGAAGGAGGCAAAAAGAACAAAAGAAAGAATTGAACA
This sequence comes from Metellina segmentata, assembly GCA_947359465.1. Taxonomy (NCBI): domain Eukaryota; kingdom Metazoa; phylum Arthropoda; class Arachnida; order Araneae; family Tetragnathidae; genus Metellina; species Metellina segmentata. The sequence continues at coordinate 115,508,828 of OX375875.1, read as the reverse complement.
TTAGTGTTTTGTTGTCGTTGTCGCATCCATATCAGGCACATAAAGATTTAAAAATTGATTTTACTTTCAGAAATAGATTATGGCACATGCAGTTTAAGGAATTCCACAAAAATCAAATCGAATCAATGCTGAAATTGTTTGTGTGATACATTTTCATTCTTTCTCTCAGCGTAAAAAATATTTAAAGTTAGTTAAAATTACTCCCATCAAACAATGTTTTACTATTGTGAAGAACGTTTTACACTATGCAAAATTTCATCGAAGGATAATTACCATTACTGTAAATCTTAACTCACTGTTCACAAAAATACTCAGTCTTCATTATTTTACCACTCAGCTTTCCATTTGCGTCATCCATTTCGCGTAGAATGCCGTAAAATTTTATACATTATCCTCAGTTTATCGTAGAGTATCAAAATGATGGATGTATTTCATTATTTAGACGAGTTGAGACGGAACATTAACCGAAGGAAATGTAAAAGTCGCTTATTCACTGAGTAAGTAATCTTTATAATAGGAAACATTAGTTTTGTGGAATTAAAAATTCGTTACATTTTGAATTTTGATTGTAAAAAGGGAAAATGTTTAGGTGTTTTGCAAAAGTAGGTCATAAATATTCAGGTAATTTCCTTCCAGTAGTGAGTTAAAGTGGGATGAAGTTCTTATAAATTATTTTTTAATTTTCGCTTAGGAGAACAAGTATTTACAACCGGCGTTGAAGATGCAGCCTGGTCGATTATTGTCAAGAACTGAGTAGTCCAAGTCATTAGAAAATTTTGAAAATAAAAGTAGGTTTGGTTTCTAATTTAATGTTTTTGGATAGTGAGCATAAATAGATTGAAGTATGTGGTAAGAATCACGAAAAGATTAAGAAATAATGGATTACTATACATGTGGTGGAAACTTTTCTTTTTCAGCGTCTTTCCTGAAATTAAAGGTGTGGTGTAAAATTCAATCTCGTTTCCTAATTATAGTATGCGAGTAGTTTAACACTAGGGTAAATGGCTCAGTGTTGCGAAACTTCTAGTTTTTATACCCGGCTTTGAATGAGTTTCGCTTCAGACAAACGAGGTCGCGCTCGTGTTCCTCAGTAGTTTCGTTGCACTGTGAAACAGCTTTTTGAACTTTCTCCGCTTCGCGTGTTTAGGTTTTTTCCTCATCTGATTTGCCGGCTCCTGGCATTTTGTGTTGATTCCAGTTCAATTACAATTTGTCTCGCCTTGCTTTATGTTCGACCTTAAATTTTATTTCTGTGATTCTAGGGGAACGACGTAGCAAGCTAAAAACAGTTGCGATGACCCAGAAATTCCAGACATAATAAGCTGTACTAATTTCGTGACGTCGGAACTCAGTAGCAAAGTTTTTGCTGCTTCAGATAAAGAGATTATCCCCCCTACTTTATACATAAGATAAGACTCAAGCTACCAATGTACGTTATACATCCAATCAGCATAGAAATAGAATTACTGTATAAAATAGCAAACATAAGATCGTAAGATATCAATCCTAACATAGTCCTTTATGCAGGGTTCTTCGGTGACCCGAGATGTGCCATACTACATATTTAAGCCTATGACAAGATCCACGAATTAAAAGTACTGAATATATTTTTTTTCTTGAGGACTCCGCACCCTGCTCGCCTACACTCGACAACCCTCGGGGATTTCCATGCAATCAAATTTGGTTTGCTTCGCAAACCAACACTCCTTTTCCAGGGTCTATCTCCTACGAAGGGGAAACTATCTGAATAATTCGTATAATATTGATTTGACTTTCCGATCCATGACGTCACAGCGAGGGCTCCACCCCCTGCTCGCTAACTCTTGACAACCCCCGGTGATTGCTACTTAATCCCATTTGATTTGCTTCGAAAAACAAAACTCTTTTCGCAAGTCATTTCCTTTTTTTTTCTTTACTTTAACACCTAATGGATCATAAACTAGTAGTCGCATCAGTAATAAAATCTTCTCCATCTTATTCCCTGTACAATTATTAATGAACCCAGGTTAATCTCGTAATTTTCTTATCTGTACTTTCTTGGGAAATCGTCTAAAAATCCAGCGGATAAAATCGAGTTGAGAAAAAAGCGAGCCTTTTTCAATCAAGGGACTGCGAGTTTTAACAGCCAAATAAAAAAAATCGTTGCTACGATAAATTTTATATCTGGCAACCCCGTTGTTATAAATGTAACCTTCATTTCCGTGAAGAAAGATGAACGCTATCTCTCCGCAATCTAAAAAAATACGAAATTTGTATGACCAACTTCAGATCACATCGAATTTATTTTTTAACCCATTTCCAAAATAATTGTACCGTAAAAAAAGAGTATAGTCTAAGGTTTCCCGGGATGTTTTCAAATTTAAAAACTAATTGTAATAAGTTATACATATGACAGTTTTAACAAAAAAGTAACCATTATGTCCCGGTTTTTCCCGAATTTCAAAAAAATATTATCAGGAATCAAACTGAAATTAAAAAAAAAAAAAAACTCGACGAGCTGCAAAAATTTACGTTTAGAGATACTCTAGAAAAAAAGAAGACTGAAAATTTGTACGTCTTTAGCTCACTCGCGTTAGAAATTTCGCTCTTTTCAACTTTGACACTTAATAAACCCTAAACCAATAGCCGTATCGGAGAAAATATTCTCCGTCTTGTTCCTTGTACAATTTTGAATAAACCGTTATATCACATCATCAAGAATGCCGATTCACTTTCGTATTGATGAGAATATTGCCGTTTCTCTTTTGATGACGAGGTCAGATAAATTTTTTCTACGAATGAAATATATCATCAAACAAGATGGCTACGAGATACCTCATCGAGACATCCATCAGGAGGGTTAAGGGAATAATTCGCAACAAAACAGGCTTCTCTGAAGGAAATTTATTTTAAACATTCAGGAAAAGTAAGTTTTAAATACAATTAGTTTTTGTAGTAAAATAGATGAAAGACAAAAAATTAAACTAACGCATAGTTCTCTAGAGAGAGAGAGAGTTTTGGACAAATTTTATTCAACAAACCACCCAACGATTTCTAAAATAATCATGCACCTACAACCGAAAACAACAAATATCCAGCTTAGAAAACCACCCTCTAAGACTCCGTGAAATGTTTCAAAGTTCAATACATTAACGAGACGACTTGATGAAACCACCGAGCTTCAAATATACCCCGCAATTATCTCGTAAGTGTTCTCGCTGGACCACCTTACATGTTACTATGCATTCTTTTTTGTCTGAATCTCCTCTTCATTTCATCCCCTCCCCAAAAAGACCATTTAGCGTAAGCCTATTCCATAACTGCAGCTCTAACGGTCTCTTATTTTCTTGTTAGGACACTCAAATGGTAGGAATTTAGATAATTGTTGCCACTGGTGGTCCACCCTTGAAGTTATGTCTTCATTCCATGCAGCTTGTTATGGTTTTTGAAAGAAGGATGATGCAGCTGGGAAGTTTTTTTACCCGTAATATATAATCTATGTTATGAGTTGCTCGGAATGTTTTATGAGATTCTAGATGCAAGAAGATGCACTTGGCAGTTAATGAAAGCCCATAAAAGCTGTAAATAAGCTGTTATTGCTACGGTGAGGGATTTGCTGAGATTTTCTTCGTGTGTGTTAGCCATCGCTCAAAGAATTATCCAGAGGGATATGAGGCCCTTAGAATAAGCAAAGCAAAGTGAAGAGCGTTCTACAGAATGCAGTGTCGCAATTTGCAGTACCTATTTCGAGTGGTTTTTCGTCCTGATTCGGTTTTCCATGTAATTTACATTATATTCCCCCCCCCCACTTTTATTTGTTTGGAATAAAAGTGGTAATAAATAAAATAATTCGTAAAACAAAGAAATATCGCGGTTTTGAAGTGTATTGGCATTTACAATTTGTTGGCCCTAAAAAGGGCCTTTTTTGGAGAAAGAGGGAAAGGGGTTATTTTAACCTCTGAAACCGTACAAATTACGACCTTGTCTCTTCAAGGCATATTCAAAGTCCATGGCAGGACTAGCAGTCGGAATTCAGAAAAGATGCCCGTCTAGTAAGCTCTCTAAATGTTTGTGAGAAAAGAATTTGATAACTAGCAGTCGGAATTAAGAAAAGGTGCCCGTCTAGTATGCTCTCTAGATGTTTGGGAGAAAATAATTTAAAAACTAGCAGTCGGAATTCAGAAAAGATGCCCGTCCAGTAAGCTCTCTAGATGTTTGTGAGAAAAGAATTTGAAAACCAACAGTCGGAATTCAGAAAAGATGCCAATCTAGTATGCTCTCTAGATGTTTGGGAGAAAATAATTTTAAAACTAGCAGTCGAAATTCAGAAAAGATGCCCGTCTAGTATGCTCTCTAGATGTTTGGGAGAAAATAATTTAAAAACTAGCAGTCGGAATTTAGAAAAGATGCTCGTCTAGTATGCTCTCTAGATGTTTGGGAGGAAATAATTTTAAAACTAGCAGTCGGAATTCAGAAAAGATGCTCGTCTAGTATGCTCTCTAGATGTTTGGGAGGAAATAATTTTAAAACTAGCAGTCGGAATTCAGAAAAGATGCCCGTCTAGTATGCTCTCTAGATGTTTGTGAGAAAAGAATTTTAAAACTCAACATCTGAAAGTTGTTCAAAATTTCGAAGTGTTGGCCTCGGATCTTTCCCTTTGGTATAAACCCCTGACCGTGTCTGTGATTTCTTGAACCCCGTCAAAAACGTTTTCTTATGCGTTGGCCTCCGCATCCATTCTGAGGGGACGAATAACAAAAAGCCTTCCATAGTTCATTCACCCTCCATAGTCAAGTGGTCATAATTATTGACAATTTATCGATCGATATGTCGACATTTATCGATCGGGACTTCTAAAGTTATCCTCTCTTACCAGATCAACACAGACCAAAAGATGAATTGTATAGGCTTGTTCAGTGTTTCATTTAGGCAATTTAGAAATGCTTTATGACTCTCTAGGAAGAATAGAGATAAGACATTCCCATTCACAATTATACACAAAAAAAAGGTGTACCAAGAAAGAATTGTCAAAATACAATGAAATTTACAAGGTTGGTAAAATGCTTATGGAATGAGTAAATGATTAAAATTTGAGACTGAAGTGATATCATTCAGTATGGCGTATGACCGCCATTATCCCTCAATGGGCATATCAGGAATGAAGATACTGTGGCTGGTGCACGCTAAGTTTGTCGTAGCTTCCCATATCCTAAATGGACTAAAGAACCAATGGAATATTGACCAGACTAATATTGCTTCGTAGGAAAAAAATGTTGAAATATATTCATATTGCCAGTCGAACTTTGTTGTATGCTTTCTACACTTTTAGTGATTATTTAACCAATTAATCATTCGTATTTCTTATTTTGACGTTCAAATCTGTAAACATAAAGTGTTTTTTTACAAAATAATATTTTATGACCGATAAAAAAATATTCGCAGTTCTCTTATACTACAGATAAACAGCTGAAAATCTTAGTGAATATGGTAGTAAAATGCAACACTTCAAAAATCGACTAATGAAGATTAGAAACCAATGAAAAAAATCAATAATCATTTCAGGGGAGGAAAACATCTACCATTCGTCACTTCAATGCTATTGGTAGACATTTTGTTCCATCAAAATAGCCATTGACTACTTTTTCACATATTTTTATTATTTTATTAGTCTATTTTAAAGTTTCACATTTTTTTCCTAACGTTAGCTACATACATTTTTCTAGTTTATTAACCATAAAAAATTCTATGTGAAATCGGTGATGCTTTCTAAAAAAAAAAGCATATTCTTTGAAGAGCTTTATGATCCAAGAAATAATCACGTGAAAAAGCCTCTCGTTAAATTGATTAGATATTTATGTATCCAAACTAACAAATAGATACCAATAATTTCCCTTCGGGGTGAATCCCGGACCATCGCCAATAGCCCGTTTAGTCGATAATTCAATTACCTACCTAACATACTATCGAAATTTATTTGACCTCAAAGACACATCTTTAGGTATGGGTATCACAACCCCAAGGTACCCGAGCGTTCTTTCATTTTTACCTCGCCGACACCCTTCTTCGTTTTGCTTCTTCTCTCTCTCACTCATTGTGTTGTCTGTCCTGTGTTTGGCTTGGCTTGTCCGAATATAGGCTCTTGCGCCATAAAACACGATAAACCGTCAACCAATGCAAATTCATTTTTTGCAAAGTGGGAAAGAAATCGTTAAAATATTCAATGCATTGAAAGGATGGAAAGAGTCCAGAAATCCCAAGTTTCTTTTTCTACGAGGCATGCTAAAATATAAAATATAACGAAATATGAGAAACGAATACACTGCGTTTTGTATAGTCTAAGCATTGTGTTTGCATTTAATTGCTCATGCCCAGCTTTCCAAGCTCATCTGAATCCCAAGTAACGTTCCAAAGATTGAAGCCCCTTGAATATTTTACCTTTGCAAGAGTAACGAATATTCCCTGACACCTCACTGTCAGCCTCTTGCTGAAAAGATCCTAAACACTTCGGAGGCGAATCCCTCTCAATCAATATTTACCCTGAGAGGAATGAAGGGAAGAGCAGAGTACCCCGAAGAGGTTCAGCTCAAGGCCAATATTATTTCTTGAAGAGGGTTTCGGGGAA